>VWZI01001692.1:13558-25368 GCA_013396835.1 Psilopogon haemacephalus | reverse complement strand
ATCCCTGGAGGTGTTTTTGGCCAGGCTGGATGAGGCTCTGGACAGCCTGATTGCTCTCTGCAGCTACCTGAAGGGAGGTTGTGGCCAGCTGGGGTTGGACTCTTCTCTCTGGCAATCAGCAACAGAACGAGGGGACACAGCCTCAAGTTGTGCCAAGGGAGGTTCAGGTTGGATGTTAGGAAGAAGTTCTACACAGAGAGAGTGATTGGCATTGGAATGGGCTGCCCAGGGAGGTGGTGGAGTCCCCATCCCTGGAGGTGTTGAAGCAAAGCCTGGATGGGGTTGGGAGACAGGTTGGACTGGGTGAATTTGGAAGTCTCTTCCAACCTGGCTGACTCTATCCTATCCTATCCTATCCTATCCTATCCTATCCTATCCTATCCTATCCTATCCTATCCTATCCTATCCTATCCTATCCTATCCTATCCTATCCTATCTAGTTTGAGGTGTCCCTGGGCATGGCAGGGGGGTTGGAACTGGCTGATCCTTGTGGTCCCTTCCAACCCTGACTGATTCTAGGATTCTACCTGTGGGGTGGGCAGGACCTCCCACCACTGAGGGCAGGGATGGGACAGCTTGGCCAGAGCAAAGGCACCAGGGAAAAGCCCCAGAGGAAAGCCTGAGGTCATCCAACAAGTGGGACAAAGTTTGAACAGCCAAATGCAAGTACTGGTGGAGATGATGGGCATGGACTCAGCATCACTGGAGCTGGCACAGCTTGGGCTGGTGAAAAGGTCTCCTGCACTCGTGTGACCATCTCTGGTGGAAGCTGCTGCTGCTGCTGCTGTAAAAAAAAAATGGGAAAGTGCTCTTGGGGCTGAGAAACTTTCATGGAGGCTGGTAAAGACCTGGGGATGGAGAGGTGTGAGGAATCTGCACCTCTGTGGCTGCTTTGCCATGGCCAAGTGGAAGCAGAAAGGAGAAGATGCTGGCCTCAGCCACAGCTGCCACCCTGGCTCCTGTCTCAATGCTGAGCTGGAAATTATCTCTCTGCAAGACAGACTCTTAATTAAGAGCATTCCCCTGCAGGAAGCCAAGGAGGAGAGCTGCCCTTCCCTGTTCCAGCACTTTCTGGCACTTGCTTCCACACCAGCCAGGGCACAAATTAGTCACTGGGAGTGCAGTTTGGTTTGCTGTACTCAGGCATCACAGGATCCCAGGCTCACAGGATGGCAGGGGATGGAAGAGACACAAAGAGCTCATCCAGTCCAACCCCTCTGCCAGAGCAGGAGCAGACAATCTAGCTCAGGGCACACAGCAACACATCCACACAGGCCTGCAAAGGCTCCACACAAGTAGACTCCACAACCTCTCTGGGCAGCCTGTGCCACTGCTCTGGGACCCACACAGCAACAGAAGTTGCCTCTTGTGTTGAGCTGCAACCTCCTGTGCTGCAGCTTCCATCCATTGCTCCTTGGCCTATGCCAGGGGAGGCTTCTCAAGCACACAATTCATCTTCTTCCAGGAAGGGTGGATGGCAGGCACAGGTGGAGTGGCCCCAGCAGGGACAGGGAAGGGGCAGTCCTGGTTCTTGCAGTGCCAAAGTCAACAGCCCAAGGCTGGCCTGGTGGGACCCCAGGGCTGGAGCAGAGTCAGCAAGGATGTTCCAGATGTCTCCATGAGCTGAGTGTGCTCCTTGGCCACTGGACCCTGGATTTGGTGGAAGGCTGCAGCCTGAGGCCAAGCACTGGGACTAAACGTTGGAGGATTTGCAAACGGCAGCAAGATGGCAGCAGAAAGGGTGGGACAAAGAGCAAGGAGCCAGCTGCTCCCCAGGGAATTCTGCAAGATCCTCACCACCCACCTCTGCTTTCCAGCAGGAAGACTGAGAGAGGACAGGGGCTTGCTCCAGCCTCGGATTGTGCCTGTGCCTGGCTGTCCCAAGCCCCTCTGCCTTGGAATCACAGAATCAGTCAGGGTTGGAAGGGACCACAAGGATCAGGCAGTCCCAACCTCCCTGCTATACCCAGGGACACCCTACCCTAGAGCAGGCTGCCCACAGCCTCTGCCAGCCTGGCCAAAAACACCTCCAGGGATCTGACCCCAAACCCCTCCCTGCAGGGGCAACCCATTCCAGCCTCTCACCACTCTCATGCTCAGGAACTTCCTCCTCACCTCCAGTCTGAATCTCCCCACCTCCAGCTTTGCTCCATTCCCTCCAGTCCTGTCACTCCCTGACAGTCTAAAAAGTCCCTCCCCAGCTTTTTTGTAGCCCACTTCAGCTCCTGGAAAGCTACAAGAAGGTCCCCTGGGAGCCTCCTCTTCTGCAGCCTGCACAGCCCCAACTCTTTCAGGCTGTGCTCACAGCAGAGGTGCTGCAGCCCTCTGAGCATCCTGGTGGCCTCCTTGGCACCCAGCTCCACCATCCCTAAGCATTTCTCATAACCAGCAAACTTTCTCATTTCCCATGGCCACCAGCCAAGGATCAGAAGTCTTCTCCCCCTTGTACCTGCTGCCTTGCTGCCTGCTCCAGCTCCTTACAAACAGCCAGCAGGAGCCTCCTGCCCCTGGGCCGTGCCCTCTGAGCTGCCATTAGTTAGCAGCTCTGCGAAGCACTGCAGCCTTTGGCAGCCTCCCTCTCCCTCTCCCTGCCCGATGCACCCCTGGCTGTCCTCATTAGCCACATAATTGCCTGCCAAACACAAACCAGGCCCTGAGAGGGTCGAAGGAAATTGGTTTTAAAACTCTGAAGCTGCCCTCTGGGATGATGCTGAGCGGGCTTTTGTTGGTGGGGTTGTTTGGTTGCATCCACACAGGCAGCCCCTGAAATAAGGAGGGAGAAACTCTGCTGCACAAACACCTCCCGTGCTTAAAGCTCAGCTTAGGAGGAGGTGGGGCTGAAGCTGAGTTTAGGGGGAGGTGGGGCTGAAGCTCATCTTGGGAGAAGGTGGAGTTGAAGCTAAGCTTAGAGGGAGGTGGGGTTGAAGCTGAGCTTAGAGGGATGTGGGGTTGAAGCTGAGCTTGGGAGGAGGTGGGGTTGAAGCTGAGCTTAGAGGGAGGTGGGGTTGAAGCTCAGCATAGGAGAAGATGGGGTTGAAGCTGAGTTTATGAGGAGGTGAAGCTGAAGCTGAGCTTAGGGGGAGGTGGGGTTGAAGCTCATCTTGGGAGAAGGTGGAGTTGAAGCTGAGCTTAGGGGGAGGCGGGGTTGAAGCTGATCTTAGGATGTGAAGTTGAAGCTCATCTTAGAGGGAGGTGGGGTTGAAGCTGAGCTTAGAGGGATGTGGGGTTGAAGCTGAGCTTGGGAGGAGGTGGGGTTGAAGCTGAGCTTAGAGGGATGTGGGGTTGAAGCTGAGCTTGGGAGGAGGTGGGGTTGAAGCTGAGCTTAGAGGGATGTGGGGTTGAAGCTGAGCTTGGGAGGAGGTGGGGTTGAAGCTGAGCTTAGAGGGAGGTGGGGTTGAAGCTCGGCTTAGGGGGAGGTGGGGTTGAAGCTCAGCATAGGAGAAGGTGGGGTTGAAGCTGATCTTAGGATGTGAAGTTGAAGCTGATCTTAGGGGGAGGTGGGGTCTAAACGCCAAGCCTGGGGAAACCCAGCCCAGCCTCCACGCTGCCGGAGGCTGCCTGCAGCATCCCTCGGTGCCATCTGCCGCACTGGGAGGTTTCCAGGCAGCCAAAGGTGGCATCTCCCGGCCCTGCCCACGCTGCCCTGGGAGAGGTTTAGCCGGCGAGCCCAGGAGAGGTTGAGGCACCTCCCGGCGAGGATGCCTGTGGGTTCCCAGGAGGTTGCCTCCGCTGCTGGCAGCCCGGGCGAATGGAGGCGGGGGGAAGAAACGCAATTAACCTGCGGTGCGCTGGTTAATTTGTGCCGAGCCGTGCCGGCTACCCAGCTGTAAACTCCAGCCCCGGCTCTGATGGCAGAGGCTCGCACGGCAGCAGCAGCAGCAGCAGCAGCTCAGAGCATCTCCTGGAGGCGGGCAGCATCCCCCCCAACGCTCACCCTCCAAGGTGCCCTCAATTACCGGCGGAGCGTTCCAGTGGCTGCCTCCATCTGGTTTCTTCCCTGGCATTTGAGAGGCTTCCCCTAAGCTGCAAACCTTTGCGACAAGCACCTGTGCTGCTTCCCTGCCCGCGCTGGCACCCGGCAGCTTCCCAGCAGCAGCCTTCAGGACCCGGCAAGCGTCGAGCTTTCGACGGCACAAAAGAAGTCCCGGAGATGGCTTCAGGTCGCCGAGTTCCCACCCGCGGCTCTTAGGCTGTAATTAGGTTCGGGGCTCTCTGCTTCGGTTCTTTATATTTTTTTTTGTTTTTTTGCTTCTTTGCTAACGCTTTGGCGCAGCTCTGCAGATCTTTTCTTCGAGGCTGAGCTGGAAGAAGTGGGGCCTGAGAGTTAAAGCAATGCAGCAGGCAGCTCCCGGAGCCCGGCAGTGCTTTGTGTGGTCTTTGCAACAGTAGGAATCAAGCCCCCGACAAGCTCTTTGTTGCCGCCTCCGGGAGGAGAATCACAGGATCAGGGTTGGAAGGGACCACAAGGAGGTTGTGGCTGCTCCCTCCCTGGAGGTGTTCAAGGCCAGGCTGGATGAGGTCTTGAGCGACCTGTTCTAGTGGGAGGTGTCCCTGCCTATGGCACAGGGCGGGTGGAACTGGCTGAGCTTTGAGGTCTCTTCCAACCTAAACCATTCTATGATTCTAAGGATCATCCAGTTCCAACCCNAACTTCCTCCTCACCTCCAGCCTCAATCTCCCCACCTCCAGCTTTGCTCCATTCCCCATAGTCCTGTCACTCCCTGACAGCCTCAAAAGTCCCTCCCCAGCTTTTCTGCAGCCCCCTTCAGATCCTGGAAGGCCACCAGAAGGTCCCCTGGGAGCCTCCTCTTCTGCAGCCTGCACAGCCCCAACTCTTTCAGGCTGTGCTCACAGCAGAGCTGCTGCAGCCCTCTCAGCATCCTCGGGGCCCTTCTCTGCACACCTCCAGCATCTCCACATCCCTCTTGTCCCAGGGGCTCCAGCACTGGATGCACTACTCCAGGTGGGCTCTCAGCAGAGCACAGCAGAGGGGCAGAATCACCTCCCTGGCCCTGCTGCCCACACTGCTCCTGCTGCAGCCCAGCCTCTGCTTGCCTTTCTGCCCTGCAAGTGCACACTGCTGATGGAGTCCCCATGTGTGGGGACACAGAAGTGCCCTCAAAGCAAGGGCAGCTCAGCCACCTCCAGTCTGAAGGACCCTGCAAGGGCTGTGACCACACCGCTCAACTCCTCAGTCCTTCCCCTTCAAGCCTAAGCACAAACCCAGGACGCTGTGCAGCTGAGGGTGGTCCCAGCAGCAGTGGCCACCGAGAGGAGGAGGAACTCAGCTTGGGGGTTTGGGTGGGTTTTTTTTCCCCTTTCTTTTTTAAACAGACTTGGGGCGGGGAGAAAAAAACCCCAAAACGTTAAAAGTGGCAGCGCTGGCGCAGGGTAATTATCCCTCTGTTCCAGATGAAATACAATTAAGGCAGCTCTCAACGAGCCCCCGGGATATTGTGGTTTACTAATTAACAAGCGGATATGCTGTGGCCCCTGTCATGGCAATTACAGCGTGAGACAGGCTTCAGGAGCCCTAATTACACCTCAGCCCCCGACGCGCTGCGAGGCGAATTAACGAGGGCCCCGGCTGGCCGCAGCCAGAGCCTGCAGGGCCGGGCAGGGAAGGCACAGCCACAGCGGTGGAGGGGCCAGGATGGGGATGGAGGGGTCAGGGATGAAGGATGGAAGGGGACAGGGGTGAGGATGGAAGGGGACAGGATGGGGATGGAAGGGTCAGGGATGAAGGATGGAAGGGGACAGGGTGGGGATGGAAGGGTCAGGGATGAAGGATGGAAGGGTCAGGGATGAAGGATGGAAAGGGACAGGATGGAAGGGGAAAGGGTGGGGATGGAATGGACAGGAGTGAGGATGGAAGGGGACAGGATGGGGATGGAATAGACAGGATGAGGATGGAAGGGGACATGATGGGGATGGAATAGACAGGATGAGGATGGAAGGGGACAGGATGGGGATGAAAGGGGACAGGATGGGGATGGAAGGATCAGGGATGAAGGATGGCAGGGGACAGGACAAGAATGAAATGGACAGGGATAAGAACAGAGCAGACAGGGATGAGGATGGAGAGGACAGAAATGAGGATGGAGGAGACAGGATAGAGATGAAGGGGACAGGGACAAGAATGAAGGGGACAGAATGAGGATGGAGGAGACAGGATAGGGATGAAGGGAACAGGGATGAGGATGGAGATGGAAGGGATGGCTGGACAGGAACCATTTACAAGGGCATGTATCAATAGGACAAGGGGCAATGATTTTAAAGTAGGGAAGAGTAGATTTAGGCTGGAGGTCAGGAAGAAGTTATTTACCACTAGAGTGGTGGAACACTGGAACAGGTTGCCCAGGGAGGCAGTGGAAGCCTCATCCTTGAAGATATTCAAGGTCAGACTTGATTGGGCTCTGAGCAACCTGATCTGGTAGGACATGTCCCTGCTTACTGCCAGGGTGGGGGTTTGAAACAGATGATCTCTAGAGGTCCTTCCCAACCTAATGAATGTGGTTGTGTGACAAGGTGGGATGGAGGGGACAGAGATGACACAGATGGAACAGGATGAGGATGGGGGGGCCAGGGATAAGGGTACCCAGTGCAGCTTGGAGCCTGGGGATAGCAGTGCACATTGGCAGGAGAGGGAGGATGCAGAGAGCAAGCTGGAGGTAAAAGGACACACCACGGCTGCCAAAATCAGGTGCAGCAGAGGCGAGAGAGCAGCTTCTGCTTTGTGGGGCTGTGGTGTGATGAGATGAGTGGCGTTTGGGATGGCTGCAATGAATAGCAAGCATCACAGCTCCCCCTGCCAATTCCCAGAGCAATAAAGCCGCTGCTAAGGAGTCAGATGGGAAACACTCAACAGGGCTTTTGACTGCTGACAAATAACTAACAGGCCTCTGAGAGCCAAGAGGAAGTCTTCTGACAAATTGTTTATTGGGGCAAGTCGTGCAGTTTCGGGATGAGTTCAGCTAATAGCTTTGGCCGGGAAGGGAGAGGAGAGGAGAGGAGAGAAGAGGAGGAGGGAGAGGAGAGGAGGAGGGGGAGGAGAGGAGGAGGGAGAGGAGAAGGGAGAAGGAGAAGGGAGAAGGAGAAAGGAGAAGGAGAAAGGAGAAGGAGAAAGGAGAAGGAGAAAGGAGAAGGAGAAAGGAGAAGGAGAAAGGAGAAGGAGAAAGGAGAAGGAGAAAGGAGAAGGAGAAAGGAGAAGGAGAAAGGAGAAGGAGAAAGGAGAAGGAGAAAGGAGAAGGAGAAAGGAGAAGGAGAAAGGAGAAGGAGAAAGGAGAAGGAGAAAGGAGAAGGAGAAAGGAGANAGGAAAGGAAAGGAAAGGAAAGGAAAGGAAAGGAAAGGAAAGGAAAGGAAAATCAGAATTTTGGAAAGGCAGTTTTAGCATCCTGAACATCAAAAAAAGCTGCTTCTTTTCAAAATGTGGGGAAAAGATCTAATGAAAGCAAAATGCAGAGCACACACCTAACGAGGACACTTTGGTTCTGACAAAAGAGACAACATTTATCAGCTTGTGCTGGTAGTGAGCAGATTTCTGCTGGTCTCAGCCCAGCAGCAGCACAGGTTCATCTGTGGCATCAGTGTGCCCTGGGAACTGCAGGTAGCTGGGGAGGGGTGATGGGGAGGTGATGGCAGGCTCTGGGCCACTGCATCACAGAATCAAGCAGGTTGGAAAAGACCTCCAGGATCACTGAGTCCCAACCTACCACCTAACCCTTCCGATTAACTAACCCATGGCACTCAGTGCCTCATGCAGCCTCCTCCTAAACACCTCCAGGGATGAGGACTCCACCACCTCCCTGGGCAGCCCATTCCAATGCCAATCACTCTTTCAGTGTAGAACTTCTTCCTAACATCTGGCCTGAACCTGCCCTGGTGCAGCTTGGGGCTGTGTCTGCTTGTTCTCTCCCTGGGTGCCTGGGAGAAGAGCCCAGCCCCTGCCTGGCTACAAGCTCCCTTCAGGTAGCTGCAGAGAGCAATGAGGTCTGCCATCAGCTGCAAACACTGCTGCAGATGGGGTGGTTCTTGGGCAGGCAGGACAGTGTAGGGAGAGGGAAGCAAAGACTCAGGGTTTGGAGGCTCTCTCTGGCATCAGGGGTGGCATCAGCAGAGCAAGGAGGAGGCAGGTGAGGAGGTTTCAGAGCAGGAAGGAAGCAGGTGAGGAGGTTTCAGAGCAGGAAGGAGGTTTCAGAGCAAGGAGGAGGCAGGTGAGGAGGTGTCAGAGCAAGGAGGAGGCAGGTGATGAGGTTTCAAAGGAGGGAGGAGGCAGGTGAGGAGGTTTCAGAGCAAGGAGGAGGCAGGTGAGGAGGTTCCAGAGCAAGGAGGAGGTTTCAGAGCAAAGAGGAGGCAGGGGCTGAGGTTTCAGAGCAGGTCCCACCCAGGCATCCTGTCTCTGCACCAGTCCCCAGCGGCAGCACCCAGAGGCAACCTTCAGGAGCGGTGCCCGGGGGATGGGCGAGGCACAAAACCTCTTCACACCTGGCTCCCGAAATAGATCTCATTAACCGTGGCAATTAAAGGGCAGCCGAGCCCTCTCTCCCCACCTCCTCGTCGCCCCAGCCGGAGCCGTAGATCAAAATAAGTGTTTGTTAGGCAGCAGGCAGAGCCCAGCTTATCGCCGCAGACAGGAAATTGCTGGGCAGGAGCCGCACGTTCCACTTTTAATAAGTTTGGCAATAAAGCCTCTCGTCAAACGAGGCCACGACAGGGCGATAATGAAGCTTCCGCCCGGCCCCGTAATTGCTTACTGCTCTCCTGGGGGTGAGCCAGGAAAGGGCGAACGGAGGGGGAGCCGCAGCGCCTGCCCTCCCCCTTTCGGGAGCATCCCTCCCTCATCCCCAGCAGCATCCCCAAGAGCGCTTTCTCCTGCTGGGATGTAGCCGAGGAGGAGCCTGTCGGGGGTGGAGGGATGCAGGCACCGCGGAGGAGGCGAGAGAGGAAGAGGGAGGCTGTTGGTGCTCCGAGGGAAAAGGGTTTCTGCCTCCCGGGGAGGGCTTTTGGCACCCAGCAGCCTTCAGGCTGCTGCACTCAGCCACTAGCTCCTTCCGAGCTGGATTGTCCGGTCCTGCTCTGGCAGGGGAGGTTGGACTCGACGAGCTCTTTGGGTGCCTTCCAAGCCCTGACATCCTGTGAGCCTCTCCCCAGTTTCAGAGGGGCAGGGATCTGCTGGAAAGGGTCCAGCAAAGGGCTGTGAGGATGCTGAGGGGACTGCAGCACTGCCTGGGGAGGAGAGGCTGAGGGACCTGGGGCTGCTTAGGCTGCAGAAGAGAAGACTCAGAGGGGATTGAATCAATGTTTGTAAATCTGTGAGGTGTGGGGTTCAGGAGAGGGGGTGGACAGGCTCTGCTCACTGCTGCCTGGGATGGGCCAAGGAGCAATGGATGGAAGCTGCAGCACAGGAGGTTGCAGCTCAACACAAGAGGCAACTTCTGTTGCTGTGTGGGTCCCAGAGCAGTGGCACAGGCTGCCCAGAGAGGTTGTGGAGTCTACTTGTGTGGAGCCTTTGCAGAGTCTGTCTGGATGTGTTGCTGTGTGCCCTGAGCTAGATTGTCTGCTCCTGCTTGGGATTGGACTGGGAGATCTCTTTGTGTCCCTTCCATCCCCTGCCATCTTCTGAGCCTGGAGGTTTTGCAGAAGGGGGCTTAAATCCATTCCTGCTCATCCTCTCATTACCAGCCCTTGTCATTAGTCCCTTCCCAGCCCTCCTGTAGCCCCCTTCAGATCCTGCAAGGCCACTCCAAGGTCTCCTGGCAGCCTTCTCTTCTCCAGGCTGCAGAGCCCCAACTCTCTCAGCCTGTCCTCACAGCAGAGCTGCTGCAGCCCTCTCAGCTGCATCTTGGTGGCCTCCTCTGCACTGGCTCCAACACTTGCATGTGCTGCTTGTGCTGGGGGCTGCAGAGCTGCAGACAGTGCTGCAGGTGGGGTGTGAGGAGAGCAGAGCCAAGGGGCAGAATCCCCTCCCTTGCCCTGCTGCCCACAGCTGCTCTTGCTGCAGCCCAGGACCTGCCACTCCTCAGCCTTAGGTTTCTGTGCCTGCCAAAAGCAATTTGGAAAGATGGGAGCTGCTCAAGAGAGACTTCATGGGGTGGCCCAGCCCAGAGGTGGGTGACAGGGGGACACTGTATGACCAGCAAAGCAAGGCAGTCCCTTATCACCCATGGAGGCACAGCTGGGTCCTTGCTACCTTCTCCAAGTTGCCTTATCCCCGAGTTCCTCATCCCCACCAGCACTTCCCACAGCAGAGAAGGGGCAGAGAGGTCCAGGGTGGGAATAGGCCCAAGCAGCCCTGCAAAAGCTGAGCTCCAGTGCTGCAGTAACTGGAGACAAAAGCTGAGCCTGGAAAATGAGGCACTTTGGAGTCACAGCAGGAAGGTGCTGGCACTGGTGGGGACTGCTGGCTGCCAGCAGGCTCCTGGGCAGGTGGGAGGCTTTGTTCACCCACAGCATTGCTCCTGGAGAGCTTACCTGGAATTACTGATCCACATTCATAAACATGATCGCATTAATTGGCTGCTGAGGCCACAGCCACCCTCTCCTCCCAGTTCTGGGACTTCATCTCCCTTCTTAGCCCCAGTGCTGAAAAGCCTCCAGTCCTCCACTCAGCATCTCAGTGGCCTAGGGAAAGGAAAGAGGTAGGGGACAACCCAGTTCATGAGCCTGGAGAAGGGAAAGAGGCAGGGGACAACCCAGTTCATGAGCATGGAGAAAGGAAAGAGGCAGGGGACAACCCAGTTCATGAGCCTGGAGAAAGGAGAGAGGCAGGGGACAACCCAGTTCAGGAGCCTGGAGAAAGGAGAGAGGCAGAGGACAACCCAGTTCAGGAGCACCCACTGCCAGCATCTACTGCTCTGCAAAGCATCACCTTGAAGGCAAAGCAGAGGCGAGGGGAGGGGGAGCTGTGCAGGGAGCCCTGCAGCTCTGGGGCAGCAGTGCAGTGGGGCTTGGACACCTTGGCTGGAGCCCAGCGGTGACAGCAGGAGCAGTGGCCAGGTGGCAGGACAGGGACCAGCTGCCAGCTGCCAGCCCAGGGCAGAGCTCTGCCAGAGCTCAGGCTGCTGCTTGGAGCCAGGCCAGCGGCTGCGAGTGAATTATTCATCCCTGGGCTGTAGGCAGCTACTCCAGACATGCTCTGCCCAGGCTTTTACAGATTTCCTTATTATTTTCAAACCGTGCAAACACCGCAGAAGCCTCTCCCGGGCTCTCTCTCTCTCCCCCTCTTTGCTTTCACCTCGGCTCCCCTGCTCATCTGCCGCATCCAGAAGGGGATTTCTACCATCTGCTGCCAAACTCTCCACAGGAGCCGATGGAGATGAGAGGCAGCTCCGCTCAGCACAAAGCTCCTCCCAAAGGGAGCGGACACAACCCGCAGCCTCCTTACAACCAGGAGGGTCCTCCTGTGGCTCTTGTCACCCCCAGGGTGCCCAGATCCCTGCCCGGGGTCGTCTTCACATTGTCTCGCATCTTTTCCCAGGGGGAAATCCTTCACTGCTGCTTTGGCCCGGCAGGAGCTGAAGCTGGAGGTGATGTGGGAAGCACCTCCGGGTAGCACAGGAGGCAGCAGGGTGAGACGAGGCCACAGTGCTCTGACCCATCCATTTATAAACCTATTTCGGGTTTGGTTTTTGTTGTTTTGGTGGGGTTTTTTTCCTGGTTTTTTTTTTTTTTTGTGAGATTTTTTGGGTTTTGGGGTTTTTTTATTTGTTTGAGGAGTTTTTTTTTGTTTTGGTGTTGGGTTTGTGGTTTTGTTTTGGTTTTGGTTTTTTGGTTTTTTTTGGGGGGTTTTGTTTGGATTTTTTTTTCTGTG
>VWZI01001692.1:0-10674 GCA_013396835.1 Psilopogon haemacephalus | reverse complement strand
GCGGGCAGAGCAGGTCCCGCGTACGGGGCGCCCGTGCGGGCAGAGCAGGTCCCGCGTACGGGGCGCCCGAGCGGGCAGAGCAGGTCCCGCGTACGGGGCGCCCGTGCGGGCAGAGCAGGTCCCGCGTACGGGGCGCCCGAGCGGGCAGAGCAGGTCCCGCGTACGGGGCGCCCGTGCGGGCAGAGCAGGTCCTGCGTGCGGGGCGCCCGTGCGGGCAGAGCAGGTCCTGCGTGCGGGCAGAGCAGGTCCTGCGTGCGGGCAGAGCAGGTCCTGCGTGCGGGGCGCCCGAGCGGGCAGAGCAGCTCCCGGGTGCGGGGCCTTAGGACCCAGCTCCTTTAGGGCGCGGCCGCAGCAGCCCCGATCCGGGCCCACGCTGGCCCCGCCCCATATGCAGATCGCCGGCGGCAGCGCAGCCAATGGGGAGGCGGCGGAGGGGCGTGCCCCCCGGCGGGGGCGTGGCCACGGCGGGACTTGCCCGGGCATGTGAGCGCTTCCGGGCCGGACACGTGTGAGCGGCGCCAGGCCGGGCCGGGCCGCGCTGGTGGGTCTGGGGGCAACAGCGGGGCACGGATCGCGGGGAAAGGGGAGCCTGGTAGTGGGCAGTGCGGGAGGGCAGGGGCTTGGGAGCGGGTAATAGGGTTGGCAGAGGGGCTGAGGCCGGCAGTGAGGCGGGGAGGGCCCGCGTAGTGGTCAGGCAGGGCCGCGGGGGGTGGGTAATGGCGTGGGCTAGGGGGGAGCGATGAGGTGAGGAGGGGGCTGCGGGTCGGTATGGGGTGTGAGTGGGGTCCTGAGATGGAAAATGGGGCAGGCGGGCGATGAAGGGGTGAGGGCCTGGGAACTGGGTGTGGCAACGTGTCCTTGCTTTCCCTTTCCCCTGCCCTGTAGCTCCTGCGAGGCGGGGGGAGAATAAGTGGCGGGGAGGGGGTTGCCGTGAGGTGCTGTAAGAGAGGGGTGTGGGGAGGGGGGGGCTGCACGGCACTCAAGACCCCTTTGCCCCCTTCAGCAGGCGATGCCTCCTGGCAAAGGGCAGCTGACCCCACTGCTGCCCACCCTGAAGGTGTCCGCAGCCGCCCCGCATGGCAGCCCTGCCCCCGCCGCGCCGGGCTGCGCTCCGCTCCCGGAGGCTCCTGGCTCGTCGCAGGGTCGCAGCAAGAAGAGGAGCCGCAAGCACCAGCGGTTCATGGAGCGCCGGGCGCTGCTGGAGCAGAGGGGGCTGCTGAGACCCCGCAGGCGCCCCGGCGGCCAGGCCCCCGCCGTGGGGCCAGAGGCACAGGTTGTGCTCAGCAAGACGGATGGCACGGTGGCAGCGCGCTCTGGGGGTTTCCCCAAGACCAAGAAGGTCGTTTCACCACCCCCGTCCCCGTCCCAGTCCACCTCTCCCGACGGCGCGGCCAGGAAGCACTCGGTGCTGCTGCCGCCCCCGGGGAGTGGCGGCTCCGGGGGTGTGCAGGCGTCCTCCCCGCTCCTCCGCCCCAGCAAGTACGTGGCCATTGACTGTGAGATGGTGGGCACCGGGCCTCAGGGCAGGCTGAGCGAGCTGGCACGGTGCTCTGTGGTGAGCTACGAGGGGGATGTCATCTACGACAAGTACGTCCAGCCCGAGCTGCCCATCGTGGACTACCGGACCCGCTGGAGTGGCATCACCAGGCAGCACATGAAGAGAGCAATTCCCTTCAAGACTGCCCAGGCAGAGGTGAGGAAAAAAGGCAGAAAGTGAAAAATAAAACACCCTCCCCCACCAAAAAAAAAAACAACCCAAACTAAAGCCAACCTAGGCTGTGCTCTCTACCAGGCATGAGTTGGGGTATTTGGTGGTTCGTGCTGAGCTGCCCCGAGGCAGGAGCTCAGGGAGAGCCTCTGAGGCTGTGCCCTGGGTTGGTTTGCTCCTTTTGCTGCTCCGTTCTGGGTAGCTCTAAACTAGCACCGAAGGGGCTGACCTAACCCAGGGATGGTTTGGCCTGTGCTGAATTGGTGTTGCCCTTGCTGCGCAGCCTCTCTAAAACCCTTCCTGACGCTTCCAGATCCTGAAGATCTTGAAAGGCAAGATCGTGGTAGGACACGCCATCCACAACGACTTCCAGGCCCTCAAGTACTTCCACCCCAAAGAGAGGACCCGAGACACCAGTCAGATCCCTGTGCTGAAGCAGAGGGTGGGGCTGCCTCTCAAGGCCAGCGTCTCGCTCAAGAGCTTGGCTGGGCACCTGCTCCAGAAAAAGATCCAGGTGGGTAGCAGGAGCCCTGAGGAGGGGGAGCAGTTTGTGGGTGTGCTACGAGCCTGTGTGGTCAATCCTGGCCCTAGTCCGCACCATCTCCATAGATGTGAAGTGGAGCTGAACCTTACCCTGTGTGTGATCGAGCTAGAGGGGACCACAGAGCACCTCAGCAGAATCATGGAATGGTTTAGGTTGGAAGAGAGCTCAAAGCTCAGGCAGGGACACCTCCCACTAGAACAGGTCACTCAAGGACTCACCCAGCCTGATCCTCAACACCTCCAGGGAGGTTGTGGAGCACAGAAGCACCAAAGATCACATTTCTGTGCTTCTGTGCTCCACAGCCTCCCTGGGCAACCTGTGCCAGTGTCTCGTCACCCTCACTGCAAACAACTTCCTTCTAACATCCAGTTTCAATCTCCCCTCTGCCACTTTAAACCCATTCCTCCTCTCATTACAAGACCTTGTCAGTAGCCCCTCCCTAGCCTTCATGTGGGTCCCTTTCAGATATTTGTAAGGCTACTCCAAGGTCTCCTGGCAGCCTTCTCCTCTCCAGGCTGCAGAGCCCCAACTCTCTCAGCCTGTTCTCAGAGCAGAGCTGCTGCAGCCCTCTCAGCATCTTTGTGGCCCTTGTCTGGACTGGCTTCAACAGTTCCATGTCCTGCTTGTGTTGGGGGCTCCAGAACTGCACACAGTGCTCCAGTAGAATCATGGAGTGGTTCAGGTTGGAACAGGGACCTGAAAGATTATCTCCAGTCCCAATCCCTCTGGAATAAAGCGCTCAAGAGTTTTCCTGCATCCAGCCTTTGCCATCTCCAGCACCCCCAGCCCCTGTGTCCTCCCAAGCAACTAGACAGTGTAACTTGGGGGATTTTTGCCACCTCTTTTCTCTAACAAGGCTTTTTTCCCCCCCTCTCCCTTTTGCTCAGGTTGGCCACAAAGGGCACTCGTCAGTGGAGGACGCTCAGACGGCCATGGAGCTCTACAGACTGGTGGAGGTGCAGTGGGAGGCAGAGCTGGCCTGCAGCCTGCCACCCCGGCCCCCCAGCCCCATCACAGACCCCACAGCAGAGAGTAGGCACTACATGGATGACCAGTACTGGCCCACAGACCTGATGGCAAGTGGCCTGTGATGTGGGCCAGTGTTTCCTCCACCTGGTTTGGGCCATCCTGCTGCCTTCAGCTCTCTTCAGGTGGAGACAGCTGCTGACCTTCCAGGGGGCTTGTGCCTCCCGTGTGCTCTGCCTGGTGCCCAGCCCTGCTCAGGGCAGCAGTGCCAGGGGTGTCAGACACCCCCAGCCCTGCTCAGGGGAGGAGAAATGGCACTTGGATGCTGGCAATCTCCTGAAGAGGCTGGCTGCAGCTTCTTGCTCTCACACAAGGAAGACTCTTTTCAAGTCTTTCAGGCAAGAGCTGTGGCTTTGTCATCTGTCACTTGGTGCTAGGGGGTGAGCAGAGTCCTGGTGTCAGCCTGGAGGAGCCCCCAAGGGTGTGGAATGACTGCAGTGGTGGGCTGGGGCTGCCAGGGCACCTCCCACACACCCTCTCTGGGAAGGGAATGTGCCCATAGTGGGCAACTCTTTCAAGGGGAGGACTGAAGCTGATCTTGCCCATGCCCAGGGGCTGCAAACCATCCAGGGCTGGTTGAGCAACCACTTTCCTCCTTCTCCTTTGCTTTGCACATTGAAGAAGCTCTAGGTCCAATCAGCCTTCATCCCAAACAGCAGTGTTGGGGTGCACTTCACTTTGAGCTATTCTCATAATTGTCCAATTCTAAATTAAAAAAGAATGGTTTTGGCTCACCCCCTGTGTCTGTGCTGCATCCTCCCATCTGGCAGCTCCCCATGAGAGAAAGGGCAAGCAAGGGGGTTGGCAAACAGCTGCCTGCCTACCATGGCTTAAAAGCACACTTAAAAGCAGCAAAGGTGCCCGGAGTGGCCTGATGATAGCTGGAGTTAGCAGCTCCTTGGGGTAGGGACTGGTCCTATCTGCTTTGGGTACCTGCCAGTGAAAGCAGGAGGAGCAGGGGATGGGCTCAGACAGAAACCTGTGGTCCAGCACTAGCAGCTTGTGATGGTTTGGGAGTTACCTGCCCCCTACACACAATGAATTCACCCAGACTAGACTCAGCCTGCTGGTAGTGAAGGAATGCAGCTTTATATCCACAGCTCAGCACAATTCACAAGTAGATATTGACAATATATCACAAATATTTTCAGCTAGATACAGGAATAGACAAGTTGAAGGTACTACAGAAGCAGAATGCCCCTCCCAGCAAGCAGAGTGCCCAGAAGGGGCTCTCAAGCATCCTCCCACCTTCTTTCTACCCCCCAACCTTATCCCAGAATCTGCCTTATGTGCAGGGGGAGTTAGAAGTAGAATTGATGAGTTGGGTTACACAGATGCAGCTAGAAGCCAGGGAGAGACACAGGCAGACTCAAGACTGTTGTGTCCTTGCTTTTATCCATCTCAGCAAACCCATGAGTGCAGCAGACATCACCATTTGTTTTCTTTTTCACAGCCTACCATCAAGTTTCTCTCATTGAACTATTCCGGTTAGCCTCAAGCCAGCACACAGCTGTGTGGAGGAAGGCCCAGTGCAGGAGACAGCCTCTTGCTGTGTCCCCCTCCAGCAGCTGGGCTGCTCCAGCTCCAGGAGCTCCCCTCTCTAGTGGGGTTTCCTACCCTGCAAGTCAACATCCCTGTGCCCTAGGGCCTGGGAGCAGGAGCTGTGCCTGCTCTGCTGGCTAGGAGTGATGCTGAGCTGTGATGTGGGCTACTGGTGTGGGGTGATGGTTGCCTTCAGTGGCTCTGCCTACAGGGCTGCTGGGCAGGTTTAGGATGGACAGTAGGAAGAAATTCTTCACAGGAAGAGTGATTGCCTTTTGGAATGGGCTGCCCTAGGAGGTGGTGGAGTCCCCATCCCTGTGAGGAGAGGCTGAGAGGGCTGGGGGTGTGCAGCCTGCAGAAGAGAAGGCTCAGGGCAGAGCTCATTGCTCTCTGCAGCTGTCTGGAGGGAGGTTGTGGCCAGCTGGGGTTGGGCTCTGCTGCCAGGCAGCCAGGGACAGAAGGAGGGGACAGAGGCTCAAGCTGTGTCAGGGCAGGTTGAGGCTGGATGTGAGGAGGAAGTTGTTGTCAGAGAGAGTGATTGGCATTGGAATGGGCTGCCCAGGGAGGTGGTGGAGTCCCCAGCCCTGGAAGTATTCAAGAAAGGACTGGATGGGGCACTGAGTGCCATGAGTTAGCTAATTAGAAGATGTGAGGTGATAGGTTGGACTCGATGATCCTAGAGGTCTTTTCCAACCTGTTTGATTCTGTGATTCATGGGTGATGGATTTAGGTACCTGTGGGCTGCACAGCTGAGTGTGGCACGGGGCTGGGCAGGGGACTCTGGCCCTGCCCTGGGCAGCAGAACAGCCACGGTTAGAGACATTCTCTTGAATTTATTTAATTGCTTAATTATTCGTTTGCTGCAGCCACCCTTCTGGCACGGGGTGGTGGTCCCCCCAGTCCTGCTGCCTGGGCTGAGGTGGCTGGAGCAGTGCATGGGCACGGGCAGGCAGCAGTGCCATGGAGGCTGTGTCCCAGGGAGCTATTCCCAGTGGCTGGGAGAAGGGGAAGGAGAAGGAGAGCTGAGCCCCAGCCTTGGGAAGCAGCCAAGGCAGCCTGGTGACGCAGGCACACCTGACGCAGGCAGCACTGCCACTGCCAGCAGCGTCTGCCACTTCCCAGCTTAACTCCTCCCTGCCCAGCACGGGGAGCCTGGGGACAGCTTGGGAAAGGCTTCACTTAGGCTGGACATGTGCCCAGGTGGGCAGCAGAGCCAATGGCATCCTGGGCTGGAGCAGGAGCAGTGTGGGCAGCAGGAGCAGGGAGGTTCTTCTGCCCCTGTGCTCAGCACTGCTCAGCACACACCTTGAGTGCTGTGTCCAGTTCTGGTTGCCTCCATTCAAGAGAGATGTTGAGGTGCTGGAAGGTGTCCAGAGATGGGAAATGAAGCTGGGGAGGGGCCTGGAGCACAGCCCTGTGAGGAGAGGCTGAGGGAGCTGGGGGTGTGCAGCCTGCAGGAGAGGAGGCTCAGGGCAGAGCTCATTGCTCTCTGCAGCTACCTGGAGGGAGGTTGTGGCCAGCTGGGGTTGGGCTCTGCTGCCAGGCAGCCAGGGACAGAAGGAGGGGACAGAGGCTGAAGCTGTGGCAGGGCAGGTTCAGGCTGGATGTGAGGAGGAAGTTGTTGGCAGAGAGAGTGATTGGCATTGGGATGGGCTGCCCAGGGAGGTGGTGGAGTCCCCATCCCTGGAGGTGTTGAAGCCAAACCTGGATGGGCACTGAGTGCCATGGTCTGGTTGATTGGATAGGGCTGGGAGATGGATGATCTTGGTTGGGCTGGATGATCTTGGAGGTCTCTTCCAACCTGGCCTATTCTATTCTATTCTATTCTATTCTATTCCTATTTCTATTCTTATTTCTATTCCTATTTCTATCCCTATTCTATTCTAACACATCAGGGCATGTCAGAAAGGCTCTGTCCTCCCCCTGGCCCAAGCACAACAGAAGGAAATGACCTGGGCTGCACCCTGAGTTCTGTTTGATGGTGCCCAGTGACAGGACAAGGAACAACAGATAAGAAGCTGGAACCCAGGAGGTTCCACCTCAACAGGAGGAGAATTTTCTTTGGTGTGAGGGTGCTGGAGCCTTGGCACAGGCTGCCCAGAGAGGTTGTGGACTCTACTTCTCTGGAGACTTTCAAAGCCCATCTGGATGCATTCTTATGCAGCCTGCCCTGGGTGCTCCTGTTCTGGCTGGGGAGGGGTTGGACTGGATGATCTCTGGAGGTCCCTTCCAACCCCTACCATCCTGTGATTCTGTGAAATCCTTCCCTGCATCCCCCCAGCCCCATGGGGCAGGGCTGCTGCTGAGCAAAGCCTCCCACTCCTCATCAATGCTGAGGGCTGGTGGCAGTCCACACCCTGCTGACACAGTGATGTCTGCTCTGACTAACCTGCTGGGCACCACTCACCACTGCCACACCCACTGAGCCCTTGAGGAGCTAGGGAGGATTTCCACAGGCCTCTCTGAACGTTCACCTGGATGCCAAAGAGCTGCTGGGGTTGAGGGCAACCACCCTTAGCCCTGTGGCTCATCACTTGAGCAGCTCACTGGTGCCCATAGTTGAGGGCAACCACCCTTAGCCCTGTGGCTCATCACTTGAGCATCTCACTGGTGCAGTGGTTGAGGGCAACCACCCTTAGCCCTGTGGCTCAGCACTTGAGCATCTCACTGGTGCAGTGGTTGAGGGCAACCACCCTTAGCCCTGTGGCTCAGCACTCCAGCAGCTCCCTGGTGCCCGTGGTGGGAGGCTGAACATATCCAGACTGGGGCTGGCTCCCCTCTCCCTCCCCCTGACGTTAAATTTCAGGGTAATTGAAGGTTCTGCAGGGAACTCATCACTTATCTCAACAACCCTGAGTGATGATTAACCGAAGCCCACAAATCCAGCACTGGGCTTCTTTATCAGAGGGAAAACATTGTCAAATGAGGGTTGTCTTTTTTTTTCTCTCTCCCACCCCCCACCCCAGCCAGCTGCAAGAGCAGGTAACCGATAAGGCTGTCATTGGAGTGGGGGCTGAGCCAATGGGAGCTGATGGCCACAGCTTTTTCTCTTCTCTGTCTAGCAACAGCTTCTCCTTGAGCAGCAGACAGCAATTTGATGCTTCCCATGGCTTTTAGCGAGCTCTCCTGCTGCACGGGGTGGGGAGAGGCTCACAAACTGAGGTGTAGGGGGGGCTGGTGGTCGGGGGTGGGGGGGAGTGCTGCAAGCTCTCCTGCACGCCAAGAGCTTTGCAAGGGTGGATGCAGCCCTCGGCTCCTGCTCGCATCCCTGCGCCCTGCCTTGTTTCTTGCTCTGCCTCTGCTCGAGCAGGTGTCAGACGCTCGTAGGGTGCTTGAACCGGTGCTAGAAGAGGAGAGAGGCTGTACCGGGAGGCTCTGCAACGGGGATGTGTTGTTCAGCCCTGCTGCCCTGCCTCGCCAGCACCTGGCCGATGCTCCGATGCTGCTGGAGGCTGTTTGCGTGGGGCTGACATCTAGGAGCAGCTCGCTCGGATCGGGTGCCAGGGTTTGCCTTGCTGCTGGCTCTGGTGGGCACAGCACACGTGGCTGAAGTGCTGTGCAAGCTCCCAGCGTCTCAGGGCAGAGCGACGCTGATAGCTAACAACAGCCTGGGGCAAGCCCCTGACCTGGGACACTAATCCCCTGCTCTGGGGACACAGAGGGATGGTAGGACACAGAAGTAGTGATGGGACTAGGGGGAATGGAACAAAGCTAGAAATGCACTGCTGGGACCCCACCTGGAGTGCTGCGTCCAGTTCTAGAGCCCAAAGGGCAAGAGGGATGTGGAGGTGTTGGAAGGTGTTCAGAGAAGGGCCACAAAGATGAGCAGAGTGTTGGAGCTGCTTGGCTCTGAGGAGAGACTGAAAGAGTTGGGGCTGTGCAGGCTGGAGAGGAGAAGGCTTCCAGGTGACTTTCTTGTGGCCTTCCAGGATCTGAAGTGACCTACAAGAAAGCTGGGGAGGGACATTTTAGGCTATCAGGGAGTGATAGGGCTAGGGAGAATGGAGCAAAGCTGGAGGTGGGGAGACTGAGGCTGGAGGTGAGGAGGAAGTTGTTGAGCATGAGAGTGGTGAGAGGCTGGAATGGGTTGCCCCTGCAGGGAGGTGTTTGGAGCCAGATCCCTGGAGGTGTTTGCAGCCAGGCTGGCAGAGGCTCTAGGCCTGATCTAGTGTGAGGCATCCCTGGGCATGGCAGGGGGGTTGGAACTGGCTGATCCTCGTGGTGCCTTCCAACCCTGACTGATTCTATGCTTCTATGTTTCTACGATTCTGTGATGCTGTGATTCTATGATGCTATGGTGCTATGATTCTATGACTATAATTCTATGATGCTATGATTCCATTAAGCTATAATGCTATGGTTCTGTGATGCTATGGTGCTACGATGCTAAGATGCTCTGGTTCTATGATTCTATAATTCTGTGATGTTATGGTTCTATGATACTATGGTTCTATGATTCTGTAATTCTGTGGTGCTATGATTCTATAATTCTATAATTCTGTGATTCTATGATGCTATGGTTCTATGATGCTATGGTTCTATGATTCTATAATTCTGTGATTCTATGATGCTATGGTTCTATGATGCTATGATTCTGTGATTCCATGATTGTGTTTCCATGATTGTGTGTTGCTATGATTTGCCCCGTTTGCAGGCAAAGAACAGAGGCTCTGCTCCATCCACTCCCCAGGGACCAAAGGCGGTGAGAGGGGAGGGAGGACCCAGCCCCGCTGCAGCCCTGCTTCATCGGTGAGGCCTCCCACCTTCACCCCTCTCCCCCCGCAGTGAATTAGAGGGCATAAAATTACAGCAGGCAGCTACAAATTAAAACCTCCGGAGCCTTAATAGCCCTTTTGGCCGGAGGCAGCGGCTAGGTGAGATGCGGGCACCAATAGGTGCATGTGGCAGGCGCTCAGCGCTGCGGCTGCGGGCGGTGGGGGGGGTTGGTGCGTGTGAGCTGTGTCTGTACGGGTCTGAGCCACCAGCAGCTGCCCGGATTGGCTGCAAAACCCCTTCCCGACCAGTGCCGGGGACCAGGGTGGCCTAGCAACAGCCTTTCCCTAATGAAAAACAAGCCACTTAACCGGCTTGACTGTCTGCGGATGAGAGGGGAAAGCAATTCTCGGCGCGCTCCAGCCCTCCCCAGGGAGCTGGCCCCAAAGGGGGATGCAAAGGCTGTGCTGGGCAGGCTGGGGTGGCCCAACCCAAGCAACAGAGCACTGGAACAGAATCACAAAATCACAGAATCATAGAATTACAGAATCACTGAATTACAGGATCATAGAATCACAGAATTACAGAATCATAGAATTACAGGATCATAGAATCACAGAATTACAGAATCACAGAATTAGAGAATCATAGAATTACAGAATCACTGAATTATAGAATCACAGAATGACAGAATCATAGAATTACAGAATCACAGAATTACAGAATCATAGAATTACAGAATCACTGAATTATAGAGTCACTGAAAGACAGAATCATAGAATTACTNACAGAATTACAGAATCACAGAATTAGAGAATCATAGAATTACAGAATCACAGAATTACAGAATCATAGAATCACTGAATTACAGAATCACTGAATATAGAATTACAGAATCATAGAATTACAGAATCACTGAATTATAGAGTCACTGAAAGACAGAATCATAGAATTACTGAATCACAGAATTACAGAATCACAGAATTACAGAATCATAGAATTACTGAATCACAGCATTACAAAATCACAGAATTACAGAATCACAGATTCAAGCATGTTGGAAAGACCTCTAGGATCCTCCAGCCCAACCTAGCACCTAATTAACTAACCCATGGCACTAAGTACCTCATGCAGCCTCCTC
>VWZI01001690.1:44034-59765 GCA_013396835.1 Psilopogon haemacephalus | reverse complement strand
CCCAAACCTCTAAACTTACTATTAATTCTTTGGTCAAGAAGTTTTCCTTAAAATGAAACTTTCATGTGAACACTTCCTTTGAAATAAAATATTTCCTACATTGAAAATGCCTTGTTGGGGGTGAGGGGGAGGAGAAATAAAGAAATCTGTTTTACCTGAGAAGTACTTGATCAATAAACTATCCACTATCCAAAAATGCAACCATCAATGACGAGCTCATCTCCATGCTGCCTGCTCTGACATGCATGATTGCGTCATCTTACTAATCTTGCAGAGGAGAAATTGAGACACAGAAAGAATAATGCTAAGTTTTGTTTTGTTTTTTTTTTTTTAATTCCTGATGATTGGCATCATCGTGGAGTCAGAGTCTCCAGTGCAGGACACCTATGTGTTATTCATCCAAATTTCCACCAAAAAAAATTTGGATTCAAATCTCTTGAATCTTAATCCAGCAACCTCCACTAAAACATATCAGCATGGATACTTCCCAGAATGGCTCACTGGGGCTGCAGTGATGACTGGAGTTTAAATCAGCCTCAAAACTCCTCTAAACTGCACCATGGTGCAGACAAAATTCCAGGGAGAGCACCAAGTGAAGCACTCAGAGAGCTGCACCTTCTCCCTCTGTGTGAAGGAGACCTCATGCTTCCTTGTAAAAGAAGGTGGAATGTTTAAAAGTTTTCCCCTCACAGAAATGTGCTTCTTGAGCATAACAAATCAGAATTATTTTGGAATCTCCATACTGTGTTTTGCTCTTCAGCTCAATTCTCCAGACCTTCATAGAATAGAATAGAATAGAATAAGCCAGGTTGGAAAAGACCTCCGAGATCATCCAGCCCAACCTATCACCCAGCTCTAGCCAATAAACTAAACCATGGCACTCAGTGCCCATCCAGGCTTTGCTTGAACACTTTCAGGGACGGCGACTCCACCACCTCCCTGGGCAGCCCATTCCAATGCAAATCACTCTGTGAAGAATTTTTTCCTAATATCCAGCCTGAACCTGCCCTGTCACAACTTGAGGCTGTGTTCCCTCCTTCTGTTGCTGGGTGCCTGGGAGAAGAGCCCAACCCCACCTGGCTGCAACCTCCCTTCAGGTAGTTAGGATCAGTACATTCTGTCAGCTTTACAGATATGGCCAATTTGAGTGTTATATAACATTTTTAGAAGTCTTTCAAAGACTTAATGAATTTTGCAAATATTTAGAAAGAGAATTAATGTAATATATGTAAAGATCTGCACATATTTGATAATCTTGAACCAATTTATAATAAATCCTGTCCAGTTTTAATAAACATTGGATTAGGGCTAAACTTATTACAGACTACAAATTAATAATGAAAATATTTCATTCAGAGTGCATATATAGAGTGATTTAAAACTTTTAATTGCTTTTCAAAGATCAAGAACATACTTGCAAGCCATACTACTGTTTTAAAAATTTTGCTGCCCAGGAAAATACGCACACAGCCCATAGTGTTAGCAATGTGACTATATCTAACACCCTACAACCACAAGGTTTTGTATAGCCTCCCAGAAACAAAACCTTGTTAGAATCACTACGGCATTACCAGAACTTAAAATCAACATGGCTGTAATTTGGGTGAAGATAGGACAATCCTGGGAGAAAGAAAAAAAAAAAAGTCTGAACCAGCTAGATCTAAGTCTAACACAAGTGTGTCTGTCCAACTCAAACAATAACACAGCAGAGCATAACATAGCATAGTATAGAATAGACTAGACTAGACTAGACTAGAATAGACTAGACTAGAATAGAATAGAATAGAATAGAATAGAATAGAATAGAATAGAATAGAATAGAATAGAATAGAATAGAATAGAATAGAATAGAATAGAATAGAATAGAATAGAATAGAATAGAATAGGCCAGGTTGGAAGCAACCTCCAAGACCATCCAGTCCAACCTAGCACCCAGCCTTAGCCAATGACACTAAGTACTCCATCCAGGCTTATCTTGAACACCTCCAGGGATGGGGACTCCACCACCTCCCTGGGCAGCCCATTCCAATGCCAATCACTCTCTCTCTGTGAAGAACTTCTTCCTAACATCCAGCCTAGACTTCCCCTGGCACAACTTGAGGCTGTGTCCTCTTGTTCTGTCCCTGGATGCCTGAGAGGAGAGCCCAACCCCACCTCCCTTTTAGGTAGCTGTAGGCAGCCATGAGGTCTGCCCTGAGTCTCCTCCTCTCCAGGCTGCACACCCCCAGCTCCCTCAGCCTCTCCTCACAGGGCTGTGCTCCAGGCCCCTCCCCAGCTTCATCACCCTTCTCTGGACACCTTCCACTACCTCAATACCAGAATTGAGGTGACCAGAGAGATGTAACACTTAGAGAGTATGCCAATGTATGAATTAACAGAAGAAAGCACAACTAGAAGCATATTCTTAAAACTCTCTCTGTTTATATGTATATCCACTTCTCAAGGGCAGCACAGCTGACATCATTAATTTGCAGTGAGGCATGCACATGCATAACCTTGAGCAGGGATGCTCCAAGCTCCTCCGTAACATTCACCTTGTGGTACATGAGTTTTCCAATCAAATGAGGAAATGCTGTTGCTGGAAGAATCAGAGCATCACAAGAATCGGAGTATACCATCCAGAAGAACCTGAACAGGCTGGAGAGGTGTGCCCAGGGCAACCTCATGAAATTTAACAAGGCCAAGTGTAAGGTCCTGCAGCTGGGTCGCTGCAATCCCAAGCACAGCTCCAGGCTGGGTGGAGAATGGCTGAGAGCAGCCCTGAGGAACAGGACCTGGGGGTCTGGGCTGGTGCAAAGCTCAAGATGAGGCTGCAGTGTGAGTGCAGCCCAGACAGCAACTGTGTGCTGGGCTGCAGCAAGAGCAGCTGTGGGCAGCAGGGCAAGGGAGGGGATTGTGCCCCTTGGCTCTGCTCTCCTCACACCCCACCTGCAGCACTGTCTGCAGCTCTGCAGCCCCCAGCACAGGAAGGACATGGAACTGCTCAAGAGAGTCCAGAGGAGGGCCATGAAGATGATCAGAGGGCTGCAGCAGCTCTGCTATGAGGACAGGCTGAGGGAGTTGGGACTTTTCAGCCTGCAGAAGAGAAGGCTTTGAGGAGACCTTAGAGCAACCTTCCAGTATCTGAAGGGGCCTACAGGAGGGCTGGGGAGGGACTGTTCACAAGGTCTTGTAATGACAGGACGAGGGGGAATGGGTTCAAACTGGCAGAGGGGAGATTTAAACAGGATGTTAGGAGGAAGTTCTTCACAGTGAGGGTGGTGAGACACTGGCACAGGTTGCCCAGGGAGGTTGTGGCTGCTCCCTCCCTGGAGGAGTTCAAGGCCAGGCTGGATGAGGTCTTGAGCGACCTGTTCTAGTGGGAGGTGTCCCTGCCTATGGCATAGGGAGGTTGGAACTGGATGATCTTTGAGGTCTCTTCCAACCTAAACCATTCTACGATTATATGATTTCTCTTCAAAAACCTACCAGTTCCAACAAAGTTTTCATTGTGAATGGTTTTCTACACTCCTAGTGGAAGGGTTAGCTGATGTAAGAGAGTCACCAAAAAATGGCCACAGCACCTCCCATTTTAAAGATTAACTAAATTAGATGTGATGATTTGGAAGCTTTGAATAGGAAATTTTTAAAACAGATTAGTCTCAATACAAATGTTCTTGGATTTTTATTTTGTTTGGGCTTTTTTAATCATTGGATATTCACAAAATATCTAAGTCTGCTGGAACAGCTGAGCCAAGGATGCTCAGTTATGAGCCTTATCTCTGGAAGGTCCTTAAGGAATCAAACTAAGGGAGGATGTGTGTAAGACCCAAAAGGATGCTTCAGACAATAGGCAGTATGAGATGATAACTGAAAAGAGAAGTAAAATACAAGGTGAAGATGCAGGAACATATCAAATCTACAAAATGGAAAGACAGAGATCCAAAGGGTTTGAGTGTTAGGATACACTGCTGGAGTGTGTTCCATAAAGGACAAAGAAGCTTTTAATAGGTCTAGAGACCAAGTTTTGTGAGGAGCTGCTGAGGGAACTGGAGTTGTTTAGCTTGGAGAAAAGGAAGCTCAGGAGAGGAAAGAATAGAATAGAATAGAGAATAGAATATAGAATACAGAATAGACTATAGAATAGAATAGAATAGAATAGAATAGAATAGAATAGAATAGAATAGAATATAGAATACAGAATAGACTATAGAATAGAATAGAATAGAATAGAATATAGACTATAAATAGAACAGACTCTAGAATAGAATACAGAACAAAATATAGAATACAGAACAGAATATAGAATTGAATAGAATGTAGACTATAGAATAGAATAGAATATAGACTATAAATAGAACAGACTCTAGAATAGAATAGAATAGAATACAGAACAAAATATAGAATACAGAATAGAATATAGAATTGAATAGAATGTAGACTATAGAATAGAATAAAATCTAGTATAGAATAAAAAGAATTTAATAAGCCAGGTTGGAAGATAGCTCCAAGCTCATCTAGTCCAACCTATCACCCAGCCCTATCCCATGGCACTAAGTAATTGTGGCCCCGGGAGGAAGGCAGGGCCGCAGGTGTCGATGATGAATGTGTGCTGCAGTTCCCTCTAACTCTCTCAGCTGTGTTCTTCACCCACACACGAGCCGAGTGAGCCACCACAAAGGGTTTTGTGACCCACCACTAAGAGACCTTCTCACTCTCTGCAGCTCCCTGAAAGGAGGCTGGAGCCAGGTGCATGTCAGTCTCCTCCCAGGTAACAAGCAATGAGACAGAAGTGCCAGGGGAGGTTTAGGTTGGAAATTAGGAAGAATTTCTCCACCAAAAGGCTTTGTCAAGCACTGGCAGTGGCTGCCCAGGAAGGTGGTGGAGTCACTATTCCTGGAGCTATTTAAAAGACTACAGATGCGGTGCATAGGGACATGGTTTACTGATGTCCTGCAGTGTTAAGTTACTGGCTGGACTTGATAATCTTAAAGGTCTCTTCCAACCACAACAATTCTTTGATTCTATAGCTGGGGCCTGGAGAGACCAAAAGGAGTGTTCTTGAGGGACAGGTGAGATAAAAGACCAAACAAGAGACAGGCAAGATAAAAGACCAAACAAGACACTGGAAGTGTCCTATTGACACCATAAGGGAACTCTTATTAAGACCTTTTTTGCTTACTAAAGTATATTACTACAGCATGTGCAATGCCACCCCTGCAGTGAGAAACATGCCTGCTACAAAGAGGAGAGAAAGAAAGAGCTTCTTGCCAGACCACAGCAAAGCCCATGGTAGACTTGCCATTTTATTGCCATTTTACACTTCCCTGGGTAATTTCTGTGTGTTTGAAAACCAAAGGCTTTTTCTGTAGCTACTACAGTCTCAGGAGGAATGGCTTATCCTGTGAGCAATGAGCTGACTCCTCCAGGCAGTCAGGAGGGAACCAGCAAACTCAGCCACCACTTCAGCTGCTTTTCACAGTGGAAGCTGTCCTGGAGGTAGCGTGCAAGCAAGGCAGCAGCTCACTGGAGCTGGGAACTAACTAGCTGTTATTAAATAATTAAATCAACCAAACTGAGAAAGCCACAATGGTTTTGTAGGCAGAAAACCAGGATGCAGTCTCCTCTGGGATCTTTCAATGGCCAAGATAAATATCTTGAAACAATTAATTATAATTCCTGGTTTATGAAAGCTAAGAGTTATTCTGAAGAATATACACCAGAGTAAGTGAAGAAATGGCTGGGGAAAAAAATGAAGAGGAAGACTATCACTGGCATGAAATTATTGCAAGCGAGTCCTTTATTGATTAAGATTTGAAACCCCCCAAGCACGGCAACTCCAGGGATCAGTGCTGGACACAGTCCTGTTTAATATCTTCACTGATGATATGGATGAGGGGACTGAGTCCTCCATCAATGAGTTTGCAGACAACACCAAGTTGGTTGTTGGTTGTGGAGTTGTTAGAGGGCAGGAGGCTCTGCAGAGGGACCTGTGCAGGCTGCACAGTTAGGCACAGTCCAATGCCAGGGGTTTTAACAAGGCCAAGTGCCAGGTTCTGCACTTTGGCCACAACAACCCCAGGCAGTGCTACAGGCTGGGGACAGAGTGGCTGAGAGCAGGCAGGCAGAGAGGCACCTGGGGGTGCTGGGAGACAGGAGCTGAAGAGGAGGCAGCAGTGTGCCCAGGTGGGCAGCAGAGCCAATGGCATCCTGGGCTGGAGCAGGAGCAGTGTGGGCAGCAGGAGCAGGGAGGTTCTTCTGCCCCTGTGCTCAGCACTGCTCAGCAAACACCTTGAGTGCTGTGTCCAGTTCTGGGCCCCTCAATCCCAGAGAGATGTTGAGGTGCTGGAAGGTGTTGAGAGAAGGGCAGCAAGGCTGGGGAGGGGCCTGGAGCACAGCCCCAAGAGGAGAGGCTGAGGGAGCTGGGGGTGTGCAGCCTGCAGAAGAGGAGGCTCAGGGCAGAGCTCATTGCTCTCTGCAGCTACCTGATGGGAGGTTGTAGCCAGGTGGGGTTGGGCACCCAGGGACAGAAGGAGAGGACAGCCTCAAGCTGTGCCAGGGCAGGGTCAGGCTGGACATTAGGAAGAAGTTCTACACAGCAAGAGTGATTGGCATTGGAATGGGCTGCCCAGGGAGGTGGTGGAGTCCCCATCCCTGAAGATGTTTAAGAGGAGGTTGCATGAGGCACTTAGTGCCATGGGTTAGTTAATGAGAAGGGTTAGGTGCTAGGTTGGACTGGATGATCATTGAGGTCTTTTCCAACTTGGTTAATACTGTGATTCTATGATCTCAATGTAGACAGAGCCAGCAAAGTTTGCAAAAATCTTCCATTGCATTCCTCCAGCAGTGATTTCTCTGGCTCATCACAGGCTGCCTTAGTGTCAGTAAATGAGTGTTCTAACAGAGTTGTTTCAGGCACTTAACCCTGCAATAAAAAATTATTGATTTTAACAATCTCTCAGCAGACCTCTAGAATAGATTCTGTTATTATATCCCCAGTGCAATAGCCCTGGTTCACCTTCAGGTATGAGGCAGCAAGAGCTGCAGCTTCACGGAACTGCTAACCCAAGCACCAGCACCACTGTAGAGAGGCACTGCACCAGTATAACAAATGCATCCTCTGCATCAGCCTGGCTCTCTGCACTGCTGCAGAGCAGTGCCTAATAACAGCTTCCCTGGGTAAACCCTGGTGAAGAGAGGAAGGCCTGAACAGATTGGCACCATCTGTCAGCTACAGCTCTCTGCAGGACAGGCATCCATCCCCACACTTTCCGTCAAACATCTTGGCCCTTCCCATAGAATAGAATAGAATAGAATAGAACAGAACAGAACAGAACAGAACAGAACAGAACAGAATAGAATAGAATCAGCCATGTTGGAAGAGACCTCCAAGCTCATCCAGTCCAACCTAGCACCCAGCCCTAGCCAATGGCACTCAGTGACCATCCAGTCCTTTCTTGAACACCTCCAGGGATGGGGACTCCACCACCTCCCTGGGCAGCCCATTCCAATGCCAATCACTCTCTCTGCCAACAACTTCCTCCTAACATCCAGCCTCAACCTGTCCTGGCACAGCTTGAGCCTGTGTCCCCTCCTTCTGTCCCTGGGTGCTTGGCAGCAGAGCCCAACCCCAGCTGGCCACAACCTCCCTTCAGGGAGCTGCAGAGAGTAATGAGCTCTGCCCTGAGCCTCCTCTTCTGCAGGCTGCACACCCCCAGCTCCCTCAGCCTCTCCTCTTGGGGCTGTGCTCCAGGCCCCTCCCCAGCCTTGCTGCCCTTCTCTCAACACCTTCCAGTACCTGTTGAATTGAGGGGCCCAGAAGTGGACACAGCACTCAAGATGTGACCTGAGCAGTGCCAAGCACAGGGCAAGGAGAACCTCCCTGCTGCTGCTGGCCACACTGCTCCTGATGCAGGCTTGGCAAAGGGGAATGGTCTCTCTGTGTAGCCCTACACACATGTGCCTATAGGAAAACTGTCCAGGTGAAGCCCTTCCCAGCCTGCCTGTCCTGCTCCACATCCACTTTGCTGGGGTTACTGCCTCTTAGTGGGAGCTAAAGCACTGAGCTGAACAGATCTTAGACCTCACTACAGCTCTTTCTGCTTTTTAATGCCAGCCTAGCTGTAGGTCTCTGTAGTAGGTTCTCAGATGCTTACTAAGGTAGAGGAAATCATCACACTGAAGGAGCAGGATCAGTGCTACTGTTTGATTCTTCTTCAACAAATCCATAATGTTAGTTTAAATACATTTTGCCAGACACCTTGAGTCAAAACACCTTGTTTTAAGAGTTTCTCAAGAAATGTTAGAACCAGGAAGAACATAACATCACTTTATCAGCTATAATACATGTGCTGTGACTCTCAAACACAACAAGTGCTACTCAATAGCTTGTGAGTAGAAGGTGAATGAAAACACTCATCTCTTTTGTAACAAAAAAAAAAAAGAAAAAGAAGGGAGGAAAAAAGGTAGTGGAAAATTCCTGATCCAGGCCAGGATGCCATTGACATGCAAACTGGAGTGGTAGAGCAGCATTTTGCTTGGCAGGAGCAGGGTTAACTCCCTGATACACCTGGATCACCACCAGGTATCAAACTTTGTCAGCAAAGGAGATATCCTCCAAACAGGAAGAGACAAAGCACTGCTGAGACTCCCCCATCAAATACAATAGAACATGAAGGTATGGCTCAGTTTTTAGCTCTGGCATCCAATAACGAGTCAGAAGCCTGAGGACATTGTCTTACTCAGAGATGTGAAATGCAAATGAACAGTAACATTGACAACTCAAGACCAAGCAGAAAACAAAGGACTTGAAAGCTACCTGGAAAGGTCTTGTGTGAACACACAGCTTTTGAGATTTCTCTCTCTTTGTTGTTGTTGTTGTTGTTGTTGTTGAGGGGGCAAAAACATTCACTTCTGTGATGAAGTTAGATGGATAATTTTAGTGATTGCTGGAGTCACTGAGAGTGCTTTAGCAGAAAGAAAACCTTGAGGTGGTAGCGTACAGAAATCATCAGTTAACAGTGAAAGTCATCAGGAGCTCAGAAAAAGCAGTTCAGCAGTAGCAGTGGTGATGTTTGAAACAAACCAGACCAGCTCACCTTCCCAAAGACTCAGCCACAGGACTTCCTAAATTATTTTCTTTCTTGAAGCATTACTCCTTAAGATGAGAAAGTTTAAGTTAAATTTCCTTTTCTGGCTCCAGAGCTGTAGGGAAGCTACAGCAGCATCCTTTTGACATAATTCTCCTGCCAGTTGTGTGTTTGTGTGCTTTTATAGTAGGACTGAAGATCTGGAACAAAACAGTATCAGCCTTGCTTTACAGGCCAACAATCATGCTCAGAAAACAGAATACTATCAAAAAGTGATGGAGACTGTGACACAAGCATTTTGGTGATACCTGTTTGGTTTTCCCAGGAAGACCCTCAGAGATGTCACATACAAGGGGGCCATGAGGGCATGGTGGCTGCCCATAGAATCATCCAATTGGCAGGGTTGGAAGGGACACCAAGGGTCATCTAGCTACAACCCCCTGCCTTGGGCAGGGACACTTTCCACTAGATCAGGTTCCCCAGAGCCACATCCAGCCTGGCCTTACAAACATTCAAGGATGAGGTTTCTATCTCCAGCCTGGGCAACTTCTTCCACTCTCACCACTCTCATGGTGTAGAACTTCCTAATGTCCAGTCTGAATCTAACCTCCTTTAGCTTGGATCCATCCCCCCCAGTCCTACCACTACCCAACACCTTAAAAAGTCCCTCCCCAGCTTCCTTGAAGGCCTCCTTCAGATACTGAAATGTCACAATAAAGACTCCTCGGAGCCTTCTCTTCTCCGGACTGAACAATCCCAACTCTCAGCCTGTCCTCACGGGAGAGTTGCTCCAGCCCATTCATCATCCTCATGGCCCTTCTCTGGGCACGGTCCAGCACATCCATGTCTTTCTTGTAATAGAGGCTCCAGACCTGGACACAGTGCTCCAGGTGGGGTCTCATCAGAGTGGTGTAGAGGGGCAGAATCCCCTCCCTGGCCCTGCTGGCTCTGCTTCTCTTGGTGCAGCCCAGGCTCTGCTTGGCTTTCTGGGCTGCAAGTGCACTCTGCTGCCTCCTGTTGAGCTTCTCATCCACCAGCACGCTCAAGTCCTCCATGTCAGCTCCCTCCATGTCATTGGCAAGGCCAAGCCTGGAGGAGGGACTGCTGCCATGCTGAGCCTTCAGCTCCAAGATATGATCCATCTTGAAGGAACCAGAGACAATTCCCCTCTCCAGCCTGAGCATGCAGCTCAAGTGCAGAGTTGTCTCTTATAAGGGGACACACCAACCTCCTGTTCTCATGATGGGAAGAAACACAGGCCCAGAAAGAGCTACAGTACCTATGGCACCCAGCCCAGAGCCATCTATCCACTGCCTAGGCAGAGGGCAAGAGGAGTAGGCAAGAGGATGAACAGCAGACTTAGACTCAGCAGAAAACTCACACTACTGAAACACCTGAAAGTGTGCGACAGATCTAAAACCAGGCAGTTCTGCACTGGTGGTTTGTTACACAAGGAAGAGTCAAGTCATGTTTCCAAACCTTTCAGTGAAAGTGGGGGCAAATTTCAGGTTTAAAGTCAAGGCTGAATTTAACCTTCTCAAGGTAGGGTAGGAGGCAACTTGTGGCTTCAGAAACAGGACTAAACTTACCACAAGACAATCCTGCCTGGTCTAAGGTGGAGGAAAGCCCAAAACTTCATGCATTTGGCCTTATTCTATACCAGATACAACTTCCCTCCCAGCACCTTGGGGAAAAAAAGAGATTTTATTAGAAACTGAGGCCAGGGTAACTCAAACTTGCCCTGTGTTATCTGGAACATGAAAAATATAAAAGCTTACAGGCAAACTCAGGAGACTTAAGACTAATAAAAAATACAACCAAAGTTTTTTTGTAAAGCCAGAGACAGGAGTGTGAGAGGAACAATAACTTCAAAGCTGAGGTTTGCTGTTCAGCTGGTAGGCAGCCCAGTAGGAGAAGGGGCTGAGAGGTCTGTCAAAGAGCAGTTAACCAATGAGCATGTGGAAAAGAATTACTAAGAGCCCTTCCTGGGTTGCAAGCACTCTTCTTGCTTTTCCCCAGCATCTGGTGCATTTGGTGCTTCCTTGCCCTTGCATATATGCACAGTCACACCTCTCAGGAGCTGGGTTGCTTTTTGCCTTAGCCAGACCACTCAGAGGTAAATTGTTCCAACAAACTTTCTGTTGAATGTTGGAGTAACAAAAGAAAACAGAAAGAGATTTTATGGCAGAGCAGACAATTCAGCAGGGTGAAGTACCTGCTTTTGGAGCATCTGATAGCTGCCTTACACTTGTCCTAGGGCACACACACACACATCTTTCTATTCCAGCAAGACATTTTTTGAAGTTTTTGTCTCTTGATCTTCCTCCTTCTTCCTATCCAAAGAGATTCAATTCCTTTGTTGACACTGAGGTCCTAGCCTGAAAGCCAGAACCTTAGATGCCCACTCATAACCTTACAACCAACTATTTCCCCTAACATCCTCCTTCCTACATCCGAGTGACTGATTCATGAGCTGCTCAAATTCTCACAGCTCAGTCTTTGGTTCCCACTCGCTACTGTTTGACCCATAACCAGCAGAAGCTGGCTGGCCACACAAGGTCTAGGCTGGATGTTAGGAGGAAGTTCTTGCCAGAAAGAGTGAGTGGCATTGGAATGGGCTGCCCAGGGAGGTGGTGGAGTCCCCATCCCTGGAGGTGTTGAAGCAAAGTCTGGATGGGGAACTTAGTGCCATTGACTATGACTGGGTGCTAGGTTGGACTGGATGAGCTTGGAGGTCTCTTCCAACATGGTTGATTCTGTTCTGTTCTGTTCTACGCTTATTCTATTCTATTCTATTCTATTCTATTCTATTCTATTCTATTCTATTCTATTCTATTCTATTCTATTCTATTCTATTCTATTCTATTCTATTCTATGACAAGTCAGACAGGTAAAGAGCTGTCCTGAATGCCTTGTCCCAAAAACCAATTACCAGAAGTGTCTGACTGATGGCACATGATGAACTGCTCTCTCCTGGCTACACTGATGATGAAGGGAGCCTACACACTCGGCTGGAGTGCTCTGAGCATCTTTGTGAGGGCCAGACACTTAACTGCCTTATACTACAAGGGCAAAGTCAGGCTTTAAATAGGGCAGTCTGAATTCAGCCCAGGAGGTCTCCTAAAACTGTGTGTGTTCCTAGTTGTCTCTTAGGATCTGATATTCAGGGGAAAAAAAAAACCCAAACCATCATGCTATGCAGACAATACCTCTGAGCAATTCCATGTGCTCTGCCCATAGAACGTGCCTTAAAGTCCCCTGAGAGCCTCATGGGGAAAAGCAACCAGCGTTTAGCAGATATAGCACTACACACAAACGTATTTAATCCCTTCCCCAATAAGGCCTTTTGAATTTGTTAGAAAAAGTATTTGCAGAGAAAATGAAAGGAGCCCCTGGCATAAGGAGTCCTCGGAGAGTGAGCTGTGCACTGGCTAAAGGCTCTGCTGATCACAGTTGGAAGGACAGCCTGACTTTATCAGAAGGATCAAGGAGAAGAAGAGATGGAATATGGGAAAGGTTGGAGGAAGATAAAAAGGAGGAATTTATCCATCAAGGTCAGCTAATTGGAGAGAAGTTTCTGCATTGGGGTGGCTGGAAGCTGTTTAATCTAAGCCAAAACTTCACCCTTTGGAACCTCGTGCATTCCTCCTGTAAGGCTTTTATACTGCCATAGAAAAGAAGGCTCTATTTTGGTCCTAAATCATTCTGGGGCAGATTTTTCTCTCCATATGTTTGCATAAATCTACAGAGGGCAATGGAGTTACACCACCACATGTTGGTGTGAGATCAGAGGCAAGCTCAGTATCTCTCACCTTGTCTGACAGACTCTTTGACCCATTTCCCTCTTTTTTACTCTGTCAGCGTTCCAAGGTCAAAGACTGTGCCCAAATCTAAAGCAGATAGTAGCTCAGATGCTGTGTTTTAAAGACATAGGCTCCCTTTTTTACAAAATGCATTATTTAAAGTACCGTTTCCTTTGTGCTAGCCTTGCTGCTGCAGCCAAAGGATCCTGACTTGTGCCAGGAGGCACACACTTTTCCGGGAGGAGGGATCCCGTTTCCTTCACAACGGTTTCTGTGGCATCATCATCATCATCATCATCATCATCTCTTTATTTCTGCCCTTGATCACATCCTCTGAAAAGCTGGCAGATGTGAAACCCGAGCTACCCATGGGCCTCCACACATCCCATAGTAGTAGGTATTGAGAATGGCTCAGCTCATCTCCAGTTTCTGCATGGATCGTGTGTCTCCTTCAGAAACAGGGTGGGGAGCATATGTGCACAAGAGACGCTGAGAGGCTACCATCATCATATTCCTCTTTCACAGAAGGGAGGGGTGAGTGTCCGTGTCGGGATAGGGAGGCAGGGAGAGAGAAGAACAGCAGAACTGTAGAATACAGGTCAGGCTGGGTACAGTCACTGTGTGCTAAAGTTTCCTAGTGAGAATATTTCCTTTTGGCTGATTTAACAAATGTAAGCTGGATCAAGTCTCCATTATGCAAGAAATATGTTATGTTTCTTCTCCAGCTATGCACAAATGGCTGGGAAAAGCTGGATATGGTCCCATTCTATAAACTGAGATCAGAAATAAATTGAAAGATTTATATATTGGAGGGGCAATTCTTCAGCTACATTGGTTTAAGTGTGGCGAAATGAACGACTAAAAGCGTTCGCTCACAGTGTTTTATGAAGCAGATCTAATGTGCAGGTTTTGTGACCTGCAGTGACTTTAACTTCTCAGTAAATCAAAAAAGCTTAACAAATATTAAGATGGCAAAGATTACCTGTGTGTGCCAGATTTTATCTTTTATCCCTTATCATTTAGGAAATGAAAAGCTTGAGTGGGAAGGCAGACAGCCAGTCACGTGGCGCTGGCGCGCTGGCAGCCCCGCAAGACGAGAACCTGCAGGATGCACACAAACTACACAGCCACGGATTACTTCCCAGGCCTTAAGAAATTACTCCTTTCATTGTTGTTATTACTACTTACAACCGACCAGCTTTGGAATCAGAGCAATGCCTTTCTAAATTCCACCGCAAGGAAAATTCATTAGCACGAGCTAGAGGAAGCAGCTGGGTGCCGCAGCTCAGCTCGGGGCCAGGCTCCAGGACAGCTTCAAACATGGGAGCTTCTGTGGTGTTGAGATCTGGGGGCAGGACACCAGCATCAGCCTGACAACACCTAGGCCAAAGAGGTCTCCTTTTTCAGCCTTGGCCCTGAGTGGCAGGAAAATACCTGTTGAGTATTACAAGAGGGCTATGGATGTGCTGGGAGGTGTCCAGAGGAGGACCACGAGGATGCTCAGAGGGCAGCAGCACCTCTGCCACGAGGAGAGACTGAGGGAGTTGGGACTGTTCAATTTGGAGAGTTGGCCTTATTGTGACCTTGTAGTATCTGAAGGAGGCCTACAAGAAAGCTGGGGAGGGACTTTTTAGGCTATTAGGTAGTGACAGGACTAGCGGGGGTGGAACAAAGCTGGAAATGGGGAGATTCAGACTGGATGTTAGGAAGAAGTTCATCAGTGTTAGGGTGATGAGGGCCTGGAAAGGGTTGCCCAGGGAGGTGGTGGAAACCTCATCCTTGGAGGCCAGGCTGGATGAGGCTCTGGCCAACCTGATGTAGTGTGAGCTGTGCCTGCCCATGGCGGCGGGGGTGGAACTGGATGATCCTTGTGGTCCCTTCCAGCCCTATAATGGGGCTCCAGCACTGGACGCAGTACTCCAGGTGGGGTCTTACCAGTGTGGAGTAGAGGGGGAGCTGGCCACACTTCTCTTGATGCAGCCCAGGAGCAGTGGACCAGGTGCTCTGGGACATGGCTTAGTGTCGACCCTTCAGTGCTGAGTCGAGAGCCGGACTGGATGATCCCTGAGGTGTCACACACCAATCGTGTTCTGTGATTCTGTGTGATTAACCAAACTAAGGGCTGAGGCAGTCAGCATGACAATAGTAGTTAAGCAGAACTGAGTAGAACTGGGCTTCTAGAAAACATTTTTGAAACATTTGCTGTTTTATTAAATTAGCACCAGGTCTACTGGTGTGATGCTGGGGTGGAGCAGGTAAGGTCTGTTTCAAGGCCACAGAAAAGCTCAGAGACCAAATTACAACAAGAATTTGAACCCTTGTAAGGCCCATCCATAAAACAAACCAAAGTAACACCATAATGCCAAAGGTTAGACAACCTCCATAGCAAAATCACATCTCCAAGCAACCACATTAACTAAGCATGACACTGCAGGCTCTGTGCTTGCCTAAGACCTCTACAAAGGTCTTCCCTTCCTCCCAGCCCTGCAGTCTCTTGCCCCAGCTAGCAAAAGCATTTATGGGCAGCCTTTCTCCTTCCATCTCAGAGCTGTGAATGAATACATGAGGAACACTTATTGGAACACAAGGACTATAGCTGTTTAATAGCAAGGAGATGCTGATATAAAGCACAGGAAATCACAACTCATTTCTTCTTTTAGATGTGTGATGTTTTGGGAGTTCCCCACCCCCACCCTCCCCATTGTGAAATTGCCCAGGCTAGACTCAGCCAGCTGGAAGTTAAGGAATGAAGCTTTATATTCACAGCTGAGCACAATATACAAGCAGATATTTACTATATATAACAGATAGTTACAGATATATACAGTGAAAAGGTAATACAGAAACACCACACCCCTCC
>VWZI01001690.1:23366-43993 GCA_013396835.1 Psilopogon haemacephalus | reverse complement strand
CTCAGAGGGGTTTACAACCACCCTACAACCTGCCCCCACTTCCCAATCTTATTCCAGCATCTGTCTTACATGCCAGGTAAGTGAAGGTAAATGGGCCAGGGGGGTTAGCAGCAGGAAAGTAGTTAGTGAAGTTATTCAGATCCAGCTAAGAAAGGCAGGAAGAGAGTTGTAGCAGCTCAAAATGGTCTGTCTTATCTTTGTTTGGGTTCTAACGTTTGTTTGGTTTTTTTTCCCCAGTAATCTGTGAGTGAAGTAGAATCATCAATGTTTTTCTTTCTCAGCCTATAGTCTAATTTCTCATTAAAATTCTCCAATCAGTTCAAACCAGCACAAGCTGATTAAAAAAAATAAAAAAATAAAAAAAAAAAAAGGAGAGTAAGAAAGACAAGAAAAGCATTCAGTGTTGAAAAATAAAATTGAGTTTACCATGTCATTTCCCATGGAGCTGTCCCTCCACCACAACCTGAAAAGGCCCATCCACCAGAAGCTGAAAAGATCAGGTGCAGCACTGTCATCAGTTCTCCTTGATGTATACTGGTCAGAAAAAAAGAAACAACGTGTGTGGCTGGGGCAGATCAGCTTCACTCCAACAGCTTGAGCAGCTCATCACAGAGCAGCATTTGTCCAAATGGAAGGCATAAAACCATTGCATCCAACACAAATGACCAAGGTGTTTGAAGGCAAAGCCAGAGAGAAGCTCACATACCAACTAACAAAAGCCAGAAACCAGCAACAGCAAAACAACTGAGGTAGGCAAAGAATCAAACTTTAAAGAAAAAACCTGTGGTAGCATACACATTAAGCAAATGACTTTGCAAGGGGTCTGGATGCACATTAGTCCTACATTCTTCCCCTTTACTCTGCTCTTTTCAGACCCCACCTGGAGTACTGTGTGCAGTTCTGCAGCCCCCAGCACAAGAAGGACATGTGTTGCCTTACTCTGAAGGCGTGACGACCTGGTTCAAGGGCAACAGGAAGAGCCAAACCCAGGCTGCTCGGACCATCAGCTACAAACATCAATGTGATGGATAGCAAAAGGCAAAATGACAAAATGGCGTTTATTAAAACGTAGCAGTGCTTTTTATAGTGTACAAAACGTCACATCCGTTTGCCTACGTCCTAACTCAAGGCTATTGGCTATAGGGAGGGACTCCTATCTTTCCGTTACAACGCGAGAGTCTTCAGAACACCAGACCCTGACTGCAACAGACATGGAACTGCTGGAGAAAGTCCAGAGGAGGGCCACGAAGATGATCAGAGGGCTGCAGCAGCTCTGCTGTGAGGACAGGCTGAGAGAGTTGGGGCTGTGCAGCCTGGAGAAGAGAAGGCTTCCAGGAGACCTTATAGCAACCTTCCAGTATCTGAAGGGGGCTACAGGAGGGCTGGGGAGGGACTGTTCACAAGTCCTTGTAATGACAGGATGAGGGGGAATGGGTTCAAACTGGCAGAGGGGAGACTGAAACTGGATGTTAAGAGGAAGTTCTTCACAGTGAGGGTGGTGAGACACTGGCACAGGTTGCCCAGGGAGGTTGTGGCTGCTCCCTCCCTGGAGGTGTTGGAGGCCAGGTTGGATGAGGTCTTGAGCAACCTGATCTAGTGGGAGGTGTCCCTGCCTATGGCACAGGGGGTTGGAACTGGATGATCTTTGAGGTCTCTTCCAACCTAAACCATTCTACGATTCTATGATTCCCCCAGAGCCATTCTGAAACTGCAGTGGAAACTCAGCACTAATGGCTCATATCTGTCTTGAAAGCCAGGACATCCCCCTGGAAAAAGATGGAAACAGAAATCTGCAAGATTGTGCAGAGAGTACAATGAAATCTTTTGATATCATTAATTAATAAAGTGTTCATGGAATCCTTGCATTTTCCTTCTATCTTTAAACTTCTGGATTTAACACTAAGGGAAGTTGTGAGCTGTTGTCCCAGAACTGCAGCGTGAACAGAGCAAACTCAATCAATAACTAGCAGAGGGCTAAAAGGTAGCTGTGCAATCTGCTCTGTGCAAGGAATGCTGTGCAGCTTTCTCCTGCCAGAAGCAGATTGCAACTCAGCAAGTCAGTTTTCTGCCCTGCTCTCCCTGACTTTGGGAAGTTATTTCCCTGCTTCTCACAGCACGCAGTCACCCCTGCCACACACCCAGCCTGCCTCCCCTAGCCAATGGAAGGTGTATGAGGATGAGAGCAGCTTGTTTTCTATGTCCTGCTCACTTTTACCTACCTGGATTGCTCTGAGGTAAACCCTTGCTCTTTACACTGAGCACATGGCATCTGCTTCAAACTGAGTCTGATCAAAGGAATTAGCTGACACGTGTCTTATGCCACCAGCCCTGAACTCCAAAGGAAAGGTACTGATAACTAAAGGTTAAGAGAAAGAGAAGGGGGGGAAAAAGTACAACCCTCTCCCAGAAACAAGCCAAAGCAAGCACCCCCACAAAAATAAAGCCCCACAACATCAGCCCTGCAGTGAGCAGTCTCATCACCACTTTACTCCAAGGCCTGAAGTCACTTGTAAAGACAGACTTGGTATTAAGACCCCACTGTGGGTTTGTGATTGGGTGAAACCCTCTGTTTTGCCAGGTGGTGGGACAGCTGTTCGCAGGACATGTATCTGGGCCTTTATTTTCACAATCTTTATTGAAATTGTATGAGGAAGGACACCACCACCTCGTTACTCTCTGCTCTACCCATTAGCAGAACCAGCCTTAAATGGTGTTTGCTTACCTGCTGCTGACCTTGAAGATGCTCATGAATAACACACTGCTGATCAGAATGGGAAGCTGTGGCGTGAAAGAACCTGTAGAAACAGAGGAAAAGAAGAAACTACCTGAGCAGATATAAGTAAAGTTCCCATCTTCCATGTGAACAGGTCTGAGTAAAAAGCCTGGCATGGCCACGAAGACTTTGGCAAGAACCAGGAGCAGCAGCAATGTGTTCTCGCTAGCTGCAGGGCGAGTCAATTTGATTATGAAAGCCCTGCTATTAAATGGGCTTTGATAACTAAATACATTGCTATTTCTTCAGCTCTTATTATGATTTAATTTACCTATTCATTTTTCTGTTCTTTGAGTTCTTAATAAAATGAATAGCTGGCATCTCCTAGGCTTGCTCCCTTTTGTATTCTTGCCAGTAGAATAACATCACAGCGTTTTGCAGTAATGCTGTTTGGGCCATTAGAGATAGAAAACGTCAAGTACTTTTTATATGCAGTTGTAATATTTGTTTTTCTCTCCATTGTTTCTAATATCCCCTGAGAACCTTGAAAGTAACATTATTTCCTTAACAAGTTTGGCCTTTCTTCCTTCTACTTAGCAAATCATTTTCCTGGAGCCTCATTACTTGCTGTTATAGAATATGAGTGACTGCTACACGCTTGCTGCTAGAGAATACAAGCAGCTGACACAAAATACTGCTGCTGCTATGTGCCTGGGTTAGTGAAAAGAGTCTAGAAATAAATAAGCACATATCTTGAGGGTTTTTTTCCTAATCTGTTGACAGCCTGCTAAGGAGGACAATGGAGAACATTTCCTGAGTCGTTTGCATCTCAGCTAAACTTCAGTTACACTTGAGTGACCTCTTCATATTTTGATCCTTCCCCTGTAAAAATGTGCCTGTGACGTCAGTCCTGTCCCACCTTGTGTTATTTAAAACAAAAGGAGCAGCAGAACAAGCTGAAAAGGCTTATAGGAACCTCTTTACATCTTCAGAAAGGCAAGCGCCAGGAGATGAACATGGATGGGAGCTCAACATGATAGACAGAAAGCAGGGCATACTAGAGAGGTGTTCACTTATCAAGTGGATCAGGTTAAGTGGACTCCTAGTCCCAGCTTTCATTTTCTAGATAGAAAAGCTTGGTGCTTTTGCTTCGCTTTCTTCGGTAGTATTTTGTTGGATTTATTTCAGTTTTTTTCCCAGAGCATGAAGATTTTCACTTAGAAATATCAGTGAGCAAACGTCTTTCGCTTCTTCAGTGCATAGACACGTTAAAGTCCTTAATCAAAGTCCCTTAGTACATGGCATATGGGTTTTGAAATCATTCCATGGGGCTTCATTGGCTTAAACTCTAATTATCAGGCCCATGAGATGTGTGTAACACAGGGACATGGCCTCCAGCACTCCAGCCTTTCCCTTCCCTGTAACCCTGTTTGGAAAGAATCACAGAATGTCAGGGGCTGGAAGGGACCTCCAGAGCTCATCCAGTCCAACACCCCTGCCACAGCAGGATCACCCAGAGCAGATCACAGAGGAACACATCCAGGCAGTTTTGAATATCTCCAGAGAGGGAGACTCCACAACCCCCCTGGACAGCCTTTTCCAGGGTTCTGTCACCCTTACGGGGAAAAAAAATCCTCCTTGTGTTTCAATGAAACTTCCTCTGCCTCAGCTCCCACCCAGTGCCCCTTGTGCTGTCCCTGGGCATCACCCAGCAGAGCTGGCTCCAGCCTCCTGCCACTCACCTGCACACATTGAGAACCATTGCTGAGGTCACCTCTCAGCTCCTCTTCTCCCAGCAGCACAGCCCCAGCTCCCTCAGGCTCTCCTCCTAACAGAGCTCTTCCATTCCCTTCAGCATCTTCGTGGCTCTCAAGCATTTAGTGGACTCCAATCCATTGGGTTGCTCCTTATCTAGTCCTCTTTTTTTTCTTCTTTTTTTTCTTTTTTTTTTTTTTTTCCCCAAAGAGAAACTCTTTTCAGGCTTTCTCTTCTGCAATACAAGTGTCAAGACAGGCAACAGTGGTTAACACAGTGGTTACCTGAGGCAGCACATCTGCATGCCTGCATTTCTGGACCACCCATTTTCATCACAGAGTCGTTTTTAAGACTGAAAGCTGCCAGCTCATCTTTCTTTCTAGGCTGTGGCAGGAGGAGGGAAGGAAGGAAGCTGAGCTGAGGTGTTTATGGGAGGTAACACATGTAATTGAATCTCACCAGCATGCACACAAACTGTCCAGGATGCTATTTGCACAGGCAGAGAGACAACAAAGAACAGAACACCCTGTTCATGTTTCACAGACCTCTGTTGGGTTGTTCTGATGCTGCTTTCCAAAGAAGGCACACTGGAGAAGTAACTCATCTGACAGGCCAGAGGAGTCACAATGGCTACTTAATTATGAAACTCTTCCAGGCACCTATCTATTAATTCATGGTCTAATGTGGTGTCAAGCTGAGATGACTAAAGGTTAATATGTTTTATTAGTCCCAATTGTCACAAAAATTCCACAGAACCATCTAGGTTGCAGAGAGATTTTAGGATCAGCTCCACCACTAAACCATGTCTATATGCATCAGATGCACAGAACCACAGAATTGGCAGGGCTGGAAGGGACCACAAGGATCATCTAGTTCCAACCCCCCTGCCATAAGCAGGGACACTTTACACTAGATCAGGTTGCTCAGAGACACATCCAGCCTGGCCTTAGAAACATCCAAGGATGAGGCTTCCACCACCTCCCTGGGCAACTTGTTCTAGGGTCTCACCACCCTCATGGTGTAGAACTCCTTCATAACATCCAGTCTGAATCTACCCATTCTAGTTTTGCTCCATTCCATGCAGTCCTATCACTACCCAACACCCTAAAAAGTCCCTCCCCAGCTTCCTTGTAGGCCCCTTCAGATATGGAAGACTACAATAAGGTCTGCTCGGAGCATTCTCTTCTCCAGACTGAACAACCCCAACTCTCTCAGTCTGTCTCCATAGGAGAGCTGCTCGAGCCCCCCTGATCACCCTCATGGCCCTTCTCTGGGCACCTTGCAGCACATCCACATCTTTCTTATAAAAGGGGCTCTAGAACTGGATGCAGTACTCAGGGTGGGGTCTCATGAGAGCAGTGTAGAGGGGAAGAATCCCCTTCACCTGCTGGCCATGCTTCCCTTGATGCAGCCCAGGATACATGACAACCTGGTCTACCTGAGGATGTCCCTGCTGACTGCAGAGAAGGTTGAACTAGATTACCTTCAGAGGTCCCTTCCAACCCAGACCATTCTCTGATTCTATGATACAGTTGGCTTTCTAGGCTGCAAGTGCACACTAATGACTCATGATGAGCTTCTCCTCCACCAGCACCCCCAAGCCCTTTTCCTCAGGGCTGCTCTCCAGCCAGTCCCTGCCCAGCCTATATTGGTGCCTGGGATTGCCCCGACCCAGCTGCAGGACCTTGCCCTTGGCCTTGTTGAACCTCCTGATTTTGGCTTGTGCCCACCTCTGCAGCCTGTGCAGGTCCCTCTGGATGGATCCCTGCCCTAAGCTTCTCAACTTAGTGACATCAGTGAACTTGCTGAGGCTGCAGTCTGTGCCACTGGCCACATCACCAACAAGGACATTAAAACAAGACTGGTCCCAGTACTGATCCCTTGAGGGACTCCTCTTGTCCCTGGCCTCCACTGGGACATGGAGCCATTGACAGCCACTCTTTGGGTGTGGCCACCAAGCCAGTTCTTTATCCACCTAATGGTCCATCCATCAGACCCACGTTTTCCCAGCTGGGGGATCAGGATGTTGCATGGGACAGTGTCAGAGGCTTTGCCTAGGTCTAGGTAAATAATGGCAGTTTCTCATTGCTTATCTATTGATGTTGTGACCTTGTCACAGAAGGCCACCAGGTTTGTCAGGCAGGATTTGCTCTCCCTGAAGCTGTGTTGATTGTACCAAATCAATTCTTTATTATTCTTCTGCCTCAGCAGTGCCTGCAGGAGGATCTGCTCCATGATCTTACCGGGCCCAGAGGTGGCACTGACTGGTCTTAGTTCCTTGAATCTTCCTTCTTCCCCTTTTTGACCATGGGAGTTCTGTTTCCCCTTTTCCAGCCAGTGGGGACTTCTCTGGACTGCCATGACTTTTGGAATATAACAGAGAGTGGTTTAGTGACCTCATCTGCCAGTTCCCTCAGTACCTGCTTGGGTACCCCATTGGGTCCCATGGACTTGTAGTCTCAAGTTCTTCATATGGTCACAAACCTCATCCTCACCTACAGTGCATTTCTTTTGAAGCCCTTCAGGGACAGTGGCTCCACCACCAGCAGTTCCAATGACTGACAACCCTTGCCATGAAGACTTTTTTCCCTAATGCCCCAAATCCCCATTGACACAAGCTGGGGCCAATTCCTCTTGCCATATCAGTTGTTACTTAGGACAGAGTGACACCCCCTCAATACAGCTTCCTTTCAAGTATCTGTGCAGAGCAAAATGTCCTCCTCTGAGAGTCCTTTTCTCCAGTCTAAACCACCCTAGTTCCCTCATTTGCTCCTTGTAGGACTTGTTCTCTAGGCTCTTCACCAGATTTGTTGCCTTTTGTGGGGGCAAGCTCCAGCACCTTGATGCCTTTCTTGTAGTGGGGGCTCAGAAGTGAACACAGTGTTGGAGGTGTGGACTCAGCAGTGCCAAGCACAGGATGATCCCTTCTCTAGTCCTGCTGGCCATATTGGACACTATGGTTCATTACGTGCTAAATACAATAATTATGAACACAATCTGAATAGTTGTGATTTATTAATTTAGACACCATTTGTTAATTTAGACATAAATTCGATCAGCAGTTCATTTCAATTGAGTCTCGTACTGAACAGCAAGTTGTGTTTTCAGCTCTGGAAGCAATCTCCAAAGTGAATTCTGGAACTCCAAGGCAGCATGTTTGTCAGTGTCCTCAGTTCCTATCCCTGCCTCCTGATGTGTAAGTGCTGCACTCCTCTCCAGCACAGGATTTTATTTCTCTCCCCAAAAGGTAGGGCTGCTTAGTCTGCAAAAGAGAAGCCTGAGAGGGGACTGAATCAATGTTTATTGATATCTGAGGGCTGGGGGGACAGGCTCTGCTCACTGCTCCCTGCCATAGGCCAAGGAGCAATGGATGGAAGCTGCAGCACAGGAGGTTGCAGCTCAACACAAGAGGCAACTTCTTGCCTGTGTGGGTCCCAGAGCAGTGGCACAGGCTGCCCAGAGAGGTTGTGGAGTCTCCTTGTGTGGAGCCTTTGCAGACTCTGTCTGGATGTGTTGCTGTGTGCCCTCAGCCAGATTGTCTGGTCCTGCAGTGGCAGGGAGGTTGGACTCTCTTTGGGCCACTTCTAACACCTGACATTTTGTGACAGGTGAAGTTGTGAGCCAGTGAATTCCAGCAGTAAGTGTCTCTTAGGAAGTATTGCCAAGTAGAAGTTAAGGAGGCAATCTCTGAGCAGCCTGGCACAGCTCAGCCACTGTCAATGGCAAGAGCCCTAAGAAGCCCACATTGAGGACACATCACAAGACAACAAGGTGAAAGGAACTGCCAACTCTTAGCTACAAAATTCCAATGTCAAACTCATCCTCCTGAGATGCACCTTCACCAGATCCCTGCTGCTGCCAGCAGCGCTTCCTGCTCCCCGCAGTCACGCCAAGGTTTCCCTGCAGAGCTGTGCTGATCTGGGGATGCCCTGCACACCATCACCCTTTGCTGCTAGACCAGAGCCACTTAAATTCTTCGTGACTCGGTTTTTCCCCCTCCCTACAACAGAGATAAAACTGCAGTCTTGGCAGAGATCTGAGAACCTTAATTCACTAATGTCTCTAAACCCCTCTGAGGTTCTTATTCGGCAGGCACTGCAAAAATGCAAAGTATTATCACTGATTCAAACTGACCTTCCCCTTGAAATATCACCATTTGAGCTATAATTCCAAATCCTGACTCTAACCAAGTGCTACGCTGTGGGATTAACCACATTAATGCTTAAAGCTGTTGCTCTTTTTTTTTTTTTTTTCTCCCCCCAGTGTTCACAGGCTAATGCTTGGAGGGGCCTAATCTTGGACAATTCCTTAATGATACAGATTTCCAGATGAAAATTACTGCTGCGTTTTCCTGACTTCTGACAGATTTTAGTCTCCCTGTATAAGCAACATTGGAATGTTATTTAATTATAAGGACAGCATTTTGAGGCCGGTCTTTCCTAATTTGAGTGTATCTATCTGCTGTCTGCACACAAACTGTAAATCATTGTATTAAGAGTGATTACACACCCACTGACACAGAAAATTCATGATCGGGTTGTGAGACATAAGAGGTTTACCAGATTGACTGTGGCCTGGCCACATATTCTGCAGAATTTATTATTGTTTCTAATCAACCCTCCTCCTCTAAACCAAGATCCCTTCACTGAAGGATTCTCACCATACTTAAGAAGGACATTTCAAACAGATGCATTTTTCAAAACACCCTTGCACAGCCAGGCACAGGAATGCTGTGGCCACATGCTCAGATGCAAGGTTACAGCTGAAGAGTTGAGCAGTTTATTGTTAGGTCAAATCTGGCCTCACTTGTCCGGGGCTGGCATCTGGTGTGAGTGTGTGTTGTGTGGTTTACACCAGCAAAGCACTCCCATTCACAGGATGCTATCAAAGCTACTACTTCAGCATGTTGATCAGCCCAAGGGTTCCACCCAGGCAGTGCTGCTGCCATGGTTATCCAAGTGGCCCCCAGTGAGGGGCCAGCGTTTCTCACCCCTACAATGCCAGGCTGCTGAGACTTCAGTAGGTGACCTGCTTTGGCAGGAGGGTTGGACTTGATCATCTCTGGAGGTCTCTTCCAACCTCTAATATTCTGTGATTCTCTGATGATGATGATGGTTATTGTTATTACTAAAATAATAAATAGTCTTCAGCCTTGTTCTTTTGTGAATCTTGCTCAACAAGCAGAGTAGGTGTGTTGTCAAAGACATACTGCTGACCTTGGCAAACTCGGCTAAGGCAGAAGACTTCCTCACAGAAGCCAGGGAGCCAGGACAGCAATGTACCTGTTCAGAGCAGGCATCCAGATGTGGTTGTGGTAATTAAGTGTGGCCAGCAGGAGCAGGGAGGCTCTTCTGCCCGTGTACTTAGCACTGCTCAGCACACACCTTGAGTGCTGTGTCCAGTTCTGGGCCCCTCCATTGCAGAAAGATGTTGAGGTGCTGGAAGGTGTTGAGAGAAGGGCAGCAAGGCTGGGGAGGGGCCTGGAGCACAGCCCCAAGAGGAGAGGCTGAGGGAGCTGGGGGTGTGCAGCCTGCAGAAGAGGAGGCTGAGGGCAGAGCTCATTGCTCTCTGCAGCTACCTGAAGGGAGGTTGTAGCCAGCTGGGGTTGGGCTCTGCTGCCAAGCAACCAGCAACAGGAAGCAGCACAGCTTCAAGCTGTGCCAGGAGAGGTCTGGGCTGGATGTTAGGAGGAAGTTGTTGGCAGAGAGAGTGATTGGCACTGGAATGGGCTGCCTGGGGAGGTGGTGGAGTCCCCATCCCTGGAGGTGTCCAAGCAAAGCCTGGATGGGCACTGAGTGCCATTGGCTAGGGCTGGGTGATAGAGGAGGCTGCATGAGGCACTTACTGCCATGGGTTATTTAGCGAGAAGGGTTAGGTGATAGGTTGGACTCAAAGATCCTGGAGGTCTTTTCCAACCTGGTTCATTGTGAGATTCTGTGAATTCAGGGGTAGAACAATTCACTCCTGGAGAGGTGACAGGCCCAGCCAACCACACTCCCTCCATGGGTTGGGCAGCCATGTGGAAGGCAGGTCTACATCCATTCCTATGCCCTCATAGAGTTGTGGGGTGTGTGAAATGCTGCTCTGGCCACCAGCCTGTTGGGCTGCTGCAAGTGATCAAAAAATGACCATTCCTAAGGCTCCTTGGGGACTGCTGCAGTGCTCAGCAGCACTACCAAGTGCAGCCCCGGGCAAATCCATCCTACCTGACACATGATTTGGTGTGCAGCAAGGAAAGGGAAACTCAACCCCAGCACCATGAGCACCAAGAGAAATCTTCGCAGTGCATTGTGTGGAGCTGTAGGGCACACATGCCACAAGCAGGCAGACACACACCGTCTGTACACACACACACACACCATCAGTGTGCGCACACCATCAGCGTGCACACACACACACCGTCGGCGTGTACAAATACACCATCAGTGTGCACACATACACCATCAGTATGCACAAACACATCAGCATGCACAAACACATCAGCATGCACAAACACATCAGCATGCACACACATACACCATCAGCATTCACAAACACACCATCAGCATGCACACACATACACCATCCATGTGCACACACATACACCATCAGCATGCACACACATACACTGTCAGCATACAAACACACACCATCAGTGTGCACACACACACCATCAGCGTGCACAAACACACACCATCAGCATGCACACACACACACCGTCAGCATGCACACACATACACCATAAGTGTGCACACACACATGCACATCCATGTGCACACACACACACAATCATTGTTCACACACACATGCACACCATCAGCATGCACACACATACACCATCCATGTGCACACATACACCATCAGCATGCACACACATACACCATAAGTGTGCACACACACATGCACATCCATGTGCACACACACACACAATCATTGTTCACACACACATGCACACCATCAGCATGCACACACATACACCATCCATGTGCACACATACACCATCAGCATGCACACACATACACCGTCAGCATACAAACACACACCATCAGTGTGCACACACACATGCACACCATCAGCATGCACACACACACACCGTCAGCATGCACACACACACACACCATCAGTTTGCACACACACATGCACACCATCAGCGTGCACAAACACACACCATCAGCATGCGCACACACACACTGTCAGCATGCACACACACACACACACCATCAGTTTGCACACACACATGCACACCATCAGCGTGCACAAACACACACCATCAGCATGCGCACACACACACTGTCAGCATGCACACACACACACACACCATCAGTTTGCACACACATGCACACCATCAGCATGCACACACCATCAGTGTGCACACACACATGCACACCATCAGCATGCACACACACGCCATCAGTGTGCACACACGCACATCATCAGCGTGCACACAAGCACACCCCATTAGTGCACACATACACAATCAGTGTGCACACACACACATCATCAGCGTGTGCACACACACACCCCATTAGCGTGCACATACACAGACACTCAGTGTGTGCACACACGCCATCAGTGTGCACACATGTCACCATTAGTGTGCACATATGCCTATACAATGCACACATGCCAGATGCAGGCACACATTCCATCAGCGGGCAGACATGCCTATGCTGTGCACACATGCCATCAGTGGGCACACACATGCCACCAGTGTGCACACATGTCACCATTAGTGTGCACACATGTCACCATCCGTGTGCACACATGTCACCATTAGTGTGCACACATGCCTATACAATGCACACATGCCAGATGCAGGCACACATTCCATCAGCGGGCAGACATGCCTATGCTGTGCACACATGCCATCAGTGGGCACACACATGCCACCAGTGTGCACACATGTCACCATTAGTGTGCACACATGTCACCATCCGTGTGCACACATGTCACCATTAGTGTGCACACATGCCTATACAATGCACACATGCCAGATGCAGGCACACATTCCATCAGCGGGCAGACATGCCTATGCTGTGCACACATGCCATCAGTGGGCACACACATGCCACCAGTGTGCACACATGTCACCATTAGTGTGCACACATGTCACCATCCGTGTGCACACATGTCACCATTAGTGTGCACACATGCCTATACAATGCACACATGCCAGATGCAGGCACACATTCCATCAGCGGGCAGACATGCCTATGCTGTGCACACATGCCATCAGTGGGCACATACGTGCCACCATCCGTGTGCTGCAGGATTGCTGCAGGGAGCAGAAATGTGTCTCATGAGAAATAGCTGCCAGAGGCTTGGTTCGTCATTCACGTATTAAGCTCATTGGTTTTAGGGTGCCCAGAAACTTGGCGTTTCAAGGAACAGGCGAAGGACAAAGGCCATATTTTGTTGCAGAGTCCCAGGCTACTAAAGTCTGACAAAGGGACAGACAGAGGATGAGCGAGATTAACAGGCCAAGTAGGTCAGGACCAGTGTGATTCTCAGGCCAGTACAACACAGCACATTGAGAAAGCTTCCAAGAAGCGTAAACAGGAATGGATGTTTGAGACAATGAATGCCCTAATTGGATGCCCATTCTCACCGCTTCCCACAATTAAGGAGAATCGTGGATAATTCTGCCAAGATATTGATGGACAATGTAAGCATTGGCTTGAAAAACTTTCACAATTTAATGAAGCAGCCCCCAGCCAGTTGTGAGTTTCAAGTGGTCCAAAAATAAACGTAACAGAAAATAGCCCAGCAAAGGCTAAGTCAAAAAGTCACCAAATGGTTAACCACTGAATCTTAGTAACTTCTCATCAAAAATACTACAATGCAGAGCTTTCCACCTCATGTAAAACGAAGAGAGATGTTGAGGTGCTGGAAGGTGCCAGTGAAGGGCAGCAAGGCTGGGGAAGGGCCTGGAGCACAGCCCCAAGAGGAGAGGCTGAGGGAGCTGGGGGTGTGCAGCCTGCAGAAGAGGAGGCTCAGGGCAGAGCTCATTGCTCTCTGCAGCTCCCTGGAGGAAGGTTGTGGCCAGCTGGGGTTGGGCTCTTCTCCCAAGCAACCAGCAACAGAAGGAGGGGACACAGTCCCAAGCTGTGCTAGGGGAGGTTCAGGCTGGATGTTAGGAGGAAGTTTTTGGCAGAGAGAGTGATTGGCACTGGAATGGGCTGCCTGGGGAGGTGGTGGAGTTGTCGTCCCTGGAGGTGTTGAAGCAAAGCCTGGATGGGCACCGAGTGCCATGGTCTGGCTGATAGGTTGGACTGGATGAGCTTGGAGGTCTCTTCCAACCTGGCTGATTCTATGATTCTATGTGTTGGCTTCATCAAGTTTTCTCAAACCATGGAAGACTGTTTCTGTTCAGCAGCTGCATGTTCCCTTTAAATTAAGGAAGCAGAAGTAGCATTTGCTCAAAACTAGGGGAGCAGTAATGCCAGTGACAGTCTCACAGCACATATACCCAGCCAGCTGTAACCACATCTCAGCCCTGAAGAGAGGTAAATGCCACAGCTTCTGGGCAGATCCATCTGTGGTGCCTACAGCATACATGTCATGAAACAACAGCTGGAGGTCTGTTGGAAGAAGAGGGTGAGATTACCATGGCAATGACACAGACGGTAGATGTTTCAGTCTCTTCATCAGTCCGCTTGGTGTCCTGCTGTGCCCTTAGTGTGAGTAAGGACTTAGTGGCCACTTGGCTTTGAGGCCAGAGCTGCTCACTGTCCAGGCTGTTCATCTGAAGCAGATTCTTTCATGACTGCACTGCAGCAGCTCAGTAAAGTTCTGGGATGGTCCCATGCTTTTGGAGGCACCCAGGAACACCTTCCCTGTGGGCAGAAGACTCCAGAAACTCATTTATGCTTTATCTGCCCTTTGAGGGCCATCACAAAATCAGCCCTGACATTGCCTACAAACCACATCTCTCTCCTACAGCAGGAAGTCTACAAGGACAACGTGAGCATAGTGTTTGGTACAGCTGATTTCTTTAGTGCTGAGACAAAGCTCAGGAACAAAGCAGATACAGGCCACGTGTCCTGTGGAAGAACTTCAAATGGTATAGTTATCCATGCCACCTGTAAGATGCATTGACTGTCCACAGGCACAGGAGTACATCAAGAGATGCTCTTCCACTGCCACTACCCAGTATTACACATTCTAATACCATATTAAAAAGGGGTGGAAAACCCTTAAACTGCAAATGTTCACGTTACAGAGAACTCAAACTTTGTGGCTTTAGAAGGAGAAGAAGCTAGAGAGCTTCCAGAGTCAAAAGTGACAGCACATTCTTGCTAAAAACTCTGCTAGTTTGATTTCATTGCCAACCAGGCAATTCCCAGTGCAGAGTGGTTTTATTCTAGATGAGAGCAGTCAACCCCCTTGCTTCATAAAAGAGATGGGCAGGTTGGCTCAGCAGCAGCACTTAAACTTGCCCACAAACCTTTGATAGACCTTGGGGGAAAAAAAAGACATACAAACACACGACCTTGTGTAGCAGTCCTGTTCCTCTGGCTTCTCTGCATAAAAACATAAACTCACACAGATTTAACAGTATTAAATACATTTTGGTAAAGATTATTTTCAGTCTACTGCAGCCTTTCACTTCTGAAACTTGGTGCAGTGTGAGCATGAGGTCAAAATGGCAAGAAGCAGAACAGAGGGTTTGGAGGTTTCTAACTGTCAATAGCAACACCTGGCACTCTCCTTTGCACTACTGCGTTTCCTAAAGTGCACATAGGAGCACTAAAATACTACAGAAAATTCACGACAGCCTTGGCTCCTGAGAAACCTGACAAACCAGCAACGATAGGATTGCAGACTGCTGACAGCAGCACAGATGCATTTTACTGAACACACCAGGGTCATCAGCCTCCTGACCAGCAATGTAGACAGAGGACACAGTCCCTGAGTCGTCAGAGATTGCCTGAACAAGAACAACCAGAGAGCACTGATTAGTGAGCAAACTAAACTGGGGCAGGTAAGAGAGATCTTCAAGGTGGAGCACCAGTTTGGTGCACTGGCTGCCTGGCCAGAAGCATGGCAGTCAGAATGAGCTGGAGAAGGCAAAGCTGGAGGACTCCCCAGGAGCCAATGCTCAGGCAGCTGGTACAAGTTCTAGGTTCATCTTTGCCTCAGGTGATGGAAAGGAGATGTCACACTGAGTGCACCAGTGCTGTGGCAGGCACAGACTGAGCAGTCTGTAAGCAAAGATGTGGACAAAATAAGAGGGTGCCATAAGGTATCTGAGGGGAAAAAAAGAAGACAAATAATGGGCTCAAGAGAAGATCACTAATGGGCTTCGCTGGCAGTGTCTCTGGTGCAAACACTGTCCTTTGAAATGAAAGGCTGAACTTTACTAATATGAAAGACTGGAAGTATTTATTGTCATTTAGTATAGCTACATTCACAGGACAGAACTGACCCACAAGCATTTTATGGGGAGTGACTGAGTGAGCTGGGGCAGTTTGGTGAGATGTGGAGGTGTTGGTCCAGAGGAGGGCAACAAAGCTAGGGAAAGGCCTGGAGAATAAATCTGATGAGGAGGAGCTGGGGATGGTTAGTGTGAAACAGAGGAGGCTGAGGGCAGAGCTCATTGCTGTCTGCAGCTACCTGAAGGGACTCTGTGGAGAGGCTGCTGCTGGGCTCTGCTCACAGCTAACTGGAGACAGAACAAGGGGGAATGGCCTCAGGCTGAGGCTGGAGAGGTTTAGATTGGACTTTAGGAAAAAGTTTTTCATGGGGATAGTGGTCAGGGACTGGAATGAGCTGCCCAAGGAGGTGGTGGAGTCACCCACCTGGATGTATCTAGGGGTGGTTTGGATGTGGTGCTTGGGGCTATGGCTTAAGGTGAATCTTGTAGAGTAAGGTTCTAGGTTGGACTCGGGGATCCTGAGGGGCTTTGCCAACCTGCTTGTTGCTGTGATTTTAAATCATAAAATCCCAAACCCATGCAGCCATTGTGATGGCTAATTTTAAAAACCTGAAAGCACTCAGGAAGAAAACCACTTCTGGCAGTTCTTTTATCCATATTTTCTGCTGCTTTCTAGCACACTCAGGTGTTCATGGATTAAGGCAGGGTGAAGTGTTGCAGATTTGGCTAACAGTTCATGCAAAATACTTCCACCTGTACACAGAGCATCCAGCTATCTATTAGTGTCACATGCCCCACTGCACATAGTGCCCAAGGATCTCCTAAAGTAGGTATCATTGAAATGGGCTGCCCAGGGAGGTGGTGGAGTCCCCATCCCCGGAGGTGTTCAAGCAAAGCCTGGATAGGCACTTGGCTAGGGCTAGGGCTGGGTGCTAGGTTGGACTGGATGATCTTGGAGGTCTCTTCCAACCTGGTTTATCTATTCTATTCTATTCTATTCTATTCTATTCTATTCTATTCTATTCTATTCTATTCTATTCTATTCTATTCTATTCTATTCTATATCTCTACTGCCACAGATCAGATGTTGTCCAGCCCCACATGACCAAACGTTCTTAAGCCCATGTCTAACCTAAGTGTATGACTAGCCTCTATTAGATTAATTTATTAGACAAATTATTAATAGGCTACAAGATGTGTGTACAGGCTCTAGAGAGCCCTTGAGATGGCTGGGCAATGAGATCTGAAGAAAATGTTAATGTAAAACTACAAATGTGTGTCAAAATGCTTTGATTTTTTTTTTAACAGGAAACGTTTGCAAGCACCTGTGTGTAAGTATTTGCCTGTGCCTGTACACAGACACTGCCATCAGTGTTTTAATAAAGAACAAACAAGCAAACAACTCTGGTAAATGTTTCCAGAAAATAAAATATATTATTACAGATAATAAAGGATTTTTTAAAATTCCAACAACCACTGTTCTTCTCTTGCCCAGCTTGAATGCTGAGTGCACAGAAATGCTCTTGCTACCCGATTTTGCTTCAAATTGCTGCCCTTGACAAGGGGGAGAGGCTGTTGATTTACTTTGGGTCCTTCAAGTCTCTTGCAAGTCTTACAAGGCTGCATACACTTAGCAGGGTTCCATTTTCACACATCTCTCTCCTCCATAGAAGCTGCTCACTTCTTTTCAGTAAGCTAAGAGAAAATCACTACGGAGAGCACTGTCATTAGTTTAGTACCATCAGGATGACGTTTCTACAAGTTTATGCTACAGAGAAGCTGATATTTGAATAACACACTCACATTGTCCTCAGACAAGGTAGGGGGGAGGAAGGAAAAAGAGGGAAAAAAAAAAAAGCAGCCCAACCAACCATGTAAGCCAAGCCACAAAATTTAATTAGGAAGATAAGAGTTGGATTTATTTTTTTTTTTTAGGTTACAGAAAGAAAGATAATTTTAGGCAGAGAATTAGCATCTTCTAATAATCTTAGACAAAACTGGTTTTGTTTTGCTTTGGTTTGTAAATTAGCTCATGATTAAAGTATCTCTCTAGTTGAGCTTCATTGTCTTTCTGTGCCTATTTTCTGAATGCAACCCTGACCTGAATACTCTTGTAGCTCAAGTACAAGATTTGAAAGCATGAGAGGAACAATTATTATAAAGTGAAGTACTTTCAGTTTTACTGCAAAATCAATGAACTTTCAAGTGATTTTTATCATATTTCACAGCTGTTCTGTTTGCTTTGAATGATGTTTATCACATCAAAAACTGTAGCACTTTAAAAGTAGACTTTCTCTAGAAACTTCCTCCACCTTTAGTTTCTTGTGCCACTCAGCACTGTAAGTGCTGCTTCCCAAGGATAATTTTGCCTTGCGATTTTTCCCATGCCTCAGAAATTCTCTCTCTCAACACTTGGTCCAGCGACTGCTCAGTCCCTGCCCTGTTCTCTCTCACAGTTCCTTAAATGAGGGAAAGTTTCAAGTGCACAACCTAATTCAGTTTTGCAGCAGTTCAGCTGCCTGTCACCTTTCAAGGCCACCCCTCTGACGTTTTTACTGTCTAAAGGAATGGATCCATGCAATCTAGGCAAGCAAGAGCTCAGACCATCTGTCAGAAGCCACACAGTGGGAAGCAGGGAGGAGGAACCCCTCCCGTGGGACCTGATCTGTGGACACTAAAGGTCAATATTTCACTGACTTCAGTAAGGTAGGGTGAGGAGTACAGCTCATCTTACCCTCAAGCTGCATCTCTTTCCAGAAACATCCCCTACTTCAAGCAAAGTCATCTTCTATGCCAAATGGGATTGCAAAACTCAAAATCTGCTTGGTTACCTTGCTCCACTTTGATCAGTTGTGGTGGTTCAGGAGTTTGTTCCCCGTTCCACCCCAACAACTTTTAAAATCACCCAAACTAGACTCAGCCAGCTGGAAGTTAAGGAATGAAGCTTTATGTTCACAGCTCACCATAATATACAAGCAGATATCAACAATATATTACAGATATTTATAGGCAGTAAAAAGGTAATACAGAAGCACCACAGCCCTCCCAGAGAGCAGAGTCCCCAAGAGGGGTTCCCAACCACCCTTACACCTTCCCCCCACCACCAATCTTATCCCAGAATCTGTCTTACGTGTCAGGTAAACAGGGAAGATCAACCAAGAGAGGTTAGAAGCAGGAATTGATTAATTGGGTTACACAGATCCAGCTGGAAGGCAGGGAGAGGGAGAGAGACCAACAGCCCAGAGCTCAGACCCCAGCAGCTCTGCCTTATCCACGTTTGTGTTCTTACTTTTGTGTCTGTCAGCAAACCTATGAGTGAAGGAGGCATCACCATTTTTTGCCTTTCTCAGCCTATGATCTAATTTCTCTTATTAAAAATATTCCAATTAGCCTCAAAACAGCAGATCATTTTAGCCAGAGGTGTATGCTCTGAGCAGTATTTACCACAGGTCTGCTGTTCCTTCTCAATTGCCACAAATTCTGCTGGATGTTATCAATGCAATCCCACAAACCAGCCTGCTCCAGCCTGCTCCAACAGCACTGATAACATTATTCACAGAATCATAGAATGGTTTGGGTCAGAAGGGGCCTTAAAAATCATCTAGTTCCAACTCCTTGCACTAGACCAAGCTGCTCAAAGCCACATCCTACCTGACCTTGAACAAAAAAAAACTGGGGAGGGACTTTTCAGGCTATCAGGGAGTGACAGGACTGGGGGGAACGAAGCAAAGCTGGAGGTGGGGAGATTCAGATTGGATGTGATGAGGAAGTTGCTGAGCATGAGAGTGGTGAGAGGCTGGAATGGGTTGCCCCTGCAGGGAGGTGTTTGGGGCCAGCTCCCTGGAGGTGTTTTTGGCCAGGCTGGCAGAGGCTGTGGGCAGCCTGCTCTAGGGTAGGGTGTCCCTGGGCATGGCAGGGGGGTTGGGACTGCCTGATCCTTGTGGTCCCTTCCAACCCTGACTGATTCTAGGATTCTATGAATTTGAAGAGAGGCTGTACACAGTCCTCTAGACAACCTGTTCCAGTGCCTTTCCACCCTCATAGTGTAGAATTTTTGTTGTGGTAGTCTACTCTATCAACCACTACCACTTTCCAAACCTCAGATAATTGACAATCCAGGTTACAAACAGATGCCACAGGGGCAAAGCCAACATGAGGAAAGGGGAAAGAAAAGATAGAGTGAGCTGACAGTGAAAGACAGCCAAGCAACATAAACTCAGACTCTGTGTGAGCTGGCATTGCTTTGCAGGTGCTGCAGCAGCAGAAAGCTTCTTCATGGTGCTATACCCAGCAGCACTCTATAACAAAATTCTATTTTGTATAAATACCAGTACATAAAATTAATGCAGCTGTGTAATTCCTATTAGGCTTCCTTATGCTCCTATCTCCTTTCTGGTTAAATCAATAGAAATTTAATTTTACTTAAATGCTGAATGATCATCACTAAAACCTTCACTTTATTTTTTTTTCCTCCAACCTGAATAATTTGTTTTATCAGAGCTAATACAAAGATGTACTCAGACTGCTCCACAGTTCAGGTAACTGGCAGTCACATCTACTTTTAAATCACAATCACTGACTTTTTAGACAACACTCTCAGGTGCTTCTGACCAAAGCACAGAATACAGAAGTTTTACAACTCACCATCTCCCCTTTTAAAAGAGGAGTAAATGAGCCTTAGTGCTGCTAGACTGTGATATCTGATCAGCTAGGAACCTCTGCTATGGTGAATAACCTAAAAACACATCAACTCAAACCAGATTGCAGGTGATGACCACAGCCCATTTAGCACAGGCTCACAGG
>VWZI01001690.1:0-23313 GCA_013396835.1 Psilopogon haemacephalus | reverse complement strand
GACCCTTCCAGGCAAGAAGTTGCCTCTGGTGTTGAGCTGCAACCTCCTGTGCTGCAGCTTCCATCCATTGCTCCTTGGCTTATGGCAGTGGCAGGGAGCAGTGAGCAGAGCCTGTCCCCCCCCTCCTCACCCCCAGCCTTCAGAGATTGACAAACATTGATCCAATCCCCTCTCAGGCTTCTCTCCTCCAGCCTAAGCAGCCCCAGGTCCCTCAGCCTCTCCCCAGGCAGTGCTCAGTCCCCTCAGCATCCTCACAGCCCTCCCCTCTGAAACTGGGGAGCCCAAACTGAAGGCAGTGCTCAAGATGAGGTCTCAGCAAGGCAGAGTAGAGGGGGACAAGAACCTCCCTGGATCTGTTGGACAGACTCTGGTTAAGGCCCCCCAGGACCCTATTGGCCCTCTTGGCCACAGAAAACTATTCATACACCTGAGCCCAAAGAGAAGAGAGGGAGACTTTACACACAGAGACACTCTGTAAGTTAAATAAATACTTAAAAGATGAACCTCAGAGGAAATGCTGCTCTGAGGATGCCCATTGACAGTTAAATCATGACAGGGGAACAAACCTGTCAGATCTGAGCTTGGACACTTGATCCATCTCTGGAGCCTTTCCAGGCCTGTCTGGATGTGTTCCTCTGTGACCTGAGCTAGATTGGATGGTCCTGCTCTGGCAGGGGGCTTGGACCCTTCCAACCCCTGACATCCTGTGAGCCTGTGATCTACTGCTTATCTTCCGCAGGGTGATGGCCTCGAACCCCCAGATCCTTCCTTTGGGCCAGCCCAATTGGTTTTAATTTCAATGTACATAGTTAGAGCCTTGCAATCACAGTTTCCAGCCTTTGTCTTATTTCCCCTAGCATTTCACCTTTTCAATGTTTTTTTTTCCTCCTTTTTGAGACTGCAATTAATTAAATTTAACCATCAACAAACCTAAACCACAGAATCATGGAACCATAGAAGCATTTCTGTTGGGAAAGACTTTAAGATCATCAAGTCCAATCATTATCAAACTACTAAGTCTGGTGTTAAACCATGCTCCTTAGCACCACATCTATCACAGAATCACAGAATGTCAGGGGCTAGAAGGGACCTCCAGAGCTCATCCAGTCCAACCCCCCTGCCACAGCAGGATCACCCAGAGCAGATCTCCAGAGAGAGAAACTCCACAATCCCCCTGGGCAGCCTCTTCCAGTGCTCTGTCACCCTCACAGGGAGACAATCCCTCCTCATGTTTCCATGGAACTGCCTCTGCCTCAGCTCCCACCCAGTGCCCCTTGTGCTGTCCCTGGGCATCACCCAGCAGAGCTGGCTCCAGCCTCCTGCCACTCACCTGCACACATTGAGAACCATTGCTGAGGTCACCTCCCAGCTCCTCTTCCCCCAGCAGCACAGCCTCAGCTCCCTCAGGCTCTCCTCCTAACAGAGCTCTTCCATTCCTTTCAGCATCTTTGTGGCTCTGTGCCTGACTCTCTCAAGTGGTTCTGTGTCCCTCTTGAACTGGGGGGCCCAGAACTGGACACAGTACTCCAGATGTGGCCTCAGCAGGGCTGAGTAGAAGGGCAGGAGAACTTCTCTCCACCTGCTAACCACAGCCCTTCTAATCCACCCCACAATGCCATTGTCCCTCCTGGCCACCAGAGCACATTGCTGGCTCATGCTCAACCTCCCATCAACCAGGACCCCCCAGATCCTTTTTCCCTTCACTGCCTTCCAGAAGCTCAGTCCCCAACCTATCCTGCTCCCTGGGGTTGTTCTTTCCCAGGTGCCAGACTCTACAATTGCCCTTGGTGAATTCCATCCCATTTCTCCCTGCCCAGCTCTCAGCCCGTCCCAGTCTGGCTGAATGGCAGCACAGCCTCTGCTGTGGCAGCCTCTGCACCCAGCCTGGTGCCATCAGCAAACTTGCTGACACTGCACTCTGTGCCCTCAGCCAGGTCACTGATGGATATATTGAACAGAACTGCTCCCAGTACAGACCCCTGTGGGACCCCACTAGTTGCAGGCCTCCAACTGGACTCCATCCCATTGACCACAACTCTCTGGCTTCTTCCCTTCAACCAGTTCCCATCCACCTCACTCCCTAAGCATCCAGACCCACATCTGTTTGCATCTTTTAAGCACCTCCAGAGATAGAGATTCCACCACCTCCCTGAGGAACCTATCCCAGTGTTTTAGAACCCTTCCAGTGAATAATTCTCATACCCTCTCTAAACTTCTCCAGGTGCAACTTGAAGCCATTTTGTTTCATCCTATCACTGGTTACTAAGATATCCAACTAGGATTATATCCACTGTAAAAGTGATTGCAAGCATAAACCAGACATTAGAATCCTTGGAATGCAGATCTTGCCCTTCCAAAGGTAAAAAACCACTATTATGCCATTATACAGAGATATCCCCACAAGCAAACCCATCTTGATGCAAACAAGGGGGGGATAAAAGTGTATTTTGGTGAAAATTTCATCAGGAAAATGAAAACACAGTAACAGTTTAATTTGGAATGCTTTACATTTAGAAATTTCTTAATTTCAGAATTGTACTTTGAGTTATTTTTTTGTTATCTTGGTAAAATTTAAAAAATTAGTGTTTTCTATAACCTAAATGTTTACAGTCCACCACAAACTCAAAACTGGAGTTATAATTGTTGGGTTTTGTGCTTCCCTGTAAAAAGACAGAGCCATTTGCTGCTTCAACCTCCTAGAATGGAACCTTCTTCTCTCCAGCTTCAATGCCTTAAAACTAGATCTTTATAAGTTATGTTATATTAGATTAGTAGAAACATTGTGCAGGTCTTAAAACAGAAAGTGGAGATATAACAATGACAGAAAAAGGAATTTTTTTGCTTCTTACAAAAATCAGAGTTGATAACTGTCACAGAGTTTGAGCAGTGGGCGAGCATCTGTGTGATTATTTATGTTCATCTTTTCCCTGTTATCTTCCAGGTTGAACCCCAAAGCCATGATTACATCAGAGAGCATCCTAGAAAACAACATGCAAGATTTTCCAGTGACAGAAAAAAAATAAATCAGCCCTTACATTGTTCCAACTTCATGCTCCTTCATAAGAACCTGCCTTATATCTAGGCTGAGTTAGCCAGACCTTGCCTTCCAGCCCTGAACTCTTTTCCATGTCTTTGCTCATGCTGCTGCTTGTATTTTTCCCTCTGGATATTTTTTATTGCTGCTTAACCTTCTCTTCAGTAAGCAAAAGGTAGTAAGATCCTTGACTCTTGTATTCCAAACCAGTTTTCCATTCAGGTTGTCCAATGGGTCCCACTTCCCTAAATTCTAACCTTTCTAACTCCCTTGTGAAGTGTGGCCCCTCAGAGTCAACACCATGACAGCTGCTCCCCCTTGAATACTTTCCCTCTCCCCAAGCCCTAGGATTTGCTCTTCCGGCTACACTCAGGTATCTTTCCACCTCTAATCCAGAATGTCCTTGACAGAACTTCAGCAGATTCCTAGCATCAGGTAACATGATTCTGGATTCTGAAAGAGCCTGGGGAAAAGAAAGCGAAGCAAAGATTGAAAGAAAGGAAAATCTGTGCAGCTGGTTTGTGTCCACCACTGTCCTGAACTCATCTGTGCACAGATGCAGCTCATATGCAGTTCTCTGGCTTGTTTGTATCACTAATGATAGAGTAGAAGGAGCCACAAGCAGAACTGTAAGCACTAAAATCTGAGCATGTGCAGCATCTTGTTTAGCCTGCAGAAGAGGAGGCTCAGGGCAGAGCTCATTGCTCTCTGCAGCTACCTGAAGGGAGGTTGTAACCAGGTGGGGTTGGGCTCTGCTCCCAAGCAACCAGCAACAGAAGGAGGTCTCAAGCTGGATGTTAGGAGGAAGTTGTTGGCAGAGAGAGTGATTGGCATTGGAATGGGCTGCCCAGGGAGGTGGTGGAGTCCCCATCCCTGGAGGTGTTGAAGCAAAGCCTGAATGGGGCACTGAGTGCCATTGGCTAGGGCTGGGTGCTAGGTTGGACTGGAGGTCTCTTCCAACCTGGCTGATTCTATGATTCAATGATTCTGAGGTAGGAGCCTCATCTCATCTCAATTATTCCCCATAACCTATTTTTCCTAAAACAGTATAAGAACACACAACCAAATCCTGCAGGGAAACATTCAGAATAGATCATGTACAGTTCTTATAACGAGAGTACTAAGTTTGGGAGGACTTGTTACGTGGTGCAGACTCCAGAGCCAGCCTCTTATCTCAGCTGGCTGCAGCACAAAAGCTTTAAAGAACATTAAGGAAGAAAATTACAATGGGAATAGTTCCCTCTGCAACATTACCTGCTCTCAGCCGAGCTAATACCCTCTGTGGTTTTGCAAAGCATTAGCGAAAATAAAGAAAGAACTAAATAAATCCAAAAGCAAGTAAAGAGCCCTGAGGGTCTGGGCCAAAAATCCACACTAAACCTGCATTAGTAATGACTGCAAAATCTGCGTACAGAAGCTTTCAGAAAACAGGAAGATGGTCCCAACACTTTACCATTTTTAATGGATTGTTTGTCTTTTCCAAGGAACAACTGGCGGGGATGAAAGCAAGCCCTGCAGAAGCTGGTGTCATAGGTCTTGCTGACTGGCTGCTCCGCCTGCTGTCCCCACAGATTCCCTTGTTAGCTTCTCTGTGAATGCAGAACTGAACCAAAACATGTGTGCGGTGCCAGGGGATGCTGCAACACAATCTTTTGGAGGAGTTGTTAACTGCTGCATCCCTCCTGAAACATTTCTGTGTGTTAAAGAATCAGCGAGCCTCTTTCACATGAATGTCCTTGTCGGGAGCAATGGTGACAAACTTACAGGTTGTCTGGAAAATCAGTGCAGGGCCCTACAAACCACCTGATCCTGAAATAGAGCATGCAGTGAAATTTCTATTTACAGGATGTCAGGGGTTGGAAGGGACCCAAAGAGTTCATCCAGTCCACCCTCCCCCAGCCAGAGCAGGACCAGACAATTTAGCTCAGATCACACAGGAACACATCCAGACATGCCTGCAAAGGCTCCACACAAGGAGACTCCACAACCTCTCTGGGCAGCCTGTGCCACTGCTCTGGGACCCACCCAGGCAAGAAGTTGCCTCTTGTGTTGAGCTGCAACCTCCTGTGCTGCAGCTTCCATCCATTGCTCCTTGGCCTATGGCAGGGAGCAGTGAGCAGAGCCTGTCCCCCCCCATTCCTGAGCCCCAGCCCTCAGATATTGATAAACATTGATTCAATTCCCTCTCAGTCTTCTGTTCTCTAGACTAAGCAGCCCCAGGTCCCTCAGCCTCTTCTCCCCAGGCAGTGCTGCAGTGCCCTCACCACACTCCCAGCCCTGCTCTGGATCTTCTCCAGCAGATCCCTGTCCTCCCAGTTAGGTGACCAATTCTCGGGTCCTATATGGTGTCTATTAAAAAATGCATCACTTGCAGGCCTGAATGATTCTGGGTCACAGGGAGTGCACAAAGAAGGTCTCCCTTAGTCTGGGTAGGAGATCATGGTGAGCTGTGTTTGTACCGCCGGGGAAGGCAGAGCAGGGAAACAATAAATTTGCTCCTGTGTGTCGCCTTCAGAGCAGGTTAGAAATTTCCCTGTTCACTGGCGTTTGCAACCCCCGCAAAGGACAACACTTCTGAAAGCACAGAGTTCAACATCATAATCAAAACACAGCTTCAAAGCCCAACGCCTGCATTGTGGTGCTTAGCAAAGGTGGCAGCTTGACAGACCTGGAGACTGACAGCCGCGGTGTCAGCTTTCCTCACACTTCTCTGCCAAAGCACCTCAACCTTGACCTGAGGAGAAAGCCACAAAGGGTTTGAGCGAGATTTCATGCCCATTCGCTCTGGCATCTCTGCTGAGATTGCCAACAAGGGGGCCAATTAGTGCCTGCTTCAGGGGATCATGCTTTTGGCTGAGTGGAAGTGACACCTGTCCACTGAAACCCGACAGAGACCCACAGCTTCCCCTGGTGCCAGCCACTGCATGGCAACTGCAGGGGTTGCCTCCTCTGGATGATCCCCTTGCACTAGGCATGAAGCAGCTCTGACTTTTCTCTAAGTGGGACCATACACAGCTCTTTTCCCAGCAAGGAACCCTTTCTGATTGAAAACAGCAGTTAGATACTTAATTTAAAAAGTGGTTCTTACTCTTCAAGTTCCTGGGACCTGACTGAAGATCACCAGGCCATTTTCTCCTTGCTATTTGGTACAATCCCATCAAGAAATTGCACCAGAGCACAAGAGAGAACCATATAAAGGCATCACTGGGTTAGAAGGCACCTCTAGAGGCCCCTACAGTAAGCAGGAAGATCCCCAACTATGTCAGGTTACTCAGAGCCCCATCAAGCCTGACCTTGAATGTGTCCAGGGCTGGGGCCTCCACCTCCTCCCTGGGCAAGCTGTTCCAGTGATCAACACCTTCATATTAAAGAACTTCTTCCTACTGTCCAATATAAACCCACCCTTCTCTAGTTTATTGCACTTTGTCCTGCTGCTACCTGTCCCTGCAAACAGTCCCTCCCCAGCCTGCCTGTCAGCCCCTTGCAGGTACTGGAAAGCTGCTATGAAAGGGCTTCAGCTCTTTCTAGCAAACAGAGAGAAAATGCAACTCTCCTGATGATCTGTATCTCTCCTCACAAGACATAACTGGCAATTTCCTTGGCTGCTTTCTTACCCTTCAGTACAGCAGTAGCTGCCTCAGCTGTTCAGCAAAGTGCCACAGGAAGTCTGGCCCCTCATCAGATGGGCAGGCTTGAGCAAGCTGGTACATAACATGGGATTGTGTCATAGAATCAGACAGGTTGGAAGAGACCTCCAAGCTCATCCAGTCCAACCTAGCACCCAGCCCTAGCCAATGGCACTCAGTGCCCATCCAGGGTTTGCTTCAACACCTCCAGGGATGGGGACTCCACCACCTCCCTGGGCAGCCCATTCCAATGGCAATCACTCTCTCTGCCCAACTTCCTGCTAACCTCCAGCCCAGACCTCCCCTGGCACAGCTTGAGGCTGTGTCATAGTCATCAACTGGTCTAGTGGCCAAGAGGGCCTTAGCTGTAATATCAGTAGATGTAAGTTTCTTCAACGTAGACATTATAAAAGTGCTCATGTTTTAATTAATGCCCTAGCAGAGCAGTTTGCCTTGTAAACTGTTGAAGTATTACTTAGCAGAATGGGGAGCTTCATTATAATTTCTTTTAAGCTTATCTTTCGTAGATTCCAGATCATTCAGCATCATTTTGTCAGACAAAACCTGAAAGGTCGCTCTCTGTGGAATCAGATATCACTCTCCATTTGAGCTGTCAACGAGTGAGGTTGCCTAACCTCTCTAAGGATGCCATCTGACTACAGCTTCCTATCACTCTTTGTCATTCCAACTGCACTTCTTGACAATTGTTTTAGATCCCTGTCCAGAGTTTCCTCCAGGAGTCTAGAAGGACCACAAAGATTGCATCAAGGACTGGATTAAACAACAGCTAACATGTACCCAGCACACCACCCTCATTTACAAACTCTCCCAGTGAGTGATTGGCATCCAATGCCCTAAGCAAACCTGCTGCTCCTCAGCCCAGCCACACAGCAGAAGTCAGCACACTGCTATCAAAACCCAGCCTGTGGCTGATAATCTTGAACTCTTCATTACCTCAAGTGTTGCTGCAAGTAATGCCATGAGTTTGGCCATCACCAGTCAATAAAGGCTTGTTCTTATCAATACTCAGCTCATGTCATGACAAGAACAAACAGCTTTGTGGCCAAGGTGACGGGGGGAGTGGCAATGAATTGCAGGCTATGATAGTGCCCTGTTTGCATGAAGAGACCTTGTAGCCTGGCACCAGGCACAAGTTTGGTGGAACACTTGGGGTCCTGTGTATTCAGGCAGAGTCAGTCGGTTGCCAGCAACGTTTAGAAAACATAAATCATGGAAGGAAGAAATGCTGTCAAGCAATGCAGAGCAGGCTTCTTCTGTTCTTTGAGCCTGATGTTTCTAATGCTTCAAGGAAGGTTCAAATCTTAGCAAAGATTTTGCTGTTGTTGTTTTTAATGGTGTCTTGAATTAGAAGAGGCACCACAGGTAAATGGTGTCGGCATTGCAGATCAAGTGACTTATAAGCATAGAGACTCATCCTGCCCCCCTCTCCCAAATTCACTTTCTCTCCACCTGAGAGGTGGCTGCATGCAGCACTGGCTGCTCAGAGCTGGCTGTGCACCAGGACCTCTCAGCAAGAGAGCTGCTAATCTCTCCCTGGGAACAGCACCCAGATTGCTCTGTCTAAAGTCATAACACACCCTCTTGGTTCCTTTGTCCACTCTGTATTTCGGCCTAATTAACCAACAGTTTCTAATGGTAAAAATAATAAAAGAAAGAAATGACTTCCCAGAACTCTGAATGCATTGATTCACATGTGCTGGACAGTTGCCCTGCAGGCTTTGTTGCAAGAGGAAAAAGGAATAATGAAAAAGACTTTCATTTGACCAAATTTCTTATTGCACTTGTGTGCTGTGCGAGTCACATTAATCAAGAGCATCACTCCATAAGCTGATGCATTGTTCCCGGAAAATGTGGGGTCCATAATGGCTCTTCATGGTCTAAACTGGACACGGGCAGTGGTCCACACACAGAACATGAGCAAACCCTACAGAACTCTCCAAAATGCAGTGGAGATAAGGGACTCCATGAATAAACACTTCATGCCTGGTGAGGAGAGGCTGAGGGACCTGGGGCTGCTTAGGCTGCAGAAGAGAGGGCTGAGAGGGGATTGGATCAATGTTTGTAACTACCTGAGGGCTGGGGGTCAGGAGGCAGGGACAGGCTCTGCTCACTGCTCCCTGCCATAGGCCAAGGAGGAATGGATGGAAGCTGCAGCACAGGAGGTTGCAGCTCAACACAAGAGGCAACTTCCTGCCTGGGTGGGTCCCAGAGCAGTGGCACAGGCTGCCCAGAGAGGTTGTGGAGTCTCCTTCTCTGGAGCCTTTCCAGGCCTGTCTGAATTTGTTCCTGTGTGATCTGAGCTAAATTGTCTGGTCCTGCTCTGGCTGGGGGAGGGTGGACTGGATGAACTCTTTGGGTCCCTTCCAACCCCTGACATCCTGTGTTCATGCCCCTATCCCTTTCAGATGATGTGCTTTAAGTTGATTACCTCTGAAGGGAGCTCATTTTCACCTGTCCCAGGCATATCCAGGATCCCTCTCATCTCAGCATCTGAAAAGCTCATAGCTGCTTGAAACATGTACCATGTTCTGTTACAATGCACTAGGGACCAAGTGGGAACCCCAAAACAACAGCAGAACACTGTGGGCAAACAGTGAAATCAGCCACAGCACCACTTTGCAGAGATGTTTGGAACAGGACACCTGCAGCTGAGCTACTGATGACCAACGGGACAGAGAACTCACAGACAGGAGATGGGAGGGTGGACCCTCTGAGAAACAGTTCTAAAGGCTGCCTACCCCTCATAAAATAGAGCAAAATCAACTTCCTGGAGGCAGGAAAGCAGGAGAAAGAACTGGCTTGTTTCTGAGGGAACAGTGAACTCCTGCACAGGAGTGCAATGAATGTCAATCCTACTGCACAAAGCCCTACTGATAGCAGGCATATGTCCAAGAAAAGCATTTAGATGTGAAACTGAAATCTTAACTTCTTAGAGGATATATTTTTTTTAAGCCTTAGGCATCTTCCTGCTTAACAAGAAAGGGGGAAAAAAATGTTCTGAGGGTCTTTGAGTAATCTTTTTAAAGATTAAATCTCTAGAATATTTTCCTTTCTACCTCAGCAATCATTTCCCCCTTTGCAGAACTGCAAAAAAATATCATCCTCCCCCCACTGCCTGCTCCTACCCAATGACTGATCTCACTTGAGACACTCAGAACAAGATGAGCACTACCCCCTAGCTGCTGAAATCTGGTGTGGGACCAAAGCAAACCAGGAATAAGCTGGATGTGGAAAGGGTGAGCTGCAGCACAGGCTTGGAGCTGCAGCATGACAGCTGGAGTGCTGTGAGCTGCTGCAAGTCCTGGAGTTCAGCTCCATCAAACCCCAAAGTCAGCAGCCATTTAAAAACAGGTGGGGGTTGTGTTATTCCTTACCCTGACAAACACCCAACGCCCAGGTGATTACATGGGCTGGAACAGCAAGGTGACTCTTTGTGGTACACCCTCTAAGCCAGAGGGGAAGCAGAGAGGAAGAGGAGCGTTTCCATCAGGTTCTCAGTGTGAAGCACAAGCTGTTTTCCCTAAGCTAATTCAGTACAGCTTTTGAAGTCTTCAATAACTACCAGGTGAGTCTGTTTTGACCATCTCATGTTATGCTGTTCAGGACCCTCTGACAAACAACACTCAGAGATCTGGCACGTCCTCACCTGAAATGTCAGGTCCTTGTTCATGCACAAGGTTCACTTTCCTGTCAGCACAGGGGTGTGAGGCAGAGCATCTGCTGAGCCATAACAGAGGCTATTCAGGAACCTCAAGACACCTGAGACAGTTCCTCTCCTCAGCTTTCCCACTGAATTAGTGCCAGTCACTGTGTACATATGTCTGAAAAGAGGAGTCATATTCAGCAGCAACATCTGGAGATTGACTCAGAAGAAGCTTTTTTGTTTGTTCAGTGGCATGGTTCTGTCACCTATGATGTCATGCTCAATTCAGTCTTAGATCTTTCCAAACAACAGGCCCATGCATGGCCGGTGTAAATCCCCTCTGTCCCTGCTAGAGCTTAACAGAGTCATACAGCAGCAGACAGGGCAAGCCCTGAAGTGCACTCACTGACACCTTCAGCTCCTGCCATCAGACACCTGCCTGTCCCTCATCCCAGCATCACCCAGTCTGTGACCCAGAATAACAATCTCAGAGCAGGGAAGCTCTTGACCTGCTGCAGTTTCCAGGCCAATGTATGAAAGAAAACTAGAGCCAGTGTCAGTCTCCTGCAGTGTGCTGGGCTATAAATGGTAACCAGTCAAGAACTGCCAGAGAAGGACGCACAAGGGAGGGCAGGTGGTCAGCAGCAATGACACCTCGGCCATGCCACTTTAATCTGAAGCTGTGAGTCAACATCTCCACTAAAGTGACCAAAGATTGCACAGCCTTTCCCCCAGAGAGGTCACCACAGAGAAGATGAGGACAGAGAACACAAGCATTCGAAGTAACAGTTGATCACAGGCTCAAAGGATGCCAGGGGCTGGAAGGGACCCAAGGAGCTCATCCAGTCCAACCCCCCTGCCAGAGCAGGACCAGACAATCTAGCACAGATCACACAGGAACACATCCAGACAGGCCTGCAAAGGCTCCACACAAGGAGACTCCACAACCTCTCTGGGCAGCCTGTGCCACTGCTCTGGGACCCACCCAGGCAGGAAGTTGCCTCTTGTGTTGAGCTGCAACCTCCTGTGCTGCAGCTTCCATCCATTGCTCCTTGGCTTATGACAGGGAGCAGTGAGCAGAGCCTGTCCCCCCCCCTCCTCACCCCCAGCCCTCAGATATTGATAAACATTGATTCAATCCCCTCTCAGTCTTCTCTTCTGCAGACTAAGCAGCCCCAGGTCCCTCTCCTCTCTCTCAGGCAGTGCTCCAGTCCCCTCATGTTCTGACAGTTCTCACTCATAGACCATGGCCTGAAGAGCAGAATGCCACCCAAGTGAGGACAACAGACACCAGAAGAGCAGACAAAGTTCTTTAAGGCCCTGCACTCCTTTTGAGAAGCAGGCAAGCAGGCAGGCACTGTGGCAGCCTCTGCCTCCCTCGTGCAGGTGGTACAACAGGAACACTCTCGCACAGAGTGTTCCATCATCCATCCCTTGATGGTTTGTGGAGAAGCTTTGGGGAGTCTGAAGTGCTAGGTGCTTTTCAGCTGCAAAATATTATTTAACTTGACACAAGTAGCGAGCAGCAAAACCCACAGGAGCTCAGGAAATCACCAGAGCTCTGCTGGTGTGAAGGCAGCACAGGCAATCGTCTGTGGCAGCAGACTGCCAGGGTCAGTGGAACAGGCAAACAAGGGTAGTGTAGACTTAGCTACCTCAGTTCTTCAGAAAGCCAGAGCAGCTGTTTCTGTCTTCAAGAGAAACATCTCAGTGCCCAGAGCATTTACCACTGCTGAGGGGGGGAAGAGGTTATCTTCCAGGAAGAGCCCACTGTGAAGGGCCCCATCATTAATACCAACCCTGCACAGGTATTTCTCCTGCCTCTCCCTCTCTAGGGGCAGAGGTGGCCTCTCCTTGCTGCTCACATTATAGTCATTAAAATGCAGTGGTGCCTACACTGCTCACAAACCTTGAACCAAGGCAGCATGTGATAATTTCCTACGTGAACATTACTCACACCAGCCACCTGTGAAAGTAAACAAGTGATGCACATGACAAAGAACTGCTACCTTGAACAAGCCTGGCAAGATCAGGTTCACACATCATCTGTCATGGGCTAAGCAGTTGCTGTTTATGCACTATCCGAAAGAGGCACGAGAAGAAATGGCAGCTGAGGGCCTCTCTCCAGCAATCCATGCTGGCAGATCTGCAAAGGGCTTTGGACATAGAAGCATGAGCCATAACAGTAAACAATGGGAGAGAAGAGAGTGAGGGTCATAACTGCAAGACCATCTGGTTGTTTCCATTTGCTGTGTACACATCTTGCTTTGTCCTGCAGCTAGGAAGATAGAGAGGGTTGTTGGAGCACCGAGTTACCAACCCACAGCTCCAGTTCTGCCTTACACACCCTTACTGACATCCATAAGCGTGGCAGCATTTCACACCCTGGTTTCTAAGAGAGGCCAAAGTGAGAACATTTCTGACTGGAAATATATCAATATGCAAAATATTTTGGCCCGCGTGGCAACTTTGCCACAAGAAGCTTGAAACGTTGTGGGGGTATTCCTTAGCACCTAAGATTTTCTTTCAAAGTTCTTCATCCCCCTGTCGAGATCATCCTCTCACAGATAATCAGGAACACAGCCTGTATTCTAGGCACCAGGACAAAGGCAGGAATTGTAACACAAAGCCCAGCATGCTCTTTGGTGGGACGCATGAAGGAGACTCGATTATTTGCTGTTAGTCGATAGGGATCAATGTTGGATTTATCTTTAAGGAAGCTGCGCTAAGCTTCTGTATTGATGAAAATAAAACAGATCAGGCAGATGCATCTTTGCTCCGTGCTCTACTTGCAACCAGATGTGGGCTTCACTGAACCACATGTGGGAGCGAAAACAGAGCCAAGGGCCCTTCTCAGAGGATCACCTGCCACTTGACCATATGGTTTCAACCTTGGAGTCAGGTAGCAAGGGCATTCTGGCCTTTCGCAATCTGTGAGTTGACCAAGTGGGAGACATGCTCAGAGATACTACCTAGGAGGAGCAGAACCAGGGCCAGAAGTAGAGAACAGCATCTCTCAGCTGAAGAGGAAACCTTAGATTTGAGTATCTTGCTTAAAGCAGTGCAGTTTGGCAACAGCTCCATGTAGGTCAAGAGCGCAAAACCGCAGGAAATAGAAGATGAAAGGCTGAGGTTTGCCTGAGCATCCCCCATCTGAGTTCTGGCAAGGCTCCTCCCAGCTTGGGCACCCTGAAAACTTTTTCTAATCCGTAAAAAGGAATGAGGGGAAGGTTTTTGCTGCTCGGGAGAAAAATCCCACTCCCCCATACCATTATTTTAGCCGAGAAGAGGATGCAGAGCAGACTGCCATGGGGCTCCAGGGGCTTTCTTTCCTGCCGCTCGTTTTTCACCACCAATCCTGAACAGACCCCAAAACTCAGACTAATTAAAGACAAATAATTAAGCGCATTCAGACTGGGGAGGTTGGCAGACTCCCACTGTATTGTGAGACCACCTTGGCACTTAAATGGTTAGGGACTATATCCCACAACATCATGCTCATCTCATTGTGGTAGAGAGCTCTTGAGAATGTTATTAGCTGGGTGTTCGCCTTGCCGTTTTTCCACATGAGGCAGATGGGTAATTACGAAGCTAATAGTCTGATTGAGAGAAATCAGATGCAGTGGTTTGCCCAATTAGATGATACATTAGCTTCCTTCTTTGTAAGCAGCTAATGTGTGAAGCAAAGTGGTATTTTTGAGGGTCAGAATCCTTAAACAAGTGCCGAGTTGCAGATTATTGTGTCTCTCTTTTTTTTTCTAATGGAGGAAAAGTGCTAAGTCTTCATTACTAAAAGCATAGAAAATGCAAATCAGGCTCTGAAACAAAAGAGTGAAGGGACAGGCGAGAATATTTGGTGTCCAATGTGTCAACCTACAACATCAATTACATTGAAATGCAATGCATGGGAGCCTAATCAAGGATAGTATAATTGTAATAATTGCATGCTTTTGTTGGAGAGCTGTTGCCATTGTTATTGTCAACCATTTGTTTTTCTCTATTGTTTAAGGGGAGAGTATTTTAAATATATATATCTGCATGCATATACTGTGGCTGAAGAACAACATAGGTAGAAGGTTGTGTTACTGCACACAGGATGTGCTAAGGCTTTCTTGTTCCTGTTCCCTGGACGGTGGAAAACCAAGAGCCTGGGAAGGCAGGTGATGCTCAACACTGAGAAACAGGCACTGACTTGCAAACTGTGAGAGTTACTTCTTTTGCTGATGCATTGCCTGCTCCAGGGAGGTGAGTTACTCCCAGTGACTGGCAAGTCATGATGTGAGCCAGCAGGAAATCACCTGAACCACCACCAAGACACCTCCAGGCTGCCTTCTTACTTCAGAATAAAAAGGGAAAAGGCAAAAATAAACAGTGCCTGTCTTCTTATGCTTCCCCCAGGAGCTGCAATCTGTTTCTATCATTTTAAAAGGCTTTTCACAAATCTAAAATCTTGATGAAGGACATTCAAGGTAGCATTGGAAGAGGGGAAAAATGGCAGCAGGATTTTACTCAAGATCTTATTAAGGGAGAAAGGGGAAGCAAAATCCTCCCATGAAGAAACCAGGGATGTTTTCTGCATCCTGAAGTTGGGCTGGAAATCCTTCTTATAGCAAATTGCTCAACAGATCTTTTCCCACATCACTTGGGCTTGCCAAGAGGTTGAAACAGAGACACAATAGAAATAGGCTAAAAACATTTAACATTACTGTTAAATCTCCTTCTCCACAGCTAAAAAAGAACAATGGCCCTACTCTCTTTCCTGGGGATACACTCTCCTGCAATAGCATGCTTTTCATGTATCTCTAACAATCCTGTACCTACTCCAAAACTCACACTAATTAAAAGCAAATAATCAAATACATTCAATTTGAAAAGTTGGCAAACTGGCTTGTGTTATTGTGTTAGCACCTTGGCACCAAAACCATCACATTGTGCTAATCTCATTGTGGAGGAGAGCTCTCGAGCATATTGCTCAGTAGGGCTGCTCCCTGACCCCCACCTTCCAGACCCATCCCCTCCTCCTCCCCTCTGCATATCTCTTTCTTTAATTATATAAAGAAATGAAAATGTAAGCAAAGGTAATCAACCCCAGGACAGTGCTTTCATCATGTTTCACTCAGAGGCAACCAGAACTTGTGCTACCTTTTCCAGGGATTTACTTTCACCCTGCTCTCTGTTCATCTCCACAGGTGAGCACAGGTAAACCTGAAAGATGCTTTAAAGTCACATCCGTTTCTCACTAGCTCTATGGTGTGTTCCTAAGTGACCTGTCCTGGGTGATCCTGCTCTGGCAGGGAGGTTGGACTGGATGATATTTTGAGGTCCCTTCCAACCCCTAACGTTCTGTGATTATTGTAGAGAGCACTCAGCCATCACAGCAACAGGAAGAGTATAGACAAACTAAATAAAAGACTACAAGAATCAGCAACTTATGACTGCCCAGGTGAAAGAAACATCTCAGGATTTCTTGCCTTTGAAAGTTTCCATTTACAGGTAAATATAAGGCAAATGAAGTTTCTTTCATTTGTTGTGCAGTAAAAGGGAAGTTCTCTTTGCTAACAGGAATGCAATACAAATTAAAACCCAGTTATTGTTATTTTTGGTACGCTGTGCAGAAGGCTTTGTTTTCTTGATGGATGAGAAAAATCTCTCTGCAGTGACACTTGTTAAAACATGCCTACACTCTGGGTATGAGGCCACCACTTCCTGAAGGATGTGATGTGCTGGAAACTCAGAAGGAGTGATGTTACAGAAATACAGAAACGTCCCCCAGTCTATGGCTGCATAAAAACTTGGCTTGATGGAAAGGTAGGCTAGAATCTAGGTGCTCCTCCCAGTATATTGCCCTGTTCCTGGGTAAGGGGAGTTTTTGACCATATATGTAGTGGACCTGTGGAGGTAAAGGCAGATTAATTTTAGAGTGAGGAAGCTCAGGGTTCTCAAACTGTCCCAGGGCATCATGGTGAGGAAACAAAGCTTCCATAGACCCTGATCCTCTAACTAGAGATTCTAAGTGACTATAAGCCTGACTTCTTATTCTTCCTGTTAACTTCAGCAAGTTCCAATCAGGCAGCACACACAAGACAGGCCCAAAGGTGTATGTTGGTGTTGTTTAGAGTCACAGAATCATAGAATTGCCTGGGCTGCAAGGATCACCAAGCTCCAACCCCCTGCCATGGGCAGAGACACTTTCCACGAGATCAGGTTGCTCAGAGACACATCCAGCCTGGCCCTAAAAACATTCAGGGTTTTCTACCACCTCCCTGGGCATCCTGTTCCAGAGTCTCACCACCTTCATGATAAAGAACCTCTTCCTAACATTCAATCCAAATCTACTCACTTCTGGTTTTGCTCCATTCCCCCCTGTCCTGTCACTACCTGACATCCTAAAAAGTCCCTCCCCAGCTTTGTTGTAGGCCCCTTCAGATATGGGAGACCACAACAAGGTCTCCTCTGAGCTTTCTCTTCTCCAGACTGAACAACCCCAACTCTCTCAGTCTGTCTCCATAGGAGAGCTGCTTGATCCCCTCTGATCACCCTCATGGCCCTTCTCTGGGCACCTTCCAGCACATCCATATCTTTCTTGTAAAAGAGGCTCCAGAACTGGGCACAGCACTCCAGGTGGGGTCTCACCAGAGTGATGTAGAGGGGGAGAATCCTCTCCCTCCCCCTGCTGGCTCTGCTTCTCTTCATGCAGCCCAGGCTCTGCTTGGCTTTCTGGGCTGCAAGTGCACACTGCTGCCTCATCTTCAGCTTCTCCACCAGCACCCCCAGGCACCTCTCCTCAGGGCTGCTCTCCAGCCAGGCACTGCCCAGCCTGGATTGGTGCCTGGGATTGCCTTGGCCCAGCTGCAGGACCTTGCACTTGGTCTTGTTGAAGCTCATGAGGCTGGCATGGGCACAACTTTGCAGCCTGTCCTGGTTCCTCGGGTGGATCCTGCCCTGCAGCTGTCAGCCACACCACACAGCTTGGTGTCAACAGTGAACTTGCTGAGGCTGCACTCAATGCCACTCTCTATGTTGCTGGCAGAGATGTTGAACAAGACTGGTCCCAGGACTGATCCCTGAGGGACTCCACTTGTCACTGTCTCCTCTGTGACATGGACCCATTGACAGCCACTCTTTGGGTGTGGCCATCAAGCCAGTTCTTTCTCCACCCAGTGGTCCATCCATCAGACCTACTTGGAGATCAGGATGTTGTGTGGGACAGTGCTGAAGGCTTTGCTCAGGTCCAGGTAAATGATGTTAGTTTCTCTGCCCCTGTCTATTGCTGTTGTGACCTTGTCACAGAAGGCCACCAGGTTTGTCAGGCAGGATTTGCTCTTGCTGAAGCTGTGTTGATTGTACCAAATCAACTCTGTTATTCTTCTGACTCAGCAGTGCCTGCAGGAGGATCTGCTCCATGACCTTACCAGGCACAGAGGTGAGACAGACTGGTCTCAGTTCCTTGAAGAGGGGAGTTCTTTCTTCCCCTTTTTGACCATGGGAGTTCTGTTTCCCCTTTTCCATCCACTATCATTAGCTTCTGTGGCTCCAGGAGTGTGGCTGGAGCCCTTGACAGTGAAGACTGGGCTAAAGAAATCATTGAGAACCTTCTCCATGTCACTTGTCACCAGTTCACCTGTTTCTTCCCTGAGGGGGCCTGGATCTTCCCTAGTCTTCTTTCTACTATTAATACACCTGTACAAATATTTGCTATTGCTCTTAATCTCCCTGGCTAGGTTTAGTTCTAACTGAGCTTTAGCTTTTCTAACCAGGTCTGTTTGGGCACCTTGCTTCTATCCCCTCCATTCTATCTGTCCTTTCTTCCACTCCTTCTAGAGTTTATTTTTGTGTGCCCTTGTGTCCAGGAGCTCCTTACTCATCCAGGCAGGTGTCCCAATATTCTTTCCTGCCTTTTAGTCAGTATTGCTTTGCTCCTGGACACACAGAAGGTGATCCTTGACCAACTGTCCTGGGCTCCTCTTCCATCCAGGGCTTTGTCCCGTAGTACTTTTGCCAGCAGATCCCTGAAGCACTCGAAGTCTACATGCCTAAAGTCCAGGGTTAACTACTGTTACACTAACTACTATTATATATTCATAGTACAATCTTCTGTTCATGAAGTTCACCATAATTTGTAGAAGGAAAGCTGTGGTAACTAGCAAATAAGTAGTTATTTGCTGAAGTTTTGCTTCAAGTTGCTCCTAAATTCCTGCCTGTCGTGAAGAAAAGCTCATGAGCCAGCAGGAGAAGGATCAACAACACTGCCCAAGCTTGGAAAACCCTCAGTCTCCACAGGGAGGGCTCCCATCCATACTACCAGGAGAAAGGCTTGTAGACATCAGGACAGCATATGGTCTCTGAAATCACTATTAGTTTGCAGCTTGACATATGGATGGAGAGATACCACAGAGAGACTGAAATAAATACGACAAACTAAGTCCCACAAAGTAAAACATGCACACACAATCACACCAGAGCAGATGCCTTGGCTGAAATAGGTGATTTAGAGGAACACATTGTAGATCTCAGAAATTAATCTAAAACTTAGAGTAGCATCATGCATTTTTGCAAGCAAAACTGAAGGAGGGTTCAGAGGAACTCCTCGGGGACATTGCTAAGAGGAGGTAGTGGTGAAGAAGTTGTTGATGAACTTGCTGTAGATTTAACAGCAAACCTAGCAGAACACTTCCCTTCCCCAGCTTCCATACCAATTGGAACAGAGAGGTTTAAAAACAAACAAAAAAAACCAGCCTGAAAGAGAAGTAGAAGGTGCAGTTCTCCCAGGCATTAGGACAGGCTGATGCAAACACTTCACTCTTGTTTATGGTTTAACACATTCCCCCAGAGACCCCAATGTGAAATCTGGACTTAAGGAAAAAAAATCCTTATTTAGCAAAGAAAGCACTGCAACAGCTATGTGTGAAAGTTCTTCCAGCACTGTTTTCTGCTTGCCATATGGCAAACTTCACCCACATTTGTAGCAACTACTGAGCAAAGCTTCAGCATTTTGAAAGAGAGAAATGCAAATATCTTCTCAGCAAGTGTGGCCTAAGGAACACTCCATCACCTGTTTATACCAATGCTTTATTAAAACACAAAACCAAACCTCCAAACCCAAAACCCCAAACATCAAGAAGTACTGACACCAGAAAACTTGGAGTAACTTACATACATCAATGATCTTGTAGCCATCTTCTTTGTTTCAAATGGTTTAGATGAGCCTAGTGTCAAGTGTTGCAGATCTGGTAACCCCTAGGAGAGTCCTGTGGGCTTTCTGTGGCTCAGAAGGTTCAGGACCCAGCAGAACTACCCTGATTCTGTAACACATACACAGACACACTCCCCATATGGAAGAGACTTTGTCCCAGCCTCCCAGCCCACACAAACACTCAGCAGCTCTGCCTAGCCCTGAAATGCAAGGGAAAGGAGGTTGTAGCCAGGTGGGGTTGGGCTCTGCTGCCAGGCACCCAGAACAGAACAAGAGGACACATCCTCGAGTTGTGCCACAGGAGGTCTAGGCTGGATGTTAGGAGGAAGTTGTTGGCAGAGAGAGTGATTGGCATTGGAATGGGCTGCCCAGGGAGGTGGTGGAGTCCCCATCCCTGGAGGTGTTGAAGCAAAGCCTGGATGGGCACTGAGTGCCATTGGCTAGGGCTGGGAGATAGGTTGGACTGGATGAGCTTGGAGGTCTCTTCCAACTTGGAGGTCTCTATTCTATTCTATTCTATTCTATTCTATTCTATTCTATTCTATTCTATTCTATTCTATTCTATTCCAGCCAGAGAGAGTGATTGGCATAGGGATGGGCTGCCCAGGGAGGTGGTGGAGTCCCCATCCCTGGAGGTGTTGAAGCAAAGCCTGGATGGGCACTGAGTGCCATTGGATAGGGCTGGGAGATAGGTTGGACTGGATGAGCTTGGAGGTCTCTTCCAACTTGGAGGTCTCTATTCTATTCTATTCTATTCTATTCTATTCTATTCTATTCTATTCTATTCTATTCTATTCTATTCTATTCTATTCTATTCTATTCCAGCCAGAGAGAGTGATTGGCATAGGGATGGGCTGCCCAGGGAGGTGGTGCAGTCCTCATCTCTGGATGTGTTTAATAGGAGGCTGGATGAGGCACTTAGTGCCAGGGGTTATTTAGTGAGAAGGGTTAGGTGAGAGGTTGGACTCATTGATCCTAGAAGTCTTTTCCAACCTGGTTAACTCTGTGATTCTGTGAAGGACATGTCTCTGGTTTTCAGGGGAAATAGATGTTTATCATTCACTTAAAATTAAAATCCCATGAATTTATCCCAATGGAAAAGAATTTTTTTACCTTTCTTGTTTCCAGAGATTCATGGGACTGTTTGCTGTCAGAAAACAGGTTCCTGCATCCCTGCAATATCCAAATATCTATAGCTACAACAAGCAAATGATACCTGAAACAGATTCCTGACACTTTCCCCCACAGACTTCAGTATGACAGCACTGAGGCCAGCCCTGAATGGCACCAAGGGCAGTAGGATCAGCAGCTGCAGGGGCAAGGAGCTTCTTAGCAAGCCCCTAGAACTGTTGACATCATCTGCTCAGCAGCATCTGAGACTTAGCCAGGCTCCTATGTCCTGTTTAGCTTAGATCTTTTACCTGGCCAAGGGCTTCCAATGCCTCAATTTTCACATGGCAACAACTCCTGCAACAGAGAGAATTCTGAAGCGAAACACCTCCCATATCACCTACTATTTGGTATTTCTTTCTCTTTACTGTTTGTTAACTACTGAAGCTGCTGATAGCTGAGTATGTGCTTAAGCCTCACTCTCTCTCATTTAGATCTTCCAGTGACAGCCTGAGCCCTGCTCATGTCACAGGATGTAGCCTGTTGGCAGACACACTTTGACCATGGCAGCTAGAGAACACTGCAAGCTCAGGGACACATGGGGAGGAAGAGGAGGGCTGCACCACTGAACAAATAACTGTCTAGAAATTCATCCTGTGCTTACAAGTGGGCTCAGGACAAAGAGAAGAAAAATTTGGTAAGTCTGAAGGGATTTATCCAGGAATGAATGCCTGAAACCTTCCTGGGCCACAGGAACCAGCTTTTATGCCTCCCTGGCACTGAGATTTTCCTTTAAAAATCTCCTGTTGCAATTAGAATCACAGAATGGTTTACTTTGGACATGACCTCAAAGCTCAGCCAGTTCCAATCCCCCTGTGCCATAGGCAGGGACACCTCCCACTAGAACAGGTCACTCAAGGACTCATCCAGCCTGGCATTGAACACCTCCAGGGAGGTTGTGGAGGACAAAAGCACAGAATGGGATCTTCTGTGCTCCACAACCTCCCTGGGCAACCTGTGCCAGTGTCTCATCACCCTCACTGCAAACAACTTCCTCCTAACATCCAGTTTCAATCTCCCCTCTGACACTTCAAACCCATTCCTCCTCCTCCTGTCATCACCAGACCTTGTCACTAGTCCCTCCCCAGCCCTCCTGTAGCTCCCTTCAGACCCTGCAAGGCCACTCCAAGGTCTCCTGGCAGCCTTCTCCTCTGCAGGCTGCACAGCCCCAACTCTCATGGCCTGTCCTCACAGCAGAGGGCTACAAGAGTTGGGGCTGCCCTAAGAGGTGGAGATGAAACATTGATCCCTGCCAGCACCTTTGTGATTTATGTCTTCTGTCCTGTTTGCTTTTCTGGCTGCCATTGGTTTCTTTCCACCACTTTCATTTTCCAGAGCTGTGCTTGGGCCTGTTCAGAAACAGTAGGAAATGTCAACATGCCAAAAGGATGCTCTGCTGCAATGTCTGCTCAGCCCCTGTCCTCTTTGCTGAGAGCACCTTCAAGGGTAGTAGCTAAAGCCATGCATGGGTCAAAACCTGAGCACAGGACACACTTCCAGTCACCTGCCTCCATCAGCAACCTTCACACAGTCTAGCAAGCTTCAGGCTCACAGGAAAGCTAAACCAACTATGGCTCCACAATCCATCCACAGCTATCCAGATCCTGAGAAAACCAAACAGAAATTCTTCACAAAAGCATGAATATTCCCTTCAAGAATTATGTAGAACTGGCAGGCTTGTGTCTGAAAACCAACAGAAACCAGCACTGGAGCCATTCAAACCTGACAGTAATCACATTTTATATAGTATCTGGAGAAATGTTCAGCTTCAAGCCTTTCAAATTAAAAATAATAATAATAATAATAATTACCAAACTAAAGGACAGCTACTTGCAGTGAGCACTAAAGTCTGGCATCAGGTTTTAATGGCATCCACTTCTGTTTTGTCCACGGAATTATTGGACTGACCTTAAATTAGAGATCTGGAGGGAGCTGAACTGGCAGTTGTGATGAGAGCCATTACCTTGCTTCCCTTATTCTAATTAATTTTTATTTTAAAAAAAAAATCTTCATCTGTGTGGCAAACATAACAGTCAGAGTCCTTGTGGCCTCACACTCACAGCAACAGAGAGAGGAACTCAATAGGCCAGATAGTGGTCCAAGGAAGGATATATCTGTAGTGTGGGCAGGGATGTGACTGCAGAACCTGCCTGCCTGCCTGCCTGCCTGATTTTAGTGAGAGAGCTCCAGGTGCAGATACTGTCCAGCCTTCAACATAGGCCAGATAAGACTGTCAGGGTTCTGGCACCTGCAATGGGGCCCTTGCTTCCCAGAATTGTCATCTGAAACAGCTAGAACTAAGTCTAACACAGGTGTGTCTGCCCAACTCAAACAATAGCACAGCATAGCATAGCACAGCATAGCATAGCATAGCATAGCATAGGATAGCATAACATAGCATAGCACAGCACAGCACAGCATAGCATAGCATAGGATAGCATAATATAGCATAGCACAGCATAGCATAGCACAGCATAGCATAGCACAGCATAGCATAGCATAGCATAGCATAGGATAGCATAACATAGCATAGCACAGCACAGCATAGCATAGCATAGGATAGCATAACATAGCATAGCACAGCATAGCATAGCATAGGATAGCATAACATAGCATAGCATAGCAC
>VWZI01001688.1:90248-105044 GCA_013396835.1 Psilopogon haemacephalus | reverse complement strand
AGGCATGGAGGCATGCAGGGGCAGCTGGCAGGGCTGCCCTCTTGTCATGCACAGCTGCCCACTGCCTTAGCAAAGGCAGCCCAGCAAGGCGAGCTGCTGGAGCTGCTGCAGCTGGGCAGGAGCAGCTGCAGTGGAGCAAGTTGTGCCCAGCCTGGGCTGAAGAACCAAGCCTGATGGACTGATGCTGGCCTGGGCCTTCAGTGCAGGCTGCAGGAGCTGTACCAGGAAGCTGATGAGGTCTTGCACAGACCCAGAGGGAGCTCCGAGGTCTCAGTGCAGGGAATGTTCTTCCTCTGACAGTTGGATGCCTTCGCCTCTGCGGACTTCATCTGCAGTCTGCTGTGTGCCTGCTTTCCATGCCTGTCGAGTGCTGGAGCCCCTTTGGCTTGCTGGAGAGGGCAGGAAGCCTCTCCTCGAGGGGCTGCTGCCACACAGCTGCCTTCCTAGCAAAGGTATCCCCCAGGGCTCTTGGCTGTTGAGGCATCCACTGGCACCAGCCCTCTCTGCATTTCCATCATGCTCTGTGTCTCTGGGGCCGTGGCAGCAGCAATCCAAAGACAGGTCAGTGTGGTGCAGCAATCCAAGCAGCAAGCACATTTCTGTGCCTCAGCATCCTGGCTCCTGCTTGTCAGCCACTTACTACAAAGTCTCCTCCTGGAGGAAGAGCTACAGGGTCGTGGGGAAAAATGCTTCTGAGAATTTAATAAACTCCTGAATTGCACTCACTAACAAATGCAAAACAGCTCCCAGAGCTTCTTTTCAGCTGTGCATTGTATAGGGCAGGAAGCACAGCATGACTGAAAGGAGAGCAACCTGCTGAAGCAGCTGCCCTCAGCACCAGGCAGGATTGTGCAGAGAAACAGGAAATGCAAATCTCGTCTCCACCACATCACCAATAGCAGCCCTCCTGCTTCCTAGAGGTTTTCTGCTTTTAGAGCTTCACAGAGAGATTACAACACTGTAAAGAAAAAAAACCCACTTGTCCCAGATGCTGTCATTCATTTGAGCCTCAGCTGAAGCATCTTTGGTGGCAGAGAGGATCTTGGCTCCATTTGGCACACCAAGACAAGGTGTAGTACAATTATTTAATCTCCTGGTGTTGAGACATTGACTTCAGTCTGACTCTTAAAGCCATTTTTACTGCAGAGGCTAAGGACACAGTAAGTAGAGCTCAGGGAAGTCTGAAAGCATGAGTTGAGTTTTCACACGTTAGGTTTTACCAGCAGAGTTTGCTTCTTTAGAGCAGAAGAAGAAAAGCCTCCAGGGCCCCACAGACATCCAAGACTAACCAAGTTAAATTTTTATTTGAAACAGTGAAAAGCTCTGGTAAGAAAATACCTGGCAGTACAAATAGAGAATGAAATGCATGAACTAACCCAATTAAAAATCTATTCATGATTACTGTACGGGAGTGGAATCCTACTCTTGGCCACCCACCAATGTGTGAAAGAAATGACATGAAATGAAACGACACAAAATGCAATGTGGGCTAGGAAATAAGGACACTCTGCCCAGAGGGCAAGATTACAAAGGGTTTCTTCCTTCTAACATGAGCATCCTCTAAGGAGCCAAAAGCAAATCCCAGGCTCTGGAGCTTTCAGAGTTCACCTCTCCCATGCCTGTTGATGCTCCCAGTCACACGGTCACAGCAAGTAACCAAGCCTCTACCTTCTGCTCATCCCTGGAGTCCAAGGGGGAGGCACCTGCAGAGGAGCTGGGATATTTCCAGAGGCTAGGAAGAGCAAAGATCATCTTCTGCATGGCAAGGCTTGGCAGGGTAACTGGACAAGACAAGAATTTGCTCAGAACTAAATCCAGCTGGGGCCAACCTCACTCAGCATCTGTGGACTTGTAGTGGTCATCATCAACTGTGGAGTAGATGTGTCCCTCACTGCTCAGAAATTCAACAGCTTGCCTTTGAAGACAAAATAAAAGCAACAGTTAGCAATTGTTAACTATTTCCTGTCATCTCCTTTCTCTCAGGGATTCCCCACTTAGGGACCCCAACTCTACTGCTCCCAGCACCAAGGGGAGCTCTCAGTGGCTCCATGCTGTGAGCAGTTTCAGTCCTGCTCCACCAAGCAGCAGATATAGAAAGTTTCTCCAAAGCTGTGGTGAAAGCAGCAGCTCTTAGACTGGTCCCCACTCCCAGTACTTGCCCAGTAAAAGCAGCAGCTACCACTTTGCTTTGAAGGGGACAGAACACAGAAGGACAATGATGTTAATTACTGCCTCTGGCTTCCACTATTTCCCTAAGTTTCAGAGAGGAGAAGCTACAAGAGACAACAAAGGAGAACAGAAAGTCTGTTCCCTAGTCTGATGGGTGGGCAGACACCAAAGTAGTCCTTGAACAGGAGAAAACTGCTGAGGCACTGAGCTCTCCCAGGTGCCTACTTGCTTTGCTGCTGAGCTGCTAGACAACAGGGAGGGAAGCATTTCATCATCCCTTCAACCAGCAACGGTTCCTCCCTTCCCAGCTGTTGAAGACTCTAAGGCTCATTGCTGCACCCTGCTGGGAACAGCTGCAGTCACCAGTGCTGTTTCACGGGTGAGGATCAGGGTTCCCTGCTGCCTCTTTGATCAGACTCCGGGTAGGACTGCCTGGATTTGCAGAGCATCCTTTGTTCCTGCACACTTACTTGATTGTTGACATGCTCATACTGTGGAGCTGAGCCTTCAGCTCTTGCAGACTCATGCCTTCTGGGACAGGGCAGTTCTTAATCAAGTTCAGCACCTGGGAAAACAAGAGCCACCAACAGCACCCAGCTCAGCTTCTCCAGCAGCAAGGGACAGGAAGGTGGAGGAGGGACGATCCATCCTCAGAGTAACTGCACCGAGCAACAGCAGCATCCACAGGAGCCCCTGGAGGAGCTGCTGGCACCCACCTGGCTCTGGTGTGCTGTGAGTCCGTTCAGGGGCAGGCTGCAGGCTCCTCCATAGCTGCCCATGTCACCCATGCTGGCGGGGGGGAACGCCTGTGGCCCTCTCGATGCCTCCTGCCATGACAAGAGTGAGGAGGCTCTGGTTACACAGGCTGCAAGCCTGAAGGACTTGGTGCTGGAGCAGGGCAGCAGGAATCAAAACCAGATTCCTCACAGAAACCCAACAGAGTCTCTCCCCAAGGAAGCCAGGACTCCTGCCACGCCTTCACTGTAGCCCTCCAACAGCATCAGGCTTGCCAAGCCTCACAGCCTAGCAAGCTGAGGCCAGGGAACCAAGATGTCACTCTCCAGGGGTGGAGTAAGCCAGTAAGGGCCAGGATGGAATCAGGGTCTCCAAGCACCTACCATGAGATTTCTCCTGAGGACCACGTGTGCATTGACAATCTCTAGGATGTGTGTGGTGAACTCATTCATATTTTCCAGAGGCATTATCTTAAAGGCCACCAAACTTTTCTTATTCTTTCAGAGAAAAGAAAGAAAAAAAAAAAGGAAAGAAAAAAAAAGTTTAAAAAAGTTAAAAAAAGAAAACAAACCAAACCATGACCAGGACAGGAAGATGCTTCATTATGAACAGCCTCCGGGAACAGGGATCCTGGTTGCATATAACCCACCCAACCTTTTCTGACTTACACTTGAAGAGGTGATTTTGCCAGCCAGTGCAGACAGGCAAACTCCTCCTTTCTACCAGCTGGCAATTAACTTCATGAATGCTCAAATAGCAGAGTGTGCTTTAGGGCATTTATTATTTGAGCATTGATTTCTGTGTTTGGTTATGCTGTTCAGAGGTACCTCAGCAGTGTGCTACCAGAAGCATCCCCTTTAACCAGAACTCAGCCTAAGCTCCACAGTACAAATACCCAAGGACCTGCTGGCCAGGCCCTGCTCCACTGGACACTGGTGGAGAATGGTTTTAAACAGGTCCTCTGAGCTTTGCCTTTAGCAACAATGAAGTGTTATTAAACACAGCCCTGGCAGAAACGTTCACAGGAAAGGGTGAGAAAAGACCTTGTGAAGGGACCCCACTAACACTGTGTCAGACCTGCAGCCCTTCTGCCATGGCCCCAGCAGCCACAGCAGCATGACCTTACCTGGAAGGAGCGAAGGTGACCAGCTACTTTGACATAAGTTCCTGGAGGCACCACCATATTCTCACCACCTGCCTCCTAGCAGAGAGGAAAAGGAGAAAGGAAGGGTTTGCTGAGGCACAAATGATCTGGGCAGGAGGCTCACCCCCAGCTAACACAAACATGCACTGCTAGGGTCAGCAAGAGCAGGCAGGGAGACAGAACTGCAAAGGAGAAACAGAGAAGCATCAGGTTTGAGCAGCCTGGCACTCTGCAGCAGGCAAGGCCAACCTGGGCTGTTCTGCTGCCTGCCTGCTTCAGAGAGACCTGTGCAGAGCAGCCTGGCAAAGAACACCCAACAGTGGGTGCAGGAGCTCAGCTGTGGAACCTGACACAGGGCATGGGAGGGGAGAATCACGGTGTGGGTTCACAGTCACAGAATTAACCAGGTTGGAAAAGGCCTTCAAGATCATCAAATCCAACCTATTCCCTTACACCATCTAAACAAATAAACTACAGCACCAAGTGCCACATCCAGCCTTTCTTCTACACACTTGCAGGGATGGTGAGCAGCCCATCCCAGTGGCCAATCTCTCTGGTGGGCAGCCCATCCCAGTGGCCAATCTCTCTGGTGGGCAGCCCATCCCAGTGGCCAATCTCTCTGGTGGGCAGCCCATCCCAGTGGCCAATCTCTCTGGTGGGCAGCCCATCCCAGTGGCCAATCTCTCTGGTGGGCAGCCCATCCCAGTGGCCAATCTCTCTGGTGAGCAGCCCATCCCAGTGGCCAATCTCTCTGGTGGGCAGCCCATCCCAGTGGCCAATCACTCTTCCTGTACAGAATTTTTTACTTATACCTACCTTATACCTCCCCGACACAGTTTGAGACTGCCAAAACATTCTCCTCAAGCCCTCATAGTGGTTGGTGTGCACCTTTGAAATTCATCTAGCCCAAGCTGTGTATTGCAAGCAGGAACATCTTCAACTGATCAGGCTGCTCAGAGAAGCAGGCCAGAACCTCTTGTGCAGTTCTGCTGACTGAAGGTCTGCCTGCTCCCCAGAGCTGCTCGACTGACCTCAACTGCTTGCCTTCAAATGTCAGTTACACCTGCAAGGGCCCACAAGAACCCAGGCAAAGTTATCAGCACTTCAAGAGTCCTGCATCAGAGTGAGGCAACATCCACTGCTAAGTGGCTCAGCCTCTGAGCCACATCTGCTCACTCTCTCCCCTTGTATCTCTACACAGAAGTACTGAGCATGCAGCCCTCACTTCAGCTGTGACTTAACCGCTGAGCTCCAGCAGCTGAACTCCAAAAAGCACAGAACTGTGCATGGATTGCAGCACAGCAGTCATGCTGAGCACAGGGACACAGACCTGGGCATGGATTGCAGCACAGGAGTCATGCTGAGCACAGGGACACAGACCTGGGCATGGATTGCAGCACAGGAGTCATGCTGAGCACAGGGACACAGAACTGGGCATGGATTGCAGCACAGCAGTCATGCTGAGCACCAGGTAGCTGCTAGAGCAGCATCTGAGATGGCATCCACAGAACACTTTTCAGAAACACTTCTTCTGTTTGGTAAGTCACAGAACCACAGAATGGTTTGGGTTGGCAAAGCCCTCTGAGATCCTCCATCCCAACCAGCAAACCAGCACCACCATGGCCATGAACCGTGCCCCAAATGGCCATGGCCACACCTTTCTGGAACACCTGCAGGCATGAGGACTTCACCACCTCCCTGGGCAGCCTCTGCCAATCCCTGACCACTCCTGCAGTAAAGGAGTTTTTCCTCATCTCCAACCTAACTCTCCCCTGGCACAATTTCAGGACCTTTCCTTTTATCATCTAAGACTAGGGAGCAGACCCCCAACCCCACCTGGCTCCAGCCTTCTCTCAGGTAGCTGTAGAGAGCAATAAGGTCTCTCAGCCTCCTCTTCTCCAGGCTGAACACCCCCACCCAGCTCCCTCAGCTGCTCCTTCCCAACCCTGTTCTCCAGACCCTCCCCCAGCTCTGTTGCCCTTCTCTGGACATGCTCCAGCAGTTTCGAGTCTTGCAAGGAGCTGGGAGTTGAACTTGATGATGTTTATGGATCCCTTCCCACTTGTGATATTCTATGACTTATCTCTCAGCGGCTCCCACTCAACGCACGAAGCAATGGTCCCAAGGGCCCAGCGCTTACATCAGTATCAACCCACTGCCGGACGTCCATCGGGGCTGCCGTCATGTCATCCACTTTGTACAGGATGTTTGTCGGCGCTTTCTCAGCGTGCCGAACGATGCCCACGATGGTGACCTGCGGCGGAACAGGGAAGCGTTTACCGGCGGAGGCCCCGGGACGCGAGTCCGTTTCACCCGCAGCCTTCCCGGCGCACACCTGCGAGATCTCCACGTCGCGGATCCGGAAGGACTCGTCGACCTGCTCGGCTGCCAGCAGCTGCGAGACGGTGCAGGGCACGATGTTCTGGGAGCGAGTTCTCTGCGAGGGACCGCGGGGCCGTCAGCGCCGGGGGGAGCTGCCGCCCCTCGCCCCTCTCCCCCGGCCGCGGCCCAGCGCCTCGACCCGCCCGGGGCCACACTCCCGCCCTACCTGCTTCTTCTCCGCCTGAGTGCCGGCGGGGGAGCCAAAGCCGCCCGGGGACTGCGTGTAGCCTCCGGGAGGCCCCGAGGTGCCCACGGTGCCGTACCCGCCGTCGAAGGTACCTGAGGGCGAAGAGGGAAAGCCTATGAAGCGGTGTCGGTGACGCGTCCCTCGTCCCCGGTATTACGGGGCGCGGCGGCGGCCGCCGGCGGCCCCAAGCACCCCCGCACTAAGCCCGGGCCCCGAGCCTGGGGGCCCCGATCCCGGGCGCCGATGCCGGCNCCACATCCCACACCTTGCCTCTGAACAGCAAGAGCAAAAACAGCTCATTGGATCACTCCTGACATTGGACTGGAATGGAAGCTATTGCTGACCCACTACACCGCACCGCACTGCACCGCACTGCACCGCACTGCACCGCACTGCACCGCACTGCACCGCACTGCAGCTGCTAGTCGCCATGCAGCCCGTCGCGCTCCTCTTGCTGTGCCCGCTGGCCGCAGCGCTGTCAGGTAAGAGGAGGCAGCGTGTCCCGCTCCCGCGCCGAGCCGAGCCGTGCCCAGTGGCTGCCGCTGGCCCCGCTGAGCCTCGGCGTCTCCCTGCGCGCAGGACGCTTCTGGCACATCTCCGACCTCCACTGGGACCCCGACTACAACGCGGCGGCGGGTGCCGGGCAGGTGTGCCCCTCGGGCGGCTCCCGAGCCGTGCCCGCCGCCGGACCCTGGGGCAGCTACCTGTGCGACGCGCCCTGGCTCCTGCTGGACTCCGCCGTGCGAGCCATGCGCAGCCTGCTGCCGCAGCCGGACTTCGTCCTCTGGACCGGGTGAGGACGGGCCGGGTGCCCGCGCCCGCCGGGAGGGGCTCCGCTGCCATCCGCTCCGCAGCAGCGGCGGGCGGGCGGGCTCGGAACCCGCTCACCGGAGGGGCTCTCCGCCGCTCTCCTGCGGCAGTCCCTGTTGGAGGAGAAGCAGGGAAGGCTCCCCGGCAGCCGGCGCTGGCCGTGCTGGGGTTGGGCTCTGGGGCTGCGCTGCGAAGCTGCCGCTGCCGGAGGCTGCCAGGCTTTGGAGGGGACAAGGGCAGCCGGGGCCCGGGGCATCAGCAGGCCGTGGGGCGTTTGGGGCTCTTCACCTGGTACCCGTGGGCCTTACAATGGTGCAAAATGGAGGCTTGGGGGAAAGCACAACCACAGCCAGGCCAATGGCAGCAGGGAGATGCTCCCGACGTGCCCCGGCAGTGAGCAGCAGTAAGGTAGGCAAGGATCCCAGCTCACCATCCTTGCTTCTCTGCTTAGTCGTGGCCAGCCCTGTCTGACTTCAGAGCAGCCCAGAGCCCTGGGGCAGGAGGATGTACTCTTTCTGCTGGTGAACCTGTTGGAGGCAGTGGGAGGAGAGCATTGCAGAAGAGATGTGCAGTGTTTGTTCGGACCATAAGAGGCACCTGGGAGATCCACCTCAAAGAGCTGATGTGCTCTGGGAGTATGAGGAACCTCCCCGAATGGAGCACGTTTTCTGCTGGTGTGGTTTCCACAAGTGACTGCCCTGTGGCACAGGAGGGCTCAGTGTCACTTGCAGACAGTGCAGCCTTGCTTTGCACCATTCCTGCATGTGTCTCTGCCCCTCGCAGCGTTTGCTTTTCTCCTGACACTGCAGCACCAACCTGTGACCTGCTGTGACCTCCATCCTGGTTTGCAGTGCTGCCCGACCCCATCTCTTCATTTTCTGCCTCTGAGTGACAGCTCCTGCTTAGAAGAGGCTGTTAGTGCTCAGGACTTTGTGTTGGTTCTTTCTTCGAACTACTTCCATCAGTCTTTACACGGTTTTAGTTTTGACCTTCTCCGATGGCCTTGCTGAGGGCACAGCATCGTTGGCAAGAGCCAGCAGCACACCAGTGCCAGTACAGAAGCATCCACACTTCCAGAGGCAGCCCTGGGCAGCCACAGCCTTCCTGGGAGCATTCCTTTGTCCTGTTGTAGTGGGAGGTGTTCCTCTGATGTTCAATCAGCTGTGCAAGCAACTTTGCTTCATTATTGTGGGTCAGATGTTGACCTGAGATTGCAAAATGCTGTTCTTGCAAGGTTTGCAGTCAGCCTTGCTGCCTCTCCAAGTGCAGCGAGGCAGAGTGAGCCTCCACTCCGCATGCTTGTGTGCAGGTTTTTCAAGGTAGGATAAAGTGGAGCCCATTTTTACCTCAAGCAGTTGCTTGGAACTCCTGCGGTGCCTTGGCCAAGTGGCACAGCACTGGATCTGAAAGCCTCAGCCCTGTTTCACAGAAGAGAAGTGAGCAAGTAAGTTTCAGTGCAGACAGTGACTGTGCTGCTTTCATTTGTCTAGAGATGACACTCCTCACGTCCCCGACGAGAAGCTTGGAGAGGATAAGGTTCTGCACATAATAGGAAATCTGACTTCTCTGATAAAAGAGCATTTTCCAGGTAGGATTTGGGGGGGGGGGTGAGAAGGGGCAGGGGGCACAGAGTCTCATGTGAAGAGCTTACCAAGATGAAGAAATGACAGAATTGGTAAGGGAAAGGCACGAGAGGGCTGTGGTCACTAGGACTTGTTTCCCCTCTTCCTAGTTGCTGTGTGGGGTGAGTGGTGCAGACTCATGTCAGGTAAACTCAGAAAAGAGGAAAAGAAAAAGTCACTGCAGTTAGTCACTAAGACAGGAATGGCTGCAAGGTTGCCTTGTGCTGAAGCCATGCAGCAGTGGGGAAGGAGCCTTGCTGCTGGTCACTGTCACCTGTAAAGCCACAGCTCTGGGCTGGCTTGTCCCAAGGGGGGCTGGGGGAGGCCTTTGCTGTGCTGAACCCTGTGCTGTGGATGAATCACTCTGCAGAGCTCTCAAGCCAGTGCTGAGGAGCTCTGAGCATGGGTTGCTCTGTGTCTCCAGGTGTTAAGGTGTATGCAGCCATGGGCAATCATGACTTCCACCCCAAGAACCAGTTCCCGGGAAAGGAGCACAGGATCTACAGCCAAACAGCCCAGCTGTGGCAGCCCTGGCTCAGCAATGCTTCCACTGCCCTATTCAGAGCAGGTGTGCACCACAGGCTGCTCTTGGCAGCACTCTGGGGACATGGGGATGGTTTTCCTGCTTCTCTCCTAGCAGCACAGATTTCTGGAGCATCTGCAGAGGAATGGGCTGGCTGAATGCCAACCTCTGGCACCGAGTTCTCCTGCTCGTAAGAAATGAAATGTCTTTATGCTTTTGCCTCTCTTGGCTTCTTGAGATGCTGGAAAATGTCCTTACAGAGAATGCAAAGTGCTGAGCTTCAGTGGGAGAAAAAGTCCTCTTTAAAGGAAGGTGCTGGTGCAGGCAGCACTGTGGCTCTGGAGAGCTGCCCAGCTCCTGGCACTCCATCCTGTCCCCACCCAAGGTCTCCATTCACCACAGAGGCATAAGCACAACAAGAGGGACAGGGTGGGAAGAGTTGCTCCAGATCTCCACCCTGCATAGGGTGACTTTGCCATGGCCATTGCCACGGAGAGCTGAGAGGGATGGAAACAAAGGGCTCTGGTGTCACAGACCTCCAGCCCTTCCCTGTTGGTTGCACTTTTCAGGAGCTTTCTACAGCGAGAAGCTGCCTGGCCCAGGGACAAGAGGGCGAATCGTTGTCCTCAACACCAACCTGTACTATGACCAGAATGATGAGACAGCTGCTGAGGAGGATCCCGGGGGGCAGTTCCAGTGGCTGGAAGAAACACTGAGCAATGCCTCTAGAGACAACGAAAGGGTACTGGAAGAAACAAGTAAAGAAGCTCTGGAGAAGGCTTCTCCCAGCCTGGGAGCTCTTCCTGCTCCTGCTGCCCTTCTGCAGTCACAGCAGGCAGTGCTGCGTGGGGGCTGGCAGTGCTGCGTGGGGCTGGCAGTGCTCCATGGGCACTGCAGTGCTGTGTGGGGGCGGCAGTGCTGCATGGGTGCTGCAGTGCTGCGTGGGGACGGCAGTGCTGCATGGGTGCTGCAGTGCTGCATGGGTGCGGTAGTGCTCTGTGGGTGCTGCAGTGCTGCGTGGGTGCGACAGTGCTCTGTGGGTGCTGCAGTGCTGCGTGGGTGCTGCAGTGCTCCCTGGCATGTCAGTGCTGCGTGGGTGTGGCAGTGCTGCATGGGGGCTGCAGTGCTGCATGGCATGGTAGTGCTGCATGGGGGCTGCAGTGCTGCATGGGGGCTGCAGTGCTGCATGGCATGGCAGTGCTCAGGGCTGCTGGTCCTGTAGGTGTACCTCGTGGGGCATGTCCCTCCTGGCTTCTTCGAGAAGAAGCGGGGCAAGGCTTGGTTCCGGCGCGGCTTCAACCAGCGGTACCTGCGGGCAGTGCAGAGGCACCAGGCGGTGATCGCTGCCCAGTTCTTTGGGCACCACCACACCGACAGCTTCCGCATCTTTTACAGTGACACAGGTACCCTCCGTGCCCCCCCGGGCACCTGCCTGCCAGCTCTGCCAGCTCTGCCAGCTCTGCCAGCTCCGCCAGCTCCAGGAAGCTGCTGGCTGTGAGAGCTTTTGGTGGCTCTTAGCTGAGCGCTGCTGAGAAGGCAGAAAGGGCCTCTGAGTGCTGTGCTCAGCAAGAGCCAGCAGCAGCTCTGAGCTTCCCCCAGCCCCCAGTTTCAGCTCTCCTGCCTGCTCACCCTCAGGTTTTGTCACTTTTATCCCAGTGACTTGCAGCCAGGTTTTGGACGTAAGGGAGTGGTTGCAGCTCTTTGCCCTGGGGTTGGAGGTCTCTGGGTCCCCCTTGCTGGTGTGGTTCCCTTGTGCACTCTGGCTGCAGGGGTCTGGCAGGAGTGGGCAGCCTGCTGGCAGCTGCCCAGGCCCACTTTCAGTCCCTGCTGCTGTTGTGCACTGCTGCTGGGGCTGGTGGCAGAGCTGCTGCAAGGCGATGGGTTCCCAGGTGTGCTCAAGGTGTGCTAGAAGCCAAGGCCTCATTCGGGGCTTGTTTTGCCTCTCTGTTAAGGTTCTCCAATCAGTGTCATGTTCCTGGCCCCTGGAGTGACTCCCTGGAAGACAACTTTACCTGGAGTGACCAATGGAGCCAACAACCCTGGGATCCGGGTGATCGACTATGACCCAGACACCCTTCAAGTACTGGTAGGGGATCCCCACCTGCTGCACACTGCAGCCTTGGGGGACCTTTACTGTGACTGCAGGAGTCGAGCAGCTGTGTAGGAGAGGACATCAGCCAAGATGTCAGGCTCATGTCTGAAGGATGAGTCAGGGCAGGGGAACTGCAGTCAGCTGGCTGGAAATGAGTTTCCTGGGGCTGTGCGGGCCAGGTGTGGTCATGTTCTTTGTGTCTTCAGCAATTTTCCTTGCTCCCCAGGCACAGCCTCTCTTTGAGGACTAACAGACTTGTCAAACCCCTTCCAAGAACCTTTAGCCATCTAGTAAATTATTTGGGTCTCCCTGCTTGCTAAATTGACTCAACTGTGACGCAGCCAAGTTGTGGTGAGGTAGGGCCAGTTTCTGTTTCATGTCTCTGCCAAGAGGCAGAGGGTGTGGTGCTTGTGCCTTCCTTTGTAGTGGATAAAGCAGCCCTGTTGGCATCTTTACAGCATGAGAAACGAATGCTGAAGTGTTCTGTGGAGAGCTGGGGAGCAGGTGAGGCAGGGAGGAAAAGGGCAGGAGGCTGAGCAGCAGGATGCTTCTGGAGGCTGTCCCCTGAGGTGTCTGGCCCCAGGCTGACACCTTGGTAGAAGGCATCTGCTGGGGGGCAGCTCTCCCCTCCCCGCACCGGCAGACCTGCTGCCTGTGCTACAGATGTGCCTGTGCTGCACACCAGCATCTGGGAGAGGGACTCAGCACATCCCGGCCAAGCACTCAGGCCCTGATCCTTTCCTGTTTTTCCCTCCCTGCAGGATATGGTCACTTACTTCTTGAACTTAACTCACGCCAACATGATGGGCTCGGCGCGGCAGGCAGAGGCCCCCGTGTGGGAGGAGGAGTACAGACTGACAGAAGCCTTCCAGGTGCCCGATGGCTCCGTGGGCTCCATGCAGGCGGTGCTGGAGAAGCTGTCAGAGGATGCAGGCAGCCTGCAGCAGTACCATGAGCTGAACTCGGTCAGATACGACCTCAGCCCCTGCGGGGAGGGCTGCCGGCTGGACCACCTCTGTGCCATCAGGGAGGTCGATTTCACAAAGTACAGTCAGTGTGTGGGAGGCAGCAGCCCTGCCCCTGCCCTGGCCAGCGCCTGCCTTCTGCCCTCCTGCTTGCTCTTAGCCCTGCTCACTCTGCAGCCAGCCTGGTGATGGGGAGAGCACAGGTGGAAGGCTTCTGGCACTGGGAACTGCCTTGGAAACTAAGCTGAGATCAGAGGCCCTCACTGAAAGCTGTGCGCTGTTAGTGTGAGATCTCAAGAGCTGGATGCACCCAGGATGGGCAGGGATGGCTACAGACCGAGCTGGGCACTTCATCTCCTTTCCGCGGTGCCTTCTGAGGCAGTCCCTGGACCAGGGCCCCTCTGGGCTTACCACAGAGGAGAGCTGAGAGCTGCTGCCCGTGCCTGAGGCTGCCAGGGAGCTCCTTCACTTGGCACATGCTGCTCTCCTGGAAGGACCACACAAGGTCCTGTTTAGGTGGCCTCCAGCAGCAGCCTTCAATTCCTGCACAGAGCCAGGTGGGATTAGTTCTCCCTCTGCCAGTGTGTGACCATCAGCAGGTCTGGGCACCACTTCCATATGGCAGCCCAAGACAAGGCTCCAGGGTAAGAAGTTTGACTTTTATTTTTGTTTCAGTTTTTATTTTCCCCTAGTTGCTGAGCATGGGCAGCTCTTCCCTCCCTTCTCTGCTCTCTTGACTTTCAGCCACTCAGCTCCTTCCTTCAGCTGCGCACTGCCAGCTTGGTCTTGGCCACTTTGCCAGTAAAAAGCATCCTAAAGTTTGGTGATTGAGCACCTCTGGGGTTTGCTGTACTCCTCCAGAGCCTGGGGAGGACAAGCCAGAGCCATGCTGCTGGGGCTGCAGGGTGTGGGGAGTATTTGGGTTGTCTGTACAGGCAGCTCGGGGCTGTTGCAGGTGCCTGATGTTGCAGAGCAGGAGCTGGCAGGGGCTTATTGCCCCAAACACGAAGCTCAAACGTGCCTGGGGTGCTCCATAGGTCATCTGCATGCTGCCGACAGCATCCCCGCAGCGAGGTGCAGGCAGGGTCTGGGGGGAAGGGCTGAGGGTGAGGATGGAGCACAGGCTGGGCACGGGGTTGTGGTATGTGCCCAGCAGGGCAGTTGTGGTGGGGTGGGGTCGTGGGGTTGGGTGAGGGGTGTGTGGGTGCAGGGGAGCAGAATTGCAGCCATGGTGCCCCTGGTGCCCCTGCAGAGCATGTGCCCAGCGATGCCAGCCTAGGGTGCTCCCAGCTGGGGGCAAGAGGCTGGTGCCACCTCCCTTTGTGCTCCCGGCTCGGGGCGAGAGGCTGGTGCCACCTCCCTTTGTGCTCCCGGCTGGGGGCAAGAGGCTGGTGCCACCTCCCTTTGTGCTCCCGGCTGGGGGCAAGAGGCTGGTGCCACCTCCCTTTGTGCTCCCGGCTGGGGGCAAGAGGCTGGTGCCACCTCCCTTTGTGCTCCCGGGCTGGCAGGGGTGGCTGACCCTAGCTGCGCCTTTCCCCCCTCTCCTGTCCCCTCCAGCTCCGTCACAGCAGAGCTCCCTGGGGCAGTGGGAGCCAGGAGCCAGCGCCCGGCTTCGCTGTGTCCTGAGCCCTTCCCGTTTGCAGCAGACTGGCACTGCCCCAGCCCACGTCCTTGGGCCCTGTCGAACCCTTGCTCTGTTTCGAAGCTGCCTCCTGAGGTGGCGGCGGTTGGGGGTCGTGGGGAGCCCTGCCGGTGCCGGTGGTGGGTTTAGCTCTGCCGGGCGGGCCCTGCTGTGGGGAGGGTGATGGAGGAAATGCTGCCGGTGAGGGTCGGAGCTGCTCTGAGGTCTGCGATTCGCCTCACGAGTGGGGAGCCAAACGTCTGCCCGAGCTGTGGCGGCAGCTCCTCGGCGGCTGCAGCTGCGGCGTGCGGGGGGCACTGCCCCGGGCAGGGCTGGAGCGAGGCCTCTCCGCTCCCCCGGCGCTGTGCCCGGGGCCCGACCGCCGGGGCGGGGGCCAAGGGTGGGGGCCGATTTGGAAGGGCTGCGGGGGGTGAGCGGGAGGTAGTGCCGGGGCCACAGAGGCTCATCCCGGGGGTGCCACAGGCTGACCGAGGAGGGTGATGTGGCGGCGACCCCGGGGGCTGCAGGTGCCCGGGGGCGGTAATG
>VWZI01001688.1:56192-88987 GCA_013396835.1 Psilopogon haemacephalus | reverse complement strand
TTCTGCCGCTGCTGCCAGGCTGAGCAGGGCAGGGGCTTGGAGCCTGCGGGAGCAGCGAACGCCCCAAAACCTCGTCCCGGTCTCAGCCCTCCCGGCGTTGGGGCCGGGGAGCGGCCGCTCCGCTCCGCCCCGGGGCAGGGCAGGATCCTGCCGCCGCTGCTCTCAGCGATGCTCCAACGGCGGCGGCGTCCTGCCGGTGCTGCCGTGTCTGGCTTGGCGGGGGGAAGGGGATCGGTTTGAGCACAGCTCGGGGAGGTTCAGGTTGCCCGGCCGGGGCGGTGTGGGGGCCGAGGGGCGCAGGGTGCCGGCAGCCAGCAGCCCCTCGCCACTGGCTGTGTCTCCACAGGTGCCTGCACGCCCTGCGGGTGGGCTGGAAGGTGTGCAGGGCGGAGGCGGCGGAGGAGGCGCAGCAGCACATGGCCTTCCTCTCGCACGACATCAGCATGCTGCGGCTCTTCGAGACCTTCCTGGAGAACACCCCGCAGCTCACCCTGCTGCTCTACGTCATCCTGAGCACGAACAAGGCAGAGCCCTCCCAGTGTGAGCTGCTGGGCCCGGGGCAGGGGGCTGCAGGGGGGCTGCAGGGGCAGAGTGGGTCTGGATGGGACAGATCAGATGAACTGTCCAGGAGCTGCGGGACTCCTTCTGCTTAGTGATGCTCTGGAGGGTGGATCCCTGTCCTGTGCTTACATGATATGAGGGACTGTGTTGGGCTTGGGTGGAAAGGATGAAGGTGAGGTACCCCTGGGGTCATTCTCCTGCTTGATCTAAGAGAAGTTGAGGTGAGAAACTGGGAGCCTGCTGGGAAGCAGGGAGATGCTGTTGGGGATGTGGATGGAGTGGAGCACAGGCCACTGAGAAGGTGCTTTGGTGCTCATCCTAGGGTGGGGAGCAAGCATCACGGCATGGAAATAGAGAGCCCAACCATGAGCTGGTTGGTTGGAGCTGGCTCTCAGCCCCTGCCCGTGTGGGCTGGGAGCTAAGGCTCTGCAGAGCCACTTGGGCCATCTCCTGGGCAAGGCTGGGCACCAGCTCAGCAAGGGTGGAAGGCCCTGGGGAGACACAGGGGCCGAGGCTTGGCTCCTGCTTTGTGGGCTGGTGGGGAGCTCGTTTCGGCAGTGCTGGGCAGAGGGAGGTTGGAGCTGGGCCCTCAGCATCTCCTCCACTGTGTTTGCAGGCCTGGGGATCTGCACTGCCTTCCTGTGCGTGGCCTGGGCTCTGGTGGACTACCACCAGTGCCTGCGCTCCTTCCTGCGGGACAAGCTGCAGCTGGGCTGGACCTCCTCTGCCGTCTACTTCCTCTGGAACCTGCTCCTGCTCTGCCCCCGCGTCCTGGCGCTGGCACTCTTCGCCCTGCGCTGGCCCCACGGCCTGGCGCTGCACTTCCCTCTGCTCTGGCTGGCCATGTTCCTCTGGGTCAGCCTGCAGGGCACCGACTTCATGGAGGCTGCGGGCCCCGAGCAGCTCTACCGCGCCGTGGTGGCTGTGGTGCTCTACTTCAGCTGGTTCAACGTGTCCCCGGGCAGGACGCTGCAGCGCAGCATCATCTACCACAGCTTCATGCTGGCCGACAGCTGCCTGCTGGCGCTGTCCTGGCTCTGCTGCCCCTCCCCCGCCGAGGACCAATCCTACCTCCCGCCGCTGCTCTGCGCCGCCCTGCCCTGCTACCTGCTGGGGCTGGCGCTCAGAGTCGCCTACTACAAGGGGCTGCACCCCAACGTCTGTGCACAGCAGCGAGGGGGCTACGACGAGGTGGATGCCGCCAGGAGCTACCTGAACAGGAGGATGCAGTGGCTGGCCCGAGCCCAGGTCCCCTGCCCCCCGCCGGCAGCGCAGCGGTGCCTGAACGGCGCCTCCGAGTCTGCCGTCTGAGCCCGGCACCGCCACACCGTTTGTTACCTCTGCTCCTGCTGCTGGCGTTCGGGCAGCCGGAGGGACCTGACAGCCACCAGGGCTGGCCCCGGGCGAGTTCACGGCACACAGCAGCCCGGGGCTGTGCTGCTCTGGGCCCTGGCACTGCTGTTATTTATGATCAGCTTTTCCACAAAAAGCAGTGGTTGGTCTCTTGGTGCTGCTCCTGTGCTGCTGCCACAGTGAGTGCTGGAGGAGGTGGTGCTGGGGCAGCCTCCTGCCTCCCCGGGCCCTGCTGTGAAGGTCAAAGGCTGCTGTGTTATCAGCAGGGGCAGGGAGGGGCTGGAGGAGGCAGAGATTGCTCTGTGCTGCCAGCACAGCTGTCCCAGGTGTGGGAGGCTGCCACGGGACACTGCAGGGCCAGGGGCCGTGGGGGCTGTGCCCTCAGCCTGTGGCAGAGCTTTGCCAGAACAGGGCAGCACATTCCAGTGGGGATGCTCTGGGCAGAACCTTTGGCCCTGCCCTGTGCCTTTCCCTGCCAGCTGGGGGCTGGGAGAGTGGCACAGCTGAAGCTCTGTGCTTGAGGCTGGGCAGGGTCCTTTGAGAGCAGCTGTTTGTGGGCTGGGGGCTGGCAGCAGTGCCATGGGGTCTGTCCATGGCCCCTTTGCTGGCATTCCCACCACAGCCTGGGAGCTGGCATCCTGCCCTGGTTTCTCGGTGGTCAGTGGTTGGCTGTGCAGGTTCCTGGGCATGAGCACTCACTGCTGCCCAGGTGGGGCTGCTCCTGGCTCAGAGCCCCAGAATGGCTCCTGCCTCCTTTTGCTGCTGCCCAGCCAGCAGCCCTGGCACGTCCTGGCTGCCCACAGCACTGGCCCTTGGCCCTTCCCCCTCATCTCCTCTGCCCACTCTGTCCCAGAGGGGCTCACACCTCCACCCCCACCTTGCACCAGGGCAGGGGGAGGCAGCAGGAGGCAGGAGCAGCTGAGCTGCTGCTTTCCCAGCTGGGCCTAGACCAAGATAAGCACAGGGCCAAGGTTGGTGGCACCATGGCAGAGGGGCAAAAGGGAAGCTTTGTGTGGCACTGTCCAAGGGTACCACAGCAGAGCCAAGGGCTGGTCCCTCACAGGACACCCCAGGGGAGCGAGGTCTGTGCCACAGGGACTGACTGAGGGCTGCAGCAGTGGCTACAGAACATAAACTTTGTGCAGTCCCTGGCACAGGTCCCAGCACACAGCCCCTGGGGGCTCTGCTCCCCACGGTGCTCTCACAGCAAAGACTGCTCAGGGCTCCTGCACTTGGCTGCTGAGTGCCAGCCAGGACCTGGCCTCAGGGCTGCTGCAGGCAGCAAAGCTCAGTGTCTGGGGAGGATGTTTAAAGCTTCCCTGACTGCCTTGAAGCCAGCAGCACCCAGCAGGGCCCTCACTGGGGTTTGTCCCCAGCTACAGCCAGGCCTGGGGAGAGCAGAGGCAGAAGAAAATCACTGCTTGGGCAGAGCTGTTCCTGCATGTGGGGGCAGGGGGCAGAGAAGCTGCAGCAGGCAGGGCCCAGCAGAGGCCTCACAGACAGCCAAGGGAGCCCTGCAGCTGCCCCTGCTCAGGGGCTGCCACAGCTCCACGCTGCACAGGCAGCATCTCAAAGCCCCCAGCTGCCAGGCTGCTTGGCACTGCCCTCGTGTGCTGCTGTGAGCCCTGCCAGGGGCAGCTTAAGGCACAGGGTTTAATCCCAATGTGCAGCCAGCTACAGGGCAAGGCTCCAAGCAGCCTGGCACATCTGCTTCCAGGAGACCTTTGGTGGGCTGGGGACCCACTGAGATGGTCAGGATTCAGCACAGCTTTCCTGTGCCTCTCTGGGTGGCACTGAAGCCCCTGGAGCAATGGAGCTGCTGCTTGCCTTGGCTCACTCCCTGCTGAGCCACCCTGGCTGAGCTGCACAGGTTGCCCAGAGCAGTGGAGCTGCTCCACACAGGGCACAGCTCCAGGAGCACTGCCTGGAGCACTGCTGAACTCTCCAGCTGCTGGAGAAAACACCCCCATGGGCTCCTGCTTCTCTTCAGACCCTGCTGCTGGGCACCACAGCAGCTAAGCAGCTTGCTCCAGGGACTCTGCTGGGCCAGCAGCTGTGAGCAGAGCAGCAGCCTTTGGTGCAGCCCAAAGCCAACCCCTCCACTGAGCTCTCAGTGACACCTGCAGCAGGATTGGTTCCTCAGAAGTTTCCAGAGGGAGGGGAGCTCACACTGCTCACAGGCAGCAGCTTCTGCAGCCAGCAGGCTCCTGAAGCAGAGAGCTGCTGGGCAAATGCAGACTGCTCCTGGTTCCTGTGCCCACACTGAACAAAGAGAATCTCCTCTGCAGCTAGGAGCCTGTGGCACAGGGACCTCTGTAACCAGTTCCAGGGATGGTGGTGAGCAGGGCTGGCCCTGGGCACAGCAGAGCTGTGCTGAGCTGTCCCCACCCCAGCACTGATGGAACCTCCTCAGGAATGAAAGCAGGGAAGGAATGCAGCAAACATTGCTGCTTCTGTGGGCACAGCCTGGGCAGGGCAGCATCAGTCCCCTCTGGGCACCAGGCAGGTGACACTGGGCTGGAGAACAGAGATGTGGAGGGCTCTGGGTGCAGCTGTGGGGTTGGCTCAGCAGGGGCCTGCAGTGGGCACCCATCACAACCCCTGGCACCTGCAGGAGCAGGCAGACAGCACAGCCTGGCCCCTGCCAGTGCCAGGCTGCAGTGGTGCTGCAGGGCAGGGGCTCGGCACAGCCCCAGCCCCCAAGGCTGCCCCTGGCTGTGCTGTGGCTAATGCAGTGCAGAGACAAAGACAAGGACACTGAGGGACTCCACTACAAGGGATTTACTCACAGAGGCAGCCAGGGAAGCAGAGGTGACTGCTGCCAACCACCCCCTCCCTGTGGCACTCAGGAGGGTTTAGTTCTGTGGGTCAGAGCAGGAGGCAGGGCAGGCCTGGGCAGTGCCTGCAGGCAGCTCTGCTCTCTGGCAGGGCTCTGTGCTCTGGGCCAGCTGCAGTCCAGGCATCTGCTGCTGCCACGGCCTGGGCACACACTGCCTGCCCAGAGCACCCAGCACTGCCCTCTGCAAGGAACCACAGCCCCCACAAACGTTCCCTTATCTACTTTCCAGTAATCCCACACTGAGGAGACAACATAAGGACATTGTAATAAATTAACTGCTCTGAACAGTGCGGGGAGGAGGGAGGACACAGCCAGAGAGGTATTTCTGACACCTTCTGCAACATTCCCCATAAAAACCCCACAGCTCTTTTTGGCTTTGCAAAACAAGGGAAGGCTTCAGCTCTGCCGCCAGGATTCTTCTATAAAAATAAGGATTTCTGTGCACTTGGGTCCTACAACTACACTGAATAGAAAGGAGAAGGCTCTGACAAATACTCCTGCTGCTGTAGCTCCTCTGCCCGGAGACTGCCTGCCCCAGGAACACAGCTGGCATCTCCCAGCCTCTTCCTTCAGACCAGCTCCAGCGTTGCTGAGTCTGGTGCCTCCTTAGAGGACACCTCTGTACTTGGCAGGGCCTGAGGAAGTGCCCTGGAGCCACCTTCTGCGCTACAGTTGGCATTGGGTTTGCTTTCTTCATCGAGCTGAAAAGCTGAGTCCCCAAACGTGTGAGAGTTCTGCCCCCAGGCTCCGGGGAGGGGCTGGCAGCAGCTGCAGTCACACCTCTGTGCCAGCTGCTTACAGGAAGTCCAGCTCGAGGGCTTGGTGAAGGGACACCAGGTCTGCATGGTTGGTGATCCTCCAGAAAGGCATGTTGTGCTGCAAGAGAGGGCACAGAGCCAGCTTAGACAGGGCACAGAGCCAGGTCAGTGCCTGTTGTGCTGCAAGAGAGGGCACAGAGCCAGCTTAGACAGGGCACAGAGCCAGGTCAGTGCCTGTTGTGCTGCAAGAGAGGGCACAGAGCCAGCTTAGAGAGGGCACAGAGCCAGGTCAGTGCCTGTTGTGCTGCAGGAGAGGGCACAGAGCCAGGTCAGTGCCTGTTGTGCTGCAGGAGAGGGCACAGAGCCAGGTCAGTGCCTGTTGTGCTGCAAGAGGGCACAGAGCCAGCTTAGAGAGGGCACAGGGCCAGGTCAGTGCCTGCTTGCAGAGCTCGGGGCAGCAGTGGGGTTGCCCTTGCAGGGCTGTGCAGGCTGACAGCAGTGGGCACAGCCTGCAGGAAGGGCACAGCCATATGCACCTCACCATCTGCCACTGCCTGGTCTGCAGCTGCTCTGCCAGCTGCCAGTGAAAGTCTCAGCACTCAGCTGTAGGTTGCTGTTTCACCCAGGTCTCTGAGGGATGGCAGCTTTGGCCCCCACCAGCACAGTGCCCTGGCAGTGATCTGTGCCCTGCCTTCAGTCTGTGCCCTGCTCTGCACTCAACAACCCTGTCAGGCCTGTCCCCACCACCCAAACTCTTTGCTCCTTGTTCAGAGTAAAGGCAGGTGCTGAGCACTGACCTGACTGCTGGCAGCTGAGCCCTTCCCTACTCCTGCCTGCACGATCCCAGCTGACAGCCGCATGCTGTGCTCCAGACATGCCACCCTGGGTTGTGTTTCACTGGGACAGTGCCAGCCGATGCCAGACAGCAGCTGGAGAGCAGCTCTAAGCCCCAGGAGCCAGCAGGCTGCCCCTGCAGCGTGGTGCAGTGGCCGTGGCAGCTGTGCAGAGCTCACCTGCTTGGCTGCCACCTCCTCGTCGCGGCCGTCCCCGATCACCACGTAGGTCACCTTCTTGCCGAAGCGTGAGACGATCCTCTCGAAGCAGCTCTCCTTGCCTGCCAAAGCACAGCCCCCCTCAGCAGCTGCCCTCTGCCCAGGGCTGGCCTGCCCGGGGAGGGGACAAGGACAACCTCCAGCGCAGCAGGGGAGGCCCAGAGCCGTCCCTGGCACAGGGGCAGCTGCACACAGGAGGCTCCTGCAGGGCACCCAGCACAGCCCTCACCTATTTTCGTAGCACTGTAGATGTTCTCGATGGGGAACACCTCTCCCAGCCCATACAGCAGAACTTTGGCAAGAGCTGGCACCAGCTGGGTGGTGGTGATCAGGATGTTCACGCAGTTCTTCCTGCAAGAAGAAAAGCAGTTGGCAAAGCAGAGCTGGGGCCGGCGGTGCTGAGGGCAGCTCCAGCAGCTTGCTCTGCCTTCCAGAGGCTTCATCCTGCTCTCCAGAGGCACTGCAGGTTTTCATTTGTTTGCTTTTTGTTCTGAACAGAAACCCTCTGGCAGAGATGCAGCTCTGCCAGCACAGTCCTGCTGCAGCAGACCAGCCCCGGAGGGTGCTGAGGGGTGGAGCTCTGCACTTGGCTTTGGTGACAATCAGCAGCAGAGCTGCCCAGGGACGCTGCCTGCAAAGCCCAGCGAGAGGAAGGGCTGAGAAAGCAGCGAGCACGTTCCCAGCCCCCATACCTGGACTGGATGAGCAGCAGAGACTTCAGTGCAGTTTCCAGCCAGGAATCTGTCAGCACTTCTATGTCGGTCCTTAGCCGCTGCAGAGCTTCCCTCTTCTGCGGGCTGAGCAGGCCTGGAGGGAAAGCAGCAGGAGGGTGCCCAGCTGAGCTGCCAGGCCACGGCCAGAGCCAGCACCCAGCACAGCAGCTGCAGTAAACAGCAGTGCCGAGACTGCAGGCAATGAGCAGCTCCAGTGAGCGGTGAGTGCTGACCCCCACCCGTGCCGGGAGCTGCTCTGTGCCCTTCTCCGGTTACACCGAACTCAGCTGCCGGCCCCGAAGTGCATTCCCTGGTGCAGAGCGCTCCGAGCAGCAGGGGGTGCCTGAGGCCGCAGGGGAAGGAACTCCTGCAGCTCCTCTCTCATTCCCTGCTCCCCAGTCTCTTTTAGGTATCTTTACCACACTCCTCCCCTTTTCCCCACTCCTCCTCCTTTCCACCCCTTTTAGGAATCTTTCCTCGAAGCATCCATTTGACTGTGAAGCAGCCTGCGATGGAGCCAAGGGCTCAAACGTGCTCCTGCCAGGAGGAAAGGAGCACCCCGGGTCTGAACTTCCCCCCAGCCATGACACAGGAACCCCCCACCCACTCTAGCCCCGAAGCAGTGCAGTGACAACGACACCAGGGAGGGGCCCGTTCCAGCTGCACTGACAACTGCTTGGCCGTGTGGCTCCTGCAGAGCCTCGCACCCAGCTCCTCCCATGCAGATCATGGAGTGAAGTCTGACCCCAGCAGCAGTCAGGCACCTGCAGCAGACTGAAGTGCAGAGTGGCACTGACAGGCTGCTAGGGCTGAACCCCTGCTGCCCAGCAGAGAGGCTCTGTGCAGTGGTTTTGTGCAGGCAGAGGGGATCCAAGCCCAGCCCACGGTGCTGAGTGGCTCTGAGCTGTCAGCAGCATCCCCCCAGGGACTGCAATGCCAAGATTCAGACTACTCAGAAGATAGATCAACATTTGAGATCTGTGGTGTCCAACATGAGCACCACCTTGGCACTGGAAGAGAAGCAGGACCAGAAGATTCCGAGTGACTTTGTGAGCAGAGCAGAGGCCTCGTGCAGGGTGAGCACTGCACTGCCTGGCAGCAGTGTGAGAGATGCTGAAGGCAGCAGTGCCAAGGCCTGGCTGAGCAGCATCAGCAGCATCCATGTGAGCCCTTTAGGCCTGTTCTCAGCAGTGGCAGGCAGCCAGGGGACACTGCACCAGAATGTTCTCTGCACAGAAGGCTGCTGACCACCCCTGGCTGCATGGAAGTGCATCCTGTGCTGCCTTTAGGACATGCAGCCTCTGGGTCCCAGTCCATGCAATGGGTTGGCTTGGAAGGGACCTCCAGAGCTCCTCCAGCCCAACCCCCTGCACTCAGCAGGGACATCCTCCACTACAGCAGCTCCCCACAGCCCTCTCCAGCCTCACTTTCAGTATCTCCAGGCATGGGGCCTCAACCACCTCCCTGGGCAACCTGCTGCAGTGTTCCAGCAGCCTCCTGCTGCAGAGCTTGTTCCTCACATCCAACCTCCATCTGCTCTGCTCTCTTTTCAAGCCACTGCCCTGGTGCTGTCCCCACAGGCCTTTGGGAGCAGTCCCTCTGCAGCTCTCCTGTAGCCACCAGCAGGCTGCTGTCAGTCTCCTCAGAACCTGCTCAGGCTGACGCAGGCCCAGGGTGGGGGCTGGCAGCAGCAGTGCTGGGGCCAGGACTCACCTCCCACGTTGGCCTTGTGCTTGTCGTAGACCTCCCTGACGCGGCGGTAGCGGAATGCCAACTTCCTCATCCACTCCACGCCCCCCTGCACGCCCCCCGAGGGGCCGTGGTTGGCACTGCTGCCAGAGCCACTGAAGCCATCCGTGGAGAAGTTGTAGTTGCTGTTGCAGGAGAGCAGGCTGGTTAGGAGTGCCCCAGGCACTGCAGCTCGGAGGGCAGCTCAGAGGAGCTCTGCACAGCCACCACTGCCCCCGAGAGAGCAGAGCAGAGAGCTGCACCCAGGCACATCTGCTGCCAGCTCTCAGCTGCTGAGCTGAATGCTCTGACTCAACTCCCCTTTCACACCCTCTACCACCAAACCTTCTCCTGCTCTTTGACTGCTTGCTCCTCTGTGACAAAGACCTCCCCACCAGCCCCCTGCTCACCCTGCAGTGGCCAAGCCCAGTGCCTCACGCAGCACATCTCTGCCTTTACAGCCCAGCTGCAGCTCAGAAGCAGAGGAGCAGCTTTGCTAGCTCAGGAATGCAGGAAGCAGATCCTGCTCCCCCACTCTCCCCTGCAGACAAGCACTTCTCAGAGCTCTCCATCAGCCAGGTCCTTACCCTCCCCCACTGGCAGTGTGCTCAGCTGACACAGGCAAACCACAGAGACACTTCCCAGGTCACTGTGTCTGGAGTGTCCCTGTGGATCACAGCTCCTTGAGCACAGAGGCCACACTCAGCAGTGGCCAAGATCAGTCCTGTTGGGGCTCTGGGAGTCTCCAGGCAGTAGCCAGCAGCCAAACACCACTGGCCACGTTTCATCCCCTGCACAATGCTGACCTCCACCCCCTAAGCCTGCTTGGGTCTGGGGCCCTCCCCGAACTGCAGAGCACATCCCATGCATTGCTCACCTTAAGTCCTGGCCGTTGTCATCAGATGCCACATCCTCTATGTGCACCTGGTCACACTCCTGTTGAAGCAAAAGATGCAGCCAAAGCCATGTGGCTGTAAGCCAGAAACAGGCTGGAGCTGGCAGGCCAAAGGAGAGTGCCACGAGCCATCCCCTGGCCCTGCCACCAGCACCAAGCCCTGCCACTGCCTCCACCACCCACATGCAGCTGCCACAGCTTTGGCTGGCCCTAGGAGGTTTCACTTCCCAGCACCTGCAGGTTCCTGCCAAGGCTGAGATTTGGATACTAGAAGAAGTTATGAAGTTTAGGAAGGAGTTCTTCAGTATGAGGGTGAGGAGACTCTGGATCAGCTTGCCCAGGGAGGTTGTGGATGTCCCCTCCCTGGCTAGGTTGGAAGAGGCCTTGAGCTGGAGGAGGTGTCCATGGCCATGGCTGGATGAGCTTTGAGATCCCCTCCAACCTGAGCTGTTTTGTGACTGCAGTCAGACTAAAGCACCTTTCTGTGCAGTCTGTCTGCAGAAAGGCAACTTCAGCACTCACTGAAGCTGCACTCCAGGCTCAGTTGTCCTTTGGAACCCTTCTGCCACTTCACAACCCCAAATCCCCCAAGCCCAGGTGCAAGCACTGGCACCCCAGCAGCACAAGGAGCAGCACAAAGAGCAGCACAGCCCTGCAGTGAAGCACTGTGGTGGCACTGCCAAGGCCCAGGGGCTCAGCACAGCTGGTTTAACCCAGCAAGCAAACACCTCAGGACAAGGCCTGCTCATGAGCTTCCCCCTGCTGCACTCAGTGCTACTGCTGCTCACAGCTACCACAGCAGTGCCCAGCACCAGGGACTGCCTTTGGTGCTCTGTGTGCTGCTCCTGGGGCAGGGAGGTAGCTGCCATTGCTTGCTCTGCACAGCTCACAGTGAGCTGCAGGTAGCCACAGCCACAAATGGAAACTTCATTTCAGTTCTCTCTGCACCAGCAAACCCCTCTTGCTTTCCCAGCACTCTGCAGCATCAACTGTTTGCTGTCCAGATTCATCCCTCCTAAGCTTTAAACTGCTTCTGTAAATTCAACAAATTAGGTTCATGAGTCCTTATCTGTGGACTCAGAGCAAAGAAGGCAGAGTCAGGAGGCTCAGGGTCATGCAGAGGATCAGAGGCTGGAGCACACATGGGAGAGTTGGGGCTGTGCAGCCTGCAGAAGAGAAGGCTCCAGGGAGACCTCAGAGCTGCATTTGAGTATCTGCAGAAGAGCTGCAGGCAGGCTGGGGAGGGACTGCTCAGATGGGGCTGTGGGGACAGGCTGAGGGCAATGGTTTGGAGCTGGAGCAGGGCAGAGTTAGGTTGGACAGCAGGAGGAAGCTGTGCAGAGTGAGGGTAGGGAGAGCCTGGCACAGGCTGCCCAGGGAGGTGCTGGAGGCCCCATCCCTGGAGATACTCAAGGTGAGGCTGGACAGGGCTGTGGGCAGCCTGCTCCAGTGGAGATGTCCCTGCTGCCTGTTGTGGGTTGGGCTGGATGAGCTCTGGAGGTCCCTTCCAGCCCAGCCCATCCTGTGAGCCTATGACAAACAGTGCAGGCTGATTCTATCTACACAGCTCTGCCTTTCTAAATCATTTCCCACCTACCTCCAGGTCATTGAAAAACAAATGAGTATCAGCAACTTCAAAAATCATCTCCTCCATCGATAGACCTGAGCCAATCACTAGAGTTGGATCCTGGCAAAGCAAGAAGAGAAAATGTAAAGTCCCTGGGGGCACAGGGGGCAGTCAGCTGGGACACATTTGTCACCAGTCACCCTGCACACAGCTTCCCCTCTGTATGAAGCCTGACAGAGTTCCATCTGCACTTGGTGATGGCAACTCCAATTCCCTAATGCTATAAACATGAAAATCCACCTCCTGATGAGACACTGCCCCAAAATGTGAGAAAGCAGGGCCTGATGCATTTTCAGAGGGAACACAAACCCCTTCAGTATGTTGAGGACAAGAGGAGGTTTCCCCTCACTGTGTGCCATGACCTCGGTGGTTTCCAGTGCTGCCAGAGCCACTCTGCCATTCCAGGACCTGCACTGCTGCTGCTGGCCACACCCCAGCCAAATGTTGTGTTCCCACCCCAAACCACCCAGAGTTAAAAGCATCCCTGTGGACATTTCCCAGGGCAGCAGCTCCTGCCCCTGCTGCAGAGATGCAGATCTCAGTGGGCAGGGCACAGCCTCTGCCTTACCTTGCCATACTTCTGGGCATAGGAGCCTGTGAGCAGCGAGTGGAAGATGATGATGGTCTCATCCAGGTCCCACAGGAACACTCTCTGCAGAGGGAACAAGAGCAGCTCAGAGCTCAGCTACTCCAAGCACGCAGCTCCAACCACGAGTAAGCTCTGGAGTTAACTTTGGGGTTGGTTGCTTTGCCCAGCTCTGACCACCACTGCTCACCAGGGACCCCTGCACCTCCTGGCAGCCTGTCCCCGTGCCAGGCCACTCTGGCAGTAAGGAGCCCACTGCTGTGCCACGAGGCAGAGCACAGTCCCAGTACAGAAGGACTTGGACAGACTTGAGAGCAGCAAGGAGAAGTTCAGTCAGTGCAGCTGCTGCTTGTGCTTGGCCAGGCCAGGAGCTGAGGGCAGAGCAGACACCAGGGGCAGGGCAAGCCAGCAGCAGGCACTGCCTGTGCTGAGGCCGAGGGTGTGCTAAAAGCACTGAGTGTGCCCAGCTGGCAGCAGGGAGCTGCTGCTTCTCCCTGCTTGGCACTGCCCAAGTTACCTGAGATTGCATCCCCAGTTCCACAGGGATGGGAGAGAATCAGAGTGAACAGCAAAAGGCTGTGGAGACAGCAGGTGCCTGCAACAAAGGACCCAGGCAGCTCCAGCCCAGTCAGCCTCACCTCCATCCCTGGGAAGGTGATGGAGCAGCTCCTTCTGGAGGCCATCTCTAACCACATGGAAGAAAAAAGAGTTACCAGGAGCAGCCAGCATGGGTTCACCAAGGGGAGCTGTTGCTTGCCTAAGCTGGTAGCCTTCTATGACCCCATGGCCAAATGGGCAGGTGAAGGCAGAGCTGTGGCTCCAGCAGGGCTTTTGGTGCTGCCTCCCACAACATCCTCACAGAACAGCACAGACAATCTGGGCTGTGAGGTGGACTGAAAACTGCTCCACAGCAGAGTTCAGAGTTGCCATCAGTGGCAGAGTCCAGCTGGAGGCCTGTGCCCAGTGGTGCTCCCCAGGGACCAGTCCTGGGCCCAGCTTTGTTCAACATCTTTATCAAGGACCTGGGTGAGTGCACTGAGTGCAGCCTCAGCAAGTTCCTGATGATACAGACCTGGGGGGTGGCTGAGACCTCTCAGGCTCTGCTGCCACCCATCGAGGTCTGAGCAGGCTGAGAGCTGGGGGAAGGGAACCTGAGGAGGTTCAGTAAGGACAAGTGCAGAGTCCTGCACCTGGGGAGGAATAAGAGCAGGCAGCAGTGCAGGCTGAGGCTGCCCTGCTGCAGAACAGCTCTGTGGAGAGAGGCCTTGGAGTGCTGGTGGGCAGCAAGTCCTGCATGGGCAGCAATGAGCCCTTGGGCCAAGAGAGCCAGTGGCAGCCTGGGGGGCAGCAAGAAAATTCCAGCAGGGCTTGGGAGGTTCTTCTCCCCCTCTGCTCTGCCCTGCTGGGGCCACACCTGCAATGCTGTGCCCAGTTCTGGGCTCCCCAGTTCAGCAGAGACAGGAACCTGCTGGGGAGAGTCCAACAGAGCCACGAGGGTGAGTGGGGGACTTGAGCATCTCCCCTGTGCAGAGAGCCTGAGAGCCCTGGGGCTGGTTGGGCTGGAGAGGAGAAGGCTGAGAGGAGATCTGAGCAATGTCTCTCCATAGCTGAGGGGTGGGGGTCAGGTGGAGTGGGCCAAGCTCTGCTCAGTGGTGCACAGCAATGAGCCAAGGAGCAATGGACACAGACTGGAACCCAGGAGGTTCCACCTCAGCATGAGGAGAAACTTCTGTGGTGCTGGAGGCCTGGAGCAGGCTGCCCAGAGAGGCTGTGGAGGATCCTTCTCTGCAGACTCCCAAACCCCACCTGGCTGTGTTGCTGTGTGCCCTGCCCTGGCTGCCCTGCCCTGCTGGGGAGCTTGGACTCAGTGATCTCTGGAGGTCCCTTCCAGCCTCTAAGGTTCTGTGGTTCTGTGATCAGCAGCCCAGAGGAGGCCGAGGGAGCTGTCAGGGTTTACCTCAGCAAAGAGGAGACTCAGGGTGAGCTAACAGCAGGCCACAGCTCAAGGAGGCACAAGGACCATGGACATATTCTTCTCATTAGGGGCAGGTGGGAAATTGCCATGGGAAAAGGAGGAGAAATCTGCAGCTCAGGAGAGTGCAGCTGGAGGCAGAAATCCTCCTTTCCCAGGTGGCCATGGCTGTCCTGGCATAGGATCCTCAGCCCCGGAGGTTGCAAGACTCAGCAAGACAGAGCCATGGCTCCGGTGCTGGAGGCAGCTCTGACTCGAGGCTAGAGGCATCCTGAGGTCTTCTGGGCTGATGCCATGGAGATTTCCAGGGATTTCCAGACAGGCTTAAGTGATGCTTGCCAAGGATCACTGAGGAACTCATTTGGGCCAGTTCTCAGGCAACATGGGTCAGAGCAACGTCCCAGATGATCTCTCAGTACAGGACCTCTTGGAGCAGGGCTGGAGGAGGGCTAAAAATAATTATCAGAGGGATGAAAGAGTGGTCCTGTGAGGCCAGGCTGAGACTTGGGCTGTTGAGCCTGGAGGAGAGAAGGCTTCAGGGATGCCTTCTTGAGGCCTTAAGCGCTTCAAGGGGTGATCAGAAAGCTGGGGAAGGACTTTTCAGCAGGGCCTGCTGTGACAGGACACAGGGTGATGGGTTTAAACCAAAAGAGGGAGGTTTGGACTAGATACAAGGAGGACATTTTCTACTCTGAGGGTGATAAGACCCTGGCCCAGGTTGCCCAGAGAGGTGGGAGCTGCCCCATCCCTGGGGTCAGGCTGTCTGGGGCTCTGAGCAGGCTGCTCCAGCTGCAGCTGTCCCTGCTGGCTGCAGGGGGCTGGAGCAAAAGACCTCCAAGGTTTCTGTGATCCCCTTCCATTTCCACAGAGCTGGGAAGAAAGAGACTTTCCCCATGCTGCCTGCAGGAACAAGGTTGCTGCTTACCTCCAGCTCGCTGTCCTGTGAAGAGGAGGGGTCTGCTTTCCTCTTCCCCCTGTTCTTCCCAGGGGTGTTTTTTCTTGCCTGCTCATCCAACTCTTTACTTGCTGTTGCTCTTGACAATGAAGGGCTTGTGGATGCATCTCCTAGAAGCAAGCAAGCAGACAGCTCTCAGCCCTCACATCTCAAACCCCAGTGTAAAGCCCCCAGGCTTTGGGCACACAGCTCCACTGCAGCAGGTAAGATGCTGCCTTGCTTCACTGCTGCAGCTCAGCCCCCATCAGAACACACATCCTGAGCTCTTTGTCCAGCATTTCCAAACTGCATCTCCTCAGCCCAGTGCCCCAGGGCTGAGCTGCTCACTGCACCCTGCCTGCAGTACCAAGCCAAGGACCCAGCAGCCTCCAGCCTGAGGCTGTCATCTCCCACGGCTGCCCTGGAGCTGCTGCATCACTCACTTGGGCCTTTCAGCACCTCTGCGAGCTCAGAAGCTCTCAGCCTGCAACCAATGCACCCAGGAAGCCTTTCATGCTGCTGCCCCTCCCACACGTCCTGGGCTGCCAAACACCTTCTGTGCCACACACAATGCAACAACCCTGGCTGGATCCACCCCTGCTCACTGCTCACTGCGGTGCCACTGCGAGCCTCTGGGGCACAAAGAGCAGCCACAGCACACAGCTGATGCAGTGAGTTAACCACCCACACCCTGCCCTAACCACCCAGCCCCACTGCAGACAGTGACCCCCAGCCTCACTGCAGACAGTGACCCCCAGCCTCACTGCAGACAGTGACCCCCAGCCTCACTGCAGACAGTGACCCCCAGCCTCACTGCAGACAGTGACCCCCAGCCTCACTGCAGACAGTGACCCCCAGCCTCACTGCAGACAGTGACCCCCAGCCTCACTGCAGACAGTGACCCCCAGCCTCACTGCAGACAGTGACCCCCAGCCTCACTGCAGACAGTGACCCCCAGCCTCACTGCAGACAGTGACCCCCAGCCTCACTGCAGACAGTGACCCCCAGCCTCACTGCAGACAGTGACCCCCAGCCTCACTGCAGACAGTGACCCCCAGCCTCACTGCAGACAGTGACCCCCAGCCTCACTGCAGACAGTGACCCCCAGCCTCACTGCAGACAGTGACCCCCAGCCTCACTGCAGACAGTGACCCCCAGCCTCACTGCAGACAGTGACCCCCAGCCTCACTGCAGACAGTGACCCCCAGCCTCACTGCAGACAGTGACCCCCAGCCTCACTGCAGACAGTGACCCCCAGCCTCACTGCAGACAGTGACCCCCAGCCTCACTGCAGACAGTGACCCCCAGCCTCACTGCAGACAGTGACCCCCAGCCTCACTGCAGACAGTGACCCCCAGCCTCACTGCAGACAGTGACCCCCAGCCTCACTGCAGACAGTGACCCCCAGCCTCACTGCAGACAGTGACCCCCAGCCTCACTGCAGACAGTGACCCCCAGCCTCACTGCAGACAGTGACCCCCAGCCTCACTGCAGACAGTGACCCCCAGCCTCACTGCAGACACTGACCCCCAGCCCCACTGCAGACACTGACCCCCAGCCTCACTGCAGACACTGACCCCCAGCTCCACTGCAGACACTGAGGAAACTGCAGGAGTGTGGCTGGCACAAGCCATGGCAGTGCTGGAGCAGGCTTCAGAAGAGCCAATTTGACCTTTGCAATCCTTTTCCTCTTCTCTCGCTGGCTGAAATCCTCCCCTGGCAGGTGCCAGACAGAGCTGCAGAAGGCAGAGCACAGCAGAGCAGCTGAGCTCTCAAAACTGCTCTGAGTGGTGAAGCAGAGGAAGAAATGGTAGTCTTGGGCACATCAGAGACAGCTGGCAGAGAGCTGATGGACAAACTGCAGCTCTTCAAAATGCATCCCAGAGGCCTGCCCTGACTGGGCTGGCAGCAAGGCCACAGCTGCCGGAGATCCAACTCCTGCCTGCAGGAGGGAAGGAGCCAGCAGGAGCAGGGATGTCAGCAGCTGCCCTGCAGCCCAAGTCAATGCCCAACGTTCCCCAGGGAGCCACTGGTGGCAGCTCTTGAAGTCACCTCTGGAATTCCCTCTCCAGGGGCATTCAGAACATGTGGCAGGTGCCTCCAAGAGACCTCCCAGGCAGAAGCTGGCACCACCATGATCCCCAACACACCACTGCAGCAGGCTGGCAACAGAAGGCAAATGCCCTGTCCAGGCCAGCAGGCAGAAGCTGCCCAGGCCTGCACACTGCTGCCAGAGGAGCTGCAGCCCTTACCAGAGGAATGTCTCTGCACCATGGGCACGACGGCGCCAGGCTTGTCGCTGGGGTAGGGCACTGCCGCCAGCGCTGCGCTCTCCCCACTGCTGTCTACTGCTGGCAGCACCTCGAAGGCAGGGCTGGGGTAGCAGGGCTGGTACTGCCCCTGCCCAAGGATGGTGTAGGTAGGATATTCCTGCCAGAGGAAAGGAGCAGTTATGAGAGGAAGCTTCCTGCAGCAAACACCTCGCACTTGCACAACTTCTGCTCTACATATGCCTGCCAAAGTGCAGCAGCAGAGCCTGGCTGCAAGCTGCTGCCTTCTGCAGCCCCCAAAGTGCTCCAGAGAGCCCCAACCACCCCCCCAGGAACAGGCAGGTTCTGCAGACAGCAGGGCAGCAAGCACAGCTCCCATGAGCGTTGTGGCTGACAGTAACAGTGTGCAGGGGACACCTCCAGGCCGTGTCCGTGGCTCGGTCCTGCACCTTTACCCACTGACACCAGAGGCAGTGACAGTGACAGTGACAGTGACAGCAACAGAGTGGCCCTGGCACGGGTCTGAGGGTGCAACCCCAGCCACAGGAGCTAGAGGATGAACTTCTGTGCCCCAGTCCTGACCTCAGCCAGCAATGATCTGAAAGGTGCCCAGTTCTGAAGGGCACTCACCCAGGGAGACCCCAGGCTGTGCCTGAGGGTGCTGATTTCTAGCAGCCCCTCAAGTGCCAGGGCACTCTTCTGGCCCCTCCTGGGTGGGAACCTGCATCTGTGAACCAGGTACCTTGCTCTGCACTACTGAAAGAAAATCTTTTCCCCCTTACAGCTCCATACTAATGAAACAATCTTCAAAGGCAGGAGCAGAGGAGGACTTCCCTGAGCCACTGCCTTCACCTTCTGCAGAGCTGTGACCCCACAGGGCTCCTCTGGTGCCTCACTGTGCAGAATGGTAGCTAACTGCTGGCAGTGCCATGCACCTCCTGCACCAGGGCACTCAGGGGGAGGCCTCAGTGCTGCCTGCAGGCTTTTGGACTGTTTTATTCTAGCACCATCAGAAGGCTTCTCCTGCTTTACTCAGGGGGTTGCTTGTGCACAGCCTATTGCTGGGGTAGGACAAAGGCATTCAAATGAAAAGCTCCACACGAGGCTGCAGTGTGAGTGCAGCCCAGACAGCAACTGTGTGCTGGGCTGCAGCAAGAGCAGCTGTGGGCAGCAGGGCAAGGGAGGGGATTGTGCCCCTTGGCTCTGCTCTCCTCACCCCCCACCTGCAGCACTGTCTGCAGCTCTGCAGCCCCCAGCACAAGCAGCACATGCAAGGGTTGGAGCCAGTGCAGAGGAGGCCACCAAGGTGCAGCCGAGAGGGCTGCAGCAGCTCTGCTCTGAGCACAGGCACAGAGAGTTGGGGCTCTGCAGCCTGCAGAGGAGAAGGCTGCCAGGAGACCTTGGGGTGGTCTTGCAGGATCTGCAGGGGGCTGCAGGAGGGCTGGGGAGGGACTATTGACAAGGGCTGGGGATGAGAGGAGGAGAAGGAGTGGGTTTGAAGTGTCAGAGGGGAGATTTAGACTGGATGTGAGGAGGAAGTCATTTGCAGTGAGGGTGGTGAGACACTGGCACAGGTTGCCCAGGGAGGTTGTGGCTGCTCCCTCCCTGGAGATGTTCATGGATGAGGCCTTAATCAACCTGTTCTAGTGGGAGGTGTCCCTGCCTGTGGCACAGGGGGGTTGGAACTGGATGAGCTTTGAGGTCCCTTCCATCCTAAATCATTCTATGGTTCTATGATCAATATCCACCCAGAATCCTCCCTGTAGGTTTGGCTCTCAGAGCTGTGCTGCTGTTTCTTGCTGAGTCTCCCTCGCAGAGCCCTCAGTGCCCTGTGTAACTCAGCACACAACCTGCAGGCAAGGGAATGGCTCTGAAGAGCTGCAGGGAGTTTGTGGTGAAGGCCAAAGGGAGAGGGACCCTGGGCAAGGGGACCGCAAGAGTAACTCTGCTAAGCCTGAGTGACATCCTGAGCCCTGCCACTCGTCCTTGTGCCGCTCCGCCTGGGCTGATGCTCAGCTGTGTCCTTCTTTGCTAGTGAAGGGAATGTGAAGGCAGAGCAGGAGAGAGGCTTTACCTGTGAGATGCTGGCTACTGCCGAGGTGGCAATGTTGGCCACGGTGGAGGCGGTGGAGGTTGGGCTGGCACTGGTGGTGGATGCTGCAAATGAAGAATCACTGCAGTCAACGCTCGGAGAAGGCTTTGGGAGGCAAGACCAACCCCAGCTGTGGAACAAGCACTTACTAGGACCAGATGGAAGCATTTGTGCTTGGAAGAGCCCCCAAAGAGCTGAGGGGCGTTGTGAAACCAGTGAGCCTTCAGCTGGGCCCGCAGGGAAAGCCACCAGAGTGTCTCTACAGAAACCAGGGGGGTCAGGAAGCTTCTCCCCCAGGCTGGCTGAGCAACTGCAGGGTGACTGAGGTGGCTTTCTGAGAGGATGCCAAGCACAGTCTGATGGGCAGACAGCAGCAGCTGACTCGTCAGAAGAAATGAGGAGAAGGGATAGGATATGTTTGGATCAGCTCTGACAGAAAACTCTCTCCTTTGGACCTGGAACATTTGGTCTGTCTAGATCAAAACGCTGAAGGAACAGGAGAAACATTTTGGATGGTGTGGGCAGGCTGCGTCCTCCTGCAGAGGCTGAGCTGCTCCTCAGCCCCTGAGGCACCACAGGACAAGCTCCCTACAACAGCTTCTGCACTGCCTGTAGGACAAATACCAGCCTGTGTGAATTTTAAGATGTTTAACAGCCCTCAGGTTACTGCTTTTGGTCCTTTTGGCACACAAAGGAGGCTTCCAGAGCACCATCAGGGCACACCAGGCACTGAGCAGGTCCACCCCATCAAGCAGTGCTCCACAAGGGCTTCTGGGACCCTCAAGGGTTAGTGACAACAAATAATGAATGCAGCATGAACAAAATCAGGATGTGCTACACCAGGTGCTCCCAAGGAACATTTTCTTTTGCTAAATCTTCTTTGTCTGGACACATATTAAACAAAAATCACTTGTAGATGCTCCTGAATCCACAGTATCTCCTGCTCCACCTGCACCCTGAGGACAGCCCTCACCACCCAAGCTTCTGCAGCTTTCAGTCTTTCTAGGGGAGGGAAGCAGGCCCCAGCAGCAGCTCTGCACCAAGGCACGTTGTGAGATGGCAGGCACAGACACCAGCTGCCCAGCAGCTCCTGGAAAGAGGAAGGGATCCAAAACATGCCTCAAAAAGATGGAAACCAGAAGAAATAGGTCTTAGAGGAGCTGCAGCAGTTACAAGAGTGAGAAATGTGAAGGGTAGCATCTCTGTGGGCACAAAGACAAGTCAGCCCCTGAGAACCTCCTCACAGTCAGGAGCAGCAGAGCTCACCAACAGATGGGAGAGAACTTCAGAGAGGAGAACACTGAGAAAAAGGCAAGGAAATCTGCACAGAAGAGCAGAAATGCTGACGGAGGTGCTCAAGCAGCTACAGAAGCTGTGCTGCTGCTGGCACAGCTGGAAGAGAAAGGTTCCCACCCCAGGCACCCTCAGAAGCAGCTGCTGGAGAACAGGGCTTACTTTCCTAGCAGAACTCCTTCCAGCTGGACCTGTCATGGGCAAGAAAATGTCAGTGCCTGGGGCACTGTGAAGAGCACCTCCCCAGAACAGCTCCTCCCTGTTGCACAGCTGGAGGAGCTGAACTATCCAGAAGACAAATTGTACCTCAGGATCATGAGAGAGCAACCAGAAAGTGGCTCTCATCTGCAGTGCTCTGCAGAGGCTGCTCCTCCACTCAGAGACAGAACAGAAGCTCAGAAATCATAGCAGAAAGATTCCAACTGCTGGGATTCTGCCCAGAGCTCCTCACTGCAGACCTCACCTGGCACTGCTCTGTGTGTATCATCCTCTGTACAGTGCTGCACAGCAGCTGCACAGAGCAGCCAATCCCTGTGGGCTCCCTGGCTCAGTTTACCTGTGAATGGGCCAACAAATGTCTGAAAATGTTTGGCACTAACATGCCAGGAGGGACCACTTCCAGCTTTACAAGCTCAGCAAAGCATCCCCTGGAAGCTGCTGTGAGTCTTCTCATCTCTTTTCTTTCTCCTTCATTTCCAGACCTCCCTTCCCTGCCTCACTCATCCCACCCAGCCCTTTCCAAAGCTGCTGCAGCTGCACCAGATGCTGGCAAGGGACCTTGCAATGAATGCATTTGGTGCTTCCCTTGGCTGCTTTGCTCTCACAGGGGAGGAAGAGGAGGCAGGAGCAGCCCTTCCTCCTGCATGGCTCCCAGTCCTTCCAAGAGCCTCTGCACTGTGCCACCATGGCCATGGCTGGAGGCAGCCAAGCTCTGGAGGTGTTCAAGCAAAGCCTGGATGGGGCACTTAGTGCCATTGGATAGGGCTGGGGGATAGGTTGGATCTTGGAGGTCTCTTCCAATCTGGCCTATTCTATTCTATGCTATGCTATGCTATGCTATGCTATGCTATGCTATGCTATGCTATGCTATTCCCTTCTCTCAGTCCCTGGAGTGCCTGTGACCTCCCCCCAGGGTTCTGTCTGCACCTGCAGAGGAAGGCAGACTCCTGCTCTGAACACACAGCAGGTGAGACAGCAGCAGCCTGCAGCTGGGCACCTGCTGGTTTGCCTGGGCAGAAAAGAGACTGCCAAGAGCCACTTTGCCCAGCCTGCCAGCTCCTGCTCTCCACCAGCTGGAGGACAGGCCTGACCCCTCAGCTGGCTGCTTGTCCATGTGGCAAAAAGGAAAGAGAGGAAATGGCAGCAGCAGCAGCTCACTGCTGGCTGTGAGGGCTTCTCAAAGCAGCAACAGCACTGCCACATCTCAGGAGATTTCTTCACACCTTCCAGCAGCAGCCTGCAGGGAAACTCCTCAGCTCACCTTCTCACAGGGATCAAAGGGTTCAGAAGCCTTCTGCAGAGCCTCACCTGTGCCCAGGGCCTTGGGTGCTCACCATGGTGCATCCCTGGAAGCCTGCCAGGGGTCACCTCCTGCAGAACTGCTCCTGGCTCCTGGCAGTTCAAGTGGCTGCTACAGACACTGAGTCCCTTCTGCCAGGGCAGTCCTGCAGAGAGCTGTGCCTGAGGCAGGTTGGTACCTGCAGTGCTGCAGTGCTTGTGCCACAGAGGTGCAAAGCAAAGCAAGGAGCAGTGTGAGCCTGAGCCAGTCCATGTCAGGGATGCAGGCTGGGCAAGCCCCCCCACAGCCTGCCCTCTGCTCAGCCCCACTCAGTGCTCATTTTCAGCTCTCTCCCTTCACTCTGCACTCAGCAGACCACAGCTGGATATGGCCTGCAGCACGAGCAGCCCCTTGGTGAAATGCAGTGTGGCTGACCAAGAGCTGGGGCATGGCCCCGGTGAGGGGCAGCTGGGGGCAGCAGGACTGCCCAAACCTGGAGAGGAGATGGCTTTGGGGACCTGACAGAAGCCTGCTGGCACCTACATGGAGGTTATCAAGAAGACAGAGGAGAAACTGTTCCAAGAGGAAGGAGGAGATGCTCCAACTGCACAGAAGGAAAAGCTTCCCCATGATGGCAGCCAGGCTCTGGAGATGCTGGAATCTCCATCCTCAGAGGGTTTTGAGATGCAGCTGTATGAGACCCTGAGCAACCTGGTCCTGGATTCAGTGTCAACTCTTCTTTGAGGATGAGGCTGAGCTAAAGATCTCCTCAATTCCCTGACTTATTCTAGAAAACAGATGAAGAATTCCAGAAATGCATTTTAGAAACTGCAGGGAGAGAGGCAAATCTGCATTTGCTGACATCACCCAAACAGCAAGGGCAAAAACCCTGCCTAAAACCTGCCCTCAGCAGCCAGGGTCATCGTTCAGTGAGACACTGACTCTGCATTGCCCTGGGGGCTGGTGGAACTCAGCAGCTGCTCCTTAGCTGTGCCACTGCCTGCAGCCTATTTTAGGCTCGCTCTGTACAGAGAAGTTCTGGCAGATGTGCCAGGCTGGGGGCAGGGGAACTGTGTCCTGTCTAAGAGCATCGACCTGCAGGAACAATGCAAAGCCTCTTTGTTTACAAACACAGCATCAGTCACTGCAGGTCACCACGGAACAGCACTCCCAGTAAGGGCATGCAAGAACACCAGACTGAGCCTCCTCTTCCCCTCCCCTTTGCTCTTCAGCCTGTGGAGTCCATCAGCATGGCACAGGGGAGCCAGCCTGGGGCACACAGAGCAAGCAAGCACAGAGCCACACACGCAGCAAGGGGGCCAAGCAGACAGAGCATGCACAACCCAGGGCCAGACGTGCAGGGCTCTCTGTTTGGGGGTCTGGGCTCAGTTAGGTGGGGAGGGATGCAGATAAAAACCATGCCAAGTTACCTTCCATGGGGTAAGAATAGTGTGCTGGGCTGGGCTGGCTTGTGGTCAAGCCTGTAGTGCAGGTAAGAACACTGTGCTGGCTTGCAGATGGAGTCTGAATTAAACCACTTTCAGGTTTCATACCTGGCCACAGTGCACCTGAATTGGATAAATTGGACCAGTTACAAACCAGTAGGCTGGGAGCAGACAGCATGCTGCTAGCTCAGGTTAAGCTGTTTTGCTTGTCACAAAAGCAAGGAACAAAGGACCCTGGGCAGAGGTTAACCTGCTGCAGGAGTGCTGACTGCCAGGCTGCCGTTAGAGCTGCTGCAAAAGAGAGAATTAGAAGCACCAACGAGACCAATTGCCAAGGCTTCAGCTACAAATCTCCTGCTCCAGCAAGATTCCCTGCCCCCTGGGTCAGGAGGAGCTGCTAATCCCCCCGAGGCTCGGGCTGGGCAGCACAGAGCTGCAAATGCCCTCAGGCTGACACTGGTCTCTGCTCAGGTCAAGGTGAACACTTGCAGGACCTCACTCTGCTCTGGGGGGAGTGTCTCAAACCCAGGCACAAGTCAGTAATTTCCACAGGCCAACGACAGTGAATCTAGAACCCAAAACAACAGGTGAGTGTTGTCCCAGACTGCTGCCCACCCTGGGGAGCAGCTGGCACAGAGCCTGGCACAGAGCCTGGCACAGAGCCTGGCGGGAGCTGCAGCTGCACAGGCACACAGGCAGTGGTTGCAGCTCAGGTGCACCAGCAGGGTGAAACCTGCTGCCTGCAGCAGCTCAGGCCAGGCCTGCTCCCTCAGGGCTCTTCTTTTGGGTTTCCAGCCCTACAGCCACTTCCCTGGTCGTGGTTAGAAAGCAGCAATCAGTGGAGAGGATCCACTTAAAAACGAGCAGGAGTGTGCAGAGCAGAGTGCCAAAGGACATCTGGAGCTAGAGACAGAGCTCAGGACCACCCTCCTTAACTCCCCAACCCCCTTGCCAAGGCTGCAAGAGCCACCAGCAGCAGGATGAGCCAGGGGCTGGGGGCTCCAAGTCTCTGATCCAGAAGACCCAGGGGAGTCTCAGCTGGGCAAGAGCAAGAACTGCCAGAGCTCAGCCCAGATTTGATCTCCAAGTGCCAGCTGGGAAGCAGATGAAGCCACAGCAGGGCTGTGCTGCTCAGACTCTCATGTTGTGTCCTTGTCTAGAACTGTGGCACCAAAGCACAGGGAAAGGCTGAGTCAGTGTGGCTGCATGGCACAGCTCCAGAGTCAGGCACGGCAGAGATGCCCTCAGGAGAGAGGGAGCAGCTGCATCTGCTCAGTTTGGAGGGGAGAGCTGCCACAGCCACATGGTGAGCAGGCTGCAGAGGGGACAGGGACCCACTGCTCCTCACGGTGCAAGACAGATGGACAAGGGCAGAGAGCAGCAGGAGGTGGGCACAGGACAGCCAACAGTGCCATGCTCTGAGTGCTGCAATTAGCAGGTGGGAGTGTGGCAGCAGGACAGGCACACACAGCTGGGGGCTGGCCCAGGTCACCTCCAAAGGTCCCTTCACTCTGTGCACAGAGGAGCTGGCAGGGCAGGGACCTCAGGGTGTGTCTTACAGCATCCTCCAGCCCCTGCCCACCCTGACTCTCCCTCTGGCCTCTCCCAGCACAGACCTGCCCTGGGGCAGGTGTCCCTCTGCTCTGGATGGCTCTGAAAGCCAGCACAGCCTCAGGGACAGCAAGAGGAGAGCAGAGCCCTCCATGCCCATGGTGGCACTGAGCCTGGGCACAGGAATGTCACAGGATGTGTGCATGTGGATGGGAAGGCCACGCAGAGGCCACCCCACCTGAGCCCAACCACCACAGCCACTGACAGCAGCTGCTGTGGCACCACCACCCACCAAACCTCTCCAGGCCAGGAAATGTCCCAGGCAGAACAATTCACCAACACATCCAAACCAGAGGTGACAAACTGGCACCAGCACAGGTGACAGCTCTGGGGGTTGCCTCCTGCCCGCAGGCATCTCAAGACCACAACTGTTTGGCACTTTGCTGGAATTTCATGGCTGAGCTCTGAGCTGCAGCTGCAGAGCTGCTGCTGCCTCCTTGGCTGAGAAGCCACAACCAGCAGGGAGCCAGGGGAACCTCTGCCCAACTCCTCACCTGCTCAGAGGACATTTGTAGAGTCCTCTGCACTGTGCATGCCCAGGGAGTGGTGAGCAGGCAGCACTGCCTCACCTCCCTGACACTGCCACTCCAAGTGCAGCTATTTGCCTGCCTGCCCATGGCTGCTCACATTTCAGGAGGTGTTTGGCAGATGAAGCCAGGAGCCAACCCTGCTCTCCTGCCCAGCTCCTGCTGCTGCACTCAGGAGCAGCCAAGCACCCCTGAACCCCAGCACCTTTGCATTAAACCCCATAAAGTGCCTCCCAGCCCGACACAGACACCCCCACCCCTCTGACAAATGGGCACCTGCCTCTGCCCCAGGTGTCAGGGCCTGAAAGCCCTTCCCAAAGCCCTTCCCAAAGCCCTTCCCAAAGCCCTTGGCCTGCCCCCTCCAGAGGACTCTCCCCCGAGGGTGCAGTCACAGATTGCTTGGGCTGGAAAAGGCCTCCAAGACCGAGCTCAACCTTCTGCCCAGCCCCTCCCTGACCTGTGCCCTGCAGTGCCACATCTACTGACCTCTGAACACCTCCAGGGACGATGCCTCCTCCACCTCCCTGGGCAGCCTGTTCCAACCCCTCACCACTCCTGCAGTAAAAAAAGGTCTCCTGTCCCCAGCCCTCCCTGGTGCAGCCTGAGGCCATTTCCTCTTGTCCTGTGGTTGGTTACCTGGGGAGAAGAGGCCAACTCCAGCCTCACTCCAACCTCCTCTCAGGCAGCTGCAGAGGGCAGTGAGGTCTCCTCTCAGCCTCCTTTCCTCCACTGTACAATTTGTACATCTCAGGGTTCCAGGATGCTGCTCTGTGGTTTTTAAGGCAGCTGCCAGGCTCTGTGCATCCTGAGGCAGTGCCATGGCACTTGCCTGTGTCTCATCTCTGACTGCTTGCTTTGGGAGTCAGGGAAGGACCTTTAAGCCCTGGAGCCCAACCCTTAAGCCAGCACTGCCAAGCTCACCACTAAGCCTTGGCCCTGAGCACCCCCAGACAGCTCCAGCCCTGCCTTTAAACCCCCAGCACACAGCAGAGCACCTGAGAAGAGCAAGAGCAGCACAGGGCAGGGCCACAGCAAGCTGGCACTGAACAGCAAACAGACCAAGGGAGGGGAAGGAAGCAAGAGCCAGAAGGCTCTGCTGGCTGCAGGGGAGGCTGCCTGGGGGCTGGAGCATCTCTGCTCTGCAGAGCCTGAAAGCCCTGGGGCTGCTCAGTCTGGAGAGAAGGTTGAGAGGAACAGGCTGAGAGGAACCTGATCAGTGTCTGTAATATCTGAGGGTGTCTGTCAGCATGAAGGTGCCAGGCTCTTGCTGGTGGTGCCCAGGGACAGGACAAGGAACAAAGGGTACAAGCTGGAACCCAGGAGGTTGTTGGGATGACAAAGCAGAGGAGCCTGAGGCTGCCCTCAGTGCTGTGCTCAAGATGTGCAGGGCAGTGTGGGCAGGATGCAGCCAGGCTGTGCCCAAGGGCAGCACAAGGGGCACTGGGGGACAGCTGGAGCAGAGGAGGTGCCAGAGGAACAGGAGGGGAAACTTTGTCCCTGTGAGGGTGCTGGAGCCTGGAGCAGGCTGCCCAGAGAGGCTGTGGAGTCTTTCCAAACCCCTCTGGATGTGTTCTGTGTGCCCTGCTCTGGCAGGGGCTTGCACTGGATGCTCTCTGGAGGTCCCTTCTAGTCCCTAATGCTGTGATTTTGTGAACCCAAGTGCAGGCACCCAGGGAGGAGCAGAACCTTGCAGCAAGCACAGCACTGGGCCAAGCCCCAGCACGTCAGGCAGTGAGGGACATGGCACCTGGCAGCCAAACTGCACTGCTGAGCACCACAGCACCACAGCATCACATTTCCTAGGGAAAGCTCTCCTGAAGGGAGCTCAGCAACACAACAGGCACAGCTTTGGCTCCCAGGGCATGCAGAGAGGCAGCTGAGAGCACCCTGCAGGCAGGGGCTGGGCAGGGCTGGCTGCTTCTAAGCCCCTGAAAGGGCAGCCCTGCCTGAACCCTGCTGCCAGGGGCTGAGCTGCAAGTGCAGGAGGAGCAAATGCCAACAGCAGCCCTGAGGTGCTCATAAAACAGTCCCAAAGCTTCCACTTCACAGTGCTCAAGTGCCAGCCAGAGCAGTTCAGCTCAGCTCTGACACAGGACAAAGGAGGTTTGGGAGGAACTGTCTGCCCCAGCCCTTGCTCCCATTCCTGCAGAGCCATCCCTCCCTTCCCACACATCCCTCAAGCACAAGAACTCCTCTTCCTCCCCTCCAGGTGGATATGATAATAAAGGCAGCCAGGGGTGTGTGGGTCTGCTTCACACTGACCTTCCTCAGGTGGCTTCAAAGAGCACAACAGCCTCAGCTGAGGTGGAAGGGCAGGGCTTGATGGAGGAGCACTTGATGGTAAGGAACTGGCCACATGGTTGTGACCAGCAGCTCAATGTCCAGGTGTAGACCACCGACAAGTGGAGCTCCTCAGGGGTCTGTCCTGGCTCCAGTGCTGTTTGACATCTCAGTCAGTGCACCCTCAGCAGGTTTGCTGATGACACCAAGCTGTGTGCTGCTGGCCTCACTTGGGGCAGGGATGGCATCCAGAGGGATCTTGACATGCTTGAGAAGTGGCCAGTGCCCGCTGCAGGAGGTTCAGCAAGGCACAGTGCAGGGTCCTGCAGCTGGGTTGGGCCAACCCCAGGCAGGAATCCAGGCTGGGTGCAGAGTAGGTTGAGAGCAGCACTGAAGAAAGAGCCTTGGGGGTGCTGAGCAGCAGCCCAGGAGCCAGCAGTGGCCTCCTGCAGCCCTAAGGCAGCTGTGTGCTGGCTGCAGCCAGAGCAGTGTGGGCAGAGGGCAGGAGAGGGGATCCTGCCCCTGGGCTCTGCTCAGACCTCACCTCCAACCCTGCCTCCAGCTCTGCTGTCCCCAGCAGGAGGAGGACTCAGAGCTGCTGGAGAGAGTCAGGAGGAGGCCACAAAGATGTTCCCAGGGCTGGAGCAGCTCTGCTGTGAGCACAGCTGAGGGAGCTGGGGGGGTGCAGCCTGCAGAGGAGAAGGCTCCAGGGGGAGCTCAGAGCTGCTGCCAGTGCCTGAAGGGATCCTGCAGGAAGGCTGCAGAGAGACTTTGCATGAGGGTGTCTGAGCCAGGCCAAGGGGGAATGGTTTGGAGCTGTGTCAGGGGAGTTGGACTCAGTCTGTGTGGGGCTGGCTGAGGCCCTGAGCAGGCTGTGGGCTGTGGGAGCTGCCCCTGCTGCAGCAGCCTCACCCCAAAGCTGTTTCACTGGGAGCCACTCAGCCCTTCAGCTAGGGAAAGCTGAACCCTGCTGCACACTGAGGCCAATCTGCAGTCTTCATTTGGTGCTGCAGTATGAGGCAGCAGACAGCTCCTGGCCCCCTCCCAGCTCCCTGACAGCACAGGTGCTGCTGCCCAGGAGGTGCTCTGCCCTCTCACCTGAGCTTGCTGCTAAGGGACAAAGCATCTCTGCCACCAGAGACTCTGCAGGGCTGGCAGCAGGACACAATCTGTACACAGGAGACCAGGCAGGGGAACATAAAAAATGGAAAGTTCAAGTGCTGGCTGCCCAGTTTCATACATGCAGGGCATCAGAGCAGAGGGACCTGGGGGTCCTGGTGGACAGAAGGATGCCCATGAGCCACCAACATGTCCTGGTGGCAAACAAGTCCAGTGGCACCTTGGGCTGTATTAGAAGGGCTGTGGTCAGTAGGTGGAGAGAGGTTCTCCTGCCCTCTGCTCTGCCCTGATCTGGTGTCCAGTTCTGGGCTCCTCAGCTCAAGAATTTGCTCAGGGAACTGCTGGAGAGAGTCCAGCCCAGAGCCCCCAAGCTGCTGCAGGCAGTGAACATCTCCTGTGGGGCCAGGCTGAGGGAGCTGGGGCTGGGAGCTGGCAGCAGAGGAGCCTGAGGCTGCCCTCAGTGCTGTGCTCAGGATGTGCAGGGCAGTGTGGGCAGGATGCAGCCAGGCTGTGCCCAGGGTGCCCAAGGGCAGCACAAGGGGCACTGGGGGCAAACTGGAGCAGAGGAGGTGCCAGGGGAACAGGAGGGGAAACTTTGTCCCTGTGAGGGTGCTGGAGCCTGGAGCAGGCTGCCCAGAGAGGCTGTGGAGTCTGCTCTGGAGCCTTTCCAGGCTCCCCTGGATGTGTTCTGGGTGCCCTGCCCTGGCTGCCCCTGCCCTGGCAGGGGGCTTGGACTGGATGCTCTCTGGAGGTCACTTCCAACCCCTAAGGTTCTGTGAGTCTGTGGCAGTCAATCCCCTGGGATTTTCCCCACTTGAGCAGAGAGAGCACAGGAGCCCCAGGGCAGAGCAGCAGCTCCCTTCACCAGCTAAGCCACCCAGCAGTGAAGACACTGCTGCCTGCACTGCTGATCCCCAGGCAGAAGCATGGCACTGCCTGCTGCCACAGCAGCACCCCAGGGTGTCCCTCCAGGCAGTATGAAGGAGGTGAAGAGCTCAGCCCCTGCTGCTCTGGAGCAGCAGGACCCCTACCCTGCAGACCTCTGCAAGCACTGCAGGGGCTAAGAAAGGGCTAAGGGACTAAAGCAACTGCAGCAAATTTCTTTGCATAATGACCCCAGAGACAGTGCAGCACAAAATGTTCACTGGGTGAAAGATGGAAAACCAAAAACTCTGCATCCTGGCAGCCAGCTGGAAAGGAAAACACCTTCAGCAGATGCTGTGAGGTGAGCTCTGCACTGCCAAGGACACCAAACAGCCTCACAGACTGCACTGGGTTGGAAGGGACCCTCCAAGGGCATCTTGGACACCTCCAAGGGCAGGGACACCTCCAGCTGGAGTAGGCTGCTCAGGGACACACCAATTCTGACCTTCAGTGTCTGCAGGGATGGAGCCTCCTCCACCTCCCTGGGCAGCCTGTGCCAGGCTCTCCCCACCCTCACTCTGCACAGCTTCCTCCTGCTGTCCAACCTAACTCTGCCCTGCTCCAGCTCCAAACCATTGCCCTCAGCCTGTCCCCACAGCCCCTTCTGAGCAGTCCCTCCCCAGGCTGCCTGCAGCTCCCCTGCAGATACTCAAATGCAGCTCTGAGGTCTCCCTGCAGCCTTCTCTTCTGCACAGCCCCAACCCTGCCAGCCTGTGCCCACAGCAGAGCTTCTCCAGCCTATGAGCATATCTGTGGCCTCCTCTAGACCCTCTCCAGCAGCTCCATGCTCTCTCTGTGCTGGGGACCCCACATCTGGCCCCAGCCTGCAGCTGAGGTCTGCCCAGAGCAGAGCAGAGGGGCAGGATCTCCTCTCTCCATCCCTGCCCACACTGCTCCGGATTCAGCCCAGGCTGCCCTTGGCCTTCTCTGCTGCCAGTGCCCACTGCTGGCTCCTGCCCAGCTTCTCACCCCAGCACCCCCAGGTCCTTCTCTGCAGAGCTGCTCTCAATCTCCTCCTCCCCCAGCCTGGACTGGTATTGAGGACTGCCCTGAGCCAGGTGCAGGACCTGGCACTTGGCCTTATTGAACCTCACTGAGATGCTCCTCAGGCACCTCCCCAGCTTTGGTCCCAGCACAGCCCCCTGAGGGACACCACCTGCCACCTGCCTCCAGCTGGAGCCTTTGACCACAGACAGCTAAGCCTCAAGTGGAGCAAATGTGACAACCACTAAAGTGACAACCACCTGGCAAGCAAGGGGAGACAAAGTGATGGCAGGAGAACCACAGAACATTAGAGGCTGGAAGGGACCTCCAGAGATCACTGAGTCCAAGCTCCCCAGCAGGGCAGGGCAGCCAGGGCAGGGCACACAGCAACACAGCCAGGTGGGGTTTGGGAGTCTGCAGAGAAGGATCCTCCACAGCCTCTCTGGGCAGCCTGCTCCAGGCCTCCAGCACCACAGAAGTTTCTCCTCATGCTGAGGTGGAACCTCCTGGGTTCCAGTCTGTGTCCATTGCTCCTTGGCTCATTGCTGTGCACCACTGAGCAGAGCTTGGCCCACTCCACCTGACCCCCACCCCTCAGCTATGGAGAGACATTGCTCAGATCTCCTCTCAGCCTTCTCCTCTCCAGCCCAACCAGCCCCAGGGCTCTCAGGCTCTCTGCACAGGGGAGATGCTCAAGTCCCCCACTCACCCTCGTGGCTCTGTTGGACTCTCCCCAGCAGGTTCCTGTCTCTGCTGAACTGGGGAGCCCAGAACTGGGCACAGCATTGCAGGTGTGGCCCCAGCAGGGCAGAGCAGAGAGCTTTGTGAGGTGCAGTGGCAGGCAGAGGTCAGAAGTAGGCACAGTTGGGTCAGGCAGGTCCTCTGCTCTCCAAAACACTGCCCCAGGCTGAGCACTGCAGGACAGCACTGCAGGACAGCACTGCAGGACAGCACTGCAGGACAGCACTGCAGGCACTGAGGAGGCTTTGCAAAGTTGCTTCTTACCAAAAGGAGGTAGTCCATAGGTTTGGGTGGTCTGGGGGTAGATGGTGTAGGGCTGAGACTGCTGCAGGGCTTGGTACTGAGCCTGAGCAGGGTAGGGGCTGATGGTGTCCGAGGCAGGTACAGACAGGATGTGTGCATATGGCCTGGGGCAGGAGAAAGGACAAGAGCAGAGAAGAGTTTGTTAGACTGTGCACAGCTGCAGCCCAGCACACCCCTGCCACAGACACCCACGGGGCTCAGGCTGGCAACCTGCTGCTGCTTCCCAAGGCTCTGGCCTTGGTCTCTGCCTGTCTCAGCCATGGGCAAACCTTTCCCCAGTGATGCCAGAGCCTGTCCCAGGCCTGGGCAGGGGCAGAGGGGGTCAACAAACTCCCAAGAGGCACAAGCAGTGCTCTCTGTAAGCTGGATCTGTACCTGCCCTGCACAGCTCTGTGGCAGGACATGCTGCTGGGACACCCTGCCCACAGCACTGCACCAGAGCTGGCCTCAGGTCCCTCCCAGTCCTACAGCCACAGCACAGCAGCTTGTGCCAGACCCACTGCAACACAGCACCGGAGAGCAGGCAGAGGGAGCAGTGCCTGTGGGGTGCAACAGCAAGAGCTGATGGAGATCTACAACCAGGAAATCCCCCAGGGATCCTCTGCAGCAAGGGAACCTCCCCAGGGATCCACTGCAGCAAGGGAACCTCCCCAGGGATCCACTGCAGCAAGGGAACCTCCCCAGGGATCC
>VWZI01001688.1:14295-33074 GCA_013396835.1 Psilopogon haemacephalus | reverse complement strand
CCCACTGCTGTGTGTCTGAATCCACCTCCCCACTGCTGTGTGTCTGAATCCACCTCCCCACTGCTGTGTGTCTGAATCCACCTCCCCACTGCTGTGTGTCTCAATCCACCTCCCCACTGCTGTGTGTCTCAATCCACCTCCCCACTGCTGTGTGTCTCAATCCACCTCCCCACTGCTGTGTGTCTCAATCCAGCTCTCCACTGATACTCACATAGTAAGTGCCATGCCTGTGCAGGAGCAGGGATCTGCCCTCCCAGCCAGCAGGCAAGCTGAGCTCTTGCTGGAGATCACTCAGGAGTGCTGCTGTGCCCTCAGGGGTGCAAACCAGACAGGAACAAAAGAGTTCTGTTGGAACTTCTCTGCCAATTTTAGTCCTGACAGGACTAATCTTTGCTCTCTACACTTTTGGCAGCATTGGGTCTTTCTGGAGCTCTTTCCTACACCACATTCCCCCTGCCACTGACTCAGTATTGCCTTTGCTGTCTGACAGGGGAGCAGTGCAGGGGATAGCTGCAGTGAGTCCAACACAGCTTCACCATCCATTATAAAAAGGAGCTTTTGGTCATTTCCTGGCAGTAAAGATTAATGAAGTATTACAAAATGAACTACAGTCACCCAGAGAGCACTCAACAAGTGAGAAACTTCTCCACAGGGTTACTCCTAAACACTAATGCAGATCAATCATTTCCTATAGTGACTCTTTTGCCAGGAGGTCACAGGCTCACAAGATTGGAAGGGACCCAAAGAGCTCATCCAGCCCAACCCCCTGCCAGAGCAGGAGCATCCAAGCTAGCTCAGGGCACACAGCAACACATCCAGAGTCTGCAAAGGTTCCAGACAAGGAGACTCCACAACCTCTCTGGGCAGCCTGTGCCACTGCTCTGGGACCCACCCAGCAAAGAATTTCCCCCTTGTGCTGAGCTGCAACCTCCTGTGCTGCAGCTTACACCCAGGTCAGGAGGTCACCTTCAATCATTTCCCTGAACTTCCCTTTCCTCTTTCCTGCCTCCATTTGCAGTTTCAAGCACTGCAGTGTGCATGGAAACTTTTCCATTCTAATGCAAACTTGGTGAGGGAAGAAAGACCAAAAAACCAGGAGCAAAAGGCAGCTCTGCCCTGCCAGACAGCAGTGTGTGGGGTGAGAAGCTCAGCACTGGCTTAGGCACACACACTGCACACACCTGCCCCACAGCATCCCCCAGTGCTGGTTTTTGACTCCCAGTCTGGGTGAAACACACTCAGCTCACAGCCTGGCAGCTCCTGCACAGCCTCCTTGTGGGACTCACTTAACAGCAGTGCCAAACACTGCTGGGGAGAGGAACTGATCCTGTGCCCCTGACTGCGGAACACAAAAGCACTGTGGAAGGAGAGCAGATTTGTGCAGTGCTGCTGAGACAACTTTCCCCTTCTTGTTCCTTTTGGGCTTTCTTCTTTCTTCTTTTTTCTTCTTTTTCCTTTGTCCCTCACCCTTTTTTTTTCTTTTTCCCCCCATTTTCCCTGTTTTGTTTTTCCTTCCCCCACTCTTTTATTTCCTCCCTATCCCTTTTCTTTTCTTCCTTTTTAAATCTTTTTTTTTTCCTTCTCACCTTTTCCCCCTCTTTTCTTCCCTTTTTTCCTCTGCATTTTTTCCTTCTCCCCTTTTTCCTCTTTCCCCCCTTTTTTTTCCCCTTNTTTTAATTAGGAAAACTGACTTGTTTCAGGAACGGTCTCCCTAAACCCCCCCCCAAAAGACTGTCCTTTTCATTTCCACCCTGCCACCACACTTCTCACACCACCTGCCTTACCAGTTGTGCTCACCAGGCTCCTATTCTGCCTCCAAATGGCTTAAAAAGAAATCACCAAGAAAATCTTTGGTGGGAAACAGCAGCAGAAGCTGCTTACACAGAATCTTTGCACGTACCAAAAGTGAGCTGTACTCCATCCCTCCTGCCCTGAAGAAGAGAGCTCTCTACCCCAGCCTTCCTTGCACCCAGATGGATTTGCAGCTGCTCTCTTTTAGGGAGCACACACTTAACTCTTGTCTACACCCTACACACCCCTGGGGCTCAGTCCAGCTCTGCTGCCCAGTCAGGCTTTGTGCCCCCTGAGCTGTGTGCTGTGCCAAGCAGTGTTCTGAGCAGCTGGGAACTGACTTTGCCATTTCCTTCGACTCGGTTCCTAGGTCACAAGAAGGCACAAAGGACATTTACAATGCCCCTTCTGACCAGGCAGCTGGAGGACAAAGAACTCTCACATTACAAAAGCATCCAAATGCTTTTGTTGAGAAATTGCTCCCTGTGCATCTCTAACAGCCTCTGCAATGCAATTAAAACGAGCTTCACTGCCAAGGGAACCTGCTAACTTCCTGACTTTGGGTCAGCTTTAATTTGGGAATAGAACATCAAGACAATTTTTCTGCTTGATTCCTATGCTATGATGTTTTAGATACACCAATTTAACTTCCTATCATACCGCATCCATAACCACTGCACTCAAAGCTTCTGTGGGGTGATTGATCAGCTCCTGGCAGCACAGACGAGCACGGGAGATGTCTGCACAGCAATTTTTCACTCCAGATATGCTTCTTTACTCGGACACACTTTAAAGAAACACTTTGCAGCTGTGGAGGTGCTGGCTCATGGCACCTTGCCAAGCACAGGAAGGGTTAAGGACTCTTCCCTCTGCAACAACCAGCAGCTGATACTGTCCTTAAAACAGGGAATTCTCGTTTCTCCAGAGGAGGCTTGCAGAGCAGAACAAGTCCTGATTTTACTTCAGAGGGCTCAAGCACGCAGAACTAACTCCCTCACCACCCCTGCCTGTGCAATCACAGCACATTAAATGCACAACACATCTTACTCCCACCTCTAGGTAAGTACACTGAGCCCTGCTCTTCAGGATTAATCAAAGCCCCTACCCTGAACTGGTGAGATGCCCAATTAGTTTGCTGCGCTCACGTTCAGCCTTTTGAAATGTACTTACTGGTTGCTCAGGCAAGTCTTGTGGCTCTTCCATGGGTGTTAGTATTCTACTGCTTAACCGATTCCAATCGAGTGCTCCTCAGCAGTCCTCAGAGCCTGTCAAGAAAAGGTGTTCATAGCTTTATGTACTTTTCGGGGGGGGCTTATCATTTAGGCTATCAGGGAGCATTCATTGTTATGTATTCTACCCACAAGCTTCCTAAACTCGTGTTGCCATCTCCCAAGTCAAAGATGAAATTCACGTAGGGAAAAGATTTCATAAACAAGGGATTTAGCTGTAAGCTTCCAGATACACAATTCTGCAGGCACGTGGCACAGCTCTGCACCCCGTCCTGGGGTCAGACTTGCCTCCAAAAGCTAACCTGTCAGCCAGACATGTGCACCATCATTTTAAAGGCACTTTAAATGGTCAAGTCTGGTCTACTAGGTCAGTAAACAGCATGATTCAATCTAACCTGTTTTAATTTAGAACATTTATATAACAGGCAAAAAAAAAAACAACCAAAAAAACCCCACCCACCAAAAAGCAGGACAAGAGTGGACATCTCCACAGGTGCACCTGCAGCACTGCTCACTGCCAAAGCCACAGAGCGAGTTCAGTATTTCAACTGCACCTTTAAAAAGGGAAAAACACTCATCTAAATGTATAAAATCCTTTTTACTTTGGAAGGGGAGTGACACTGTAGCAGTTAGCAGAGCGATCCTACAGAGTGGGTCACAGAGCTGCTGGCCCCACGGAAAGGACATTTGGCAAATTCCTTTTGCCACTGATGAACTTTTGCAGTTCGCTGGGCAAAAAGACCGAGGCAGGAGTCCTCCATGGCTTCCCCCTCTGCCCTACCCGCGGCGAGGTACGGTGTGACCTGTGTTTGACTGCTCTCCTTTCACTCTCTGACAGCTTTTTTAGCCAGACCCTCCCCGCTCCGGCCGAGCTCCATCTCGGCTGCACCACAAGCAAGGCTCCCTCCCCAGCTGTCTCTTCATTGACACCCAAATGCATCTCTGCGTACAGAGCAGGTCCCAAGCGCGTTACAGAAATCAGAACTGCTGAAAGCCACCTGCTGGGCTGGGGAGAGAGGAGACACAACCCCTAAACGTGTCGGGGTGCAGCACACTCCTCCCTCCGCAGCCCGGGGGTCTTGCCGCGGCCATCGGCGGAGATGCCCCAAGCTGCCTCCCCAGCTCTGTCCTCCTGCTCTGCCACCCTGGCCGCAGCGCTCAGCCCCCGCCGAACCGTCCCCACGGCAAATGACTGCACAGCTTAACAGAAACAACTTTTCTGTGTCCTGGAAACAGCTTCTCCCTCCCCGCCCCGGCCCCTGCCAGACCTACTTACGGCCCCGGCCGCACGTGGCCGCTCCGCAGCAGCATGTGCGGGGCTCGGGGAAGCTCCAGAGCAGCAGCATGTGCGGGGCCCGGGGAAGCTCCAGAGCAGCATGTGCGGGGTCAGAGGACTCTCTGGTGCCAGCCCAGCGCTGCCCTCCCTGGAGCACTGCTGGAAGCTAAGGCGGCAGGGGCTGTGCTTGCTGCCCGGTACCACTGCGTGGAGTCTCTCAGTACTTCTCCCCAGGCTCCCCTGACCAAACCTCCTCCTCCTTCACTGCCTGAACCTGCAGGAGGGCTGCACAAGAACCTAGGTTCTTTTCAAAGTGGACCGTGAAGAGGACCTCTGACACCATCCCAGATTTCCCTGCAGCAGTTTCAGCTGGCTTTATTTTACAAATAAAGCTTACTGCCCATTCAGTCCTTACAGGAATAGCAGAAGGAAAGTCAAGACTTAAGAGAAACTGCAGCATTCCAAGCTGAGGAGGAGATGCTGCTGGGCACCTGCAGAGCACCTGGGCCACAGGGACAGCCTGAGCCCACCCTGCCAGCCACAGCCTCCTCTTCCTGCCCAGAGAGGCTATGCCAAGCTGCCAACGGCTTTGGTGCCACAGGCTGGGGAGCAGCTGCCCTCTGACAGGCTCTCCCCCAGCAGGGCTAAACCCAGAACCTAAACCTCTGCAGCCCCTCCAGGGCAGCTCCCTGAGCTCCACTGACCCCTCAGAGCCATCTCCTCACCCAGGAGCAAGGGAGGCACCCACCAGGGCTTAGGGTCCAGAAGGCAAACCCAGGTCTCAGCCCTGCTCAGCTCAGGCTGCTGCAGAGCAGATGTTTAGAACCTGAGGATAAACTACACTTGTTTTTTGGGAGGGTTGGTGACACCTCAAATCCCAGCACTTGATTTCTAACTTGTAAAAAGCTGCAGCCAAGGTTACCATTCAGTTTCAGAACTCTGAAACTATAAATGACTCCAAGAGAGGTGATGTCAAAGCAGGGGAACAGCAACCACCACTGGTCCTGCTCCAGACATGGAGCAGCTTCCCAACATGGACTGATGCTTGCTGACCTCAGGAGAGAGGCAATATGGAGTTAGTTCTGGAGGCAGCTGGGGCTTGGTCCCTCTCCCATCCCTCTCTCCATTTCTTTATATTTGTGTGGTGAGAGCACTGCTGAAGGCCACTGGGCCTGTGAGAGGGAAAGCAGGCACGAAATAAATGCACCTGAGTGCAAGGAGCCAGCAGCAGCAAAGCAAAGCAAGAAACCTGCAGGAAAATGAGTCAAGGGTTCCACTTCTGGCAGGCAGCCAAACAAACTTCTTCTCCTTTAGGGAGTGGTTTTCATTATTTGCCTGACGAGAAATGTGTGAATTAAACATTTTAGACTTACTGCAGAGTTGCTGTGCAGAGCCAGCCTGGCCTAAGGCCAGAGCAGTGCCCCGGGCAGAGCTCTCCTGCTGCTGCCTTCCTCAGGAGCCTCGGGAGGAAGCAGAGCAGAGGAAGGGAGTGCAGGACGGCCCCGGGCAGGAGTACTGTACAGAATGCCCTGTCCAGAGCCCTGCCAAGGATCTGTGGCTAAACATGGAGCAAATCCTAAAGCACAGAGCCTGCCTCGGGTGCTGTGGGAACCATTTCTGACCGCGACCTGCACCGGGCACCAGGCTGGGCTGCTACTTGCTTTCATTCTCTCCAGCCCATCTGCCTTGCCCCTGCATATAACACTTCAGCTGAGGAGCAGTTAGAGCTTCTCTCAAGCTGCAAATAATTGATGTCGAGGATCCTGTGATAGAAGCAAGCAGTAATTAAGCTGATTAGAAAAAGCTGGGGGGGCAGGGGGGTCTGTGCCACCACTTCTGGTGAACACAGCCTTAGGTGGGGTGGTGAAAGCACAGCTGGGAACAGAAAGGTAAAACAAAGCCACAGAATCCTTTAAACTGCAGAAGCCAAACCATTAACCCAACACTGCACCAAGTACCTCAGCACCACATCTCCATGGCTTTTAAACCCCTCCAGGGACCAGGACTCCACCACTGCCGGGGGCAGCCTTGGCCAGGCCTTGACAACCCTTTTGGGGAAAGCATTTTTCCTACTGCTCAGCCTCCTCTGGTGCAACTTGATGTCATTTCCCCCTGTCCTATCACTTGCTACATGGGAAAGGAGAGTGACCCTGACCTGGCTCCAACCTCCTTTCAGGGAGTTGTGGAGAGCAGTGAGGTCTTGCAGTGACAGGACAAGGGGTAAGGGGTTTACACTGGCAGAGGGCAGCTTTAGACTGCATGTTAGGAGCAAGTTCTTTGCAGTGAGGGTGGTGAGACACTGGCACAGGTTGCCCAGGGAGGTTGTGGCTGCTCCCTCCCTGGAGGTGTTCAAGGCCAGGTTGGATGAGGCCTTGAGCGACCTGTTCTAGTGGGAGGTGTCCCTGCCTGTGGCACAGGGGGGTTGGAACTGGCTGAGCTTTGAGGTCCCTTCCATCCTAAACCATTCTGTGATTCTCAGTGTCCTTTTCTTCAGGTTGAACAACCCCAGGTCCCTCAGCTGCTCCTCACCAGACTCCTGCTCTGAGCCTTCAACCCTTTCCTTGCCCTGCTCTGGACCTGCTGCCTCAGTATCACTCTTGGAGTGGCCCAACACTGACCCCAGAGTTCAGGTCAGTGGCCACACCACTGCTGATCCAGGCCAGGATGCTGGTGGCCTTGGCCACCCAAGCACACTGCTGGCTCACCTTCAGCTGGCTGCTGGATCAACACTTCCAGACCTCTTTGCATTGGGCAGTTTCCACCCACTCTGCCCGAGCCTGGAATGGTCATTTATGCAGCTGCACCACTGCAATGGTGCAAATGAAAGGAATGAGCAAACAGATGCCTGCACGTGTAAAATGCTCTGCCTGGTGACTGCAAACTCAAAACACTGCGGAGGTAACTTCCCAGAAAGAGGAAATGTGAGCTTGGGTCAGCTAATGCAGCTCCAGTGAGATGCACAGGGAGGCAGGGGTGAGCAGGAGCTCCCCCACCAAGGGCTGGAATAGTTAACACAGTTCTACTTGTCGGAGCAAATGATTTGTAAGTACCAGGGAATGATTCCTGCCCAGGGTGCTGCACACCACAGAAAGGCTGCACAGGCAGTGCCCTACAGCCGTGCCCAGAATGGGCAGCAGATGAGAAGAGGGTTTGAAAAATACACCAGACAGAAGAGGACCTTGAGTTTAAACCCCAAACGGACACCCCCAGACCCTCCTTTCTAAGGGCATCAGTCTGGCACCAGTCCTGCTTTCCAGAACAATTCCTCAAAGCTCCCTTTAAAAGCCATCTCCAGGGCACCACATCTTGAGCCTGTTCCCAAGTACAGCTCTCTACCAGCCTCCTCCTTCAGCAGCAGAGAACAGCTGTTTAAATGCACGGAGTTGACACCTGAACAGAGTGCTACAGACACCACTCTGCCCAGCTCCTACCTTTGTCAAATCCAGCACATCCCAGGGCCAAAGATTTCTGCCACTGTTTTCTCTGACTCTAGGCACACCCTCTGACATGCACACACACCACATGGGTAGCTGCAAAATGCTGTGAAGGAACAGACCTCTGCCACGAGATCTGCTGGACTCTGCTGCTCCCCCTCCATCTTCTCTCCTCCCCTCTTTGTTCAGTGGGAAATGCTCAGCACAAAGCAGTGCAGAAGCCAGAGGGCAGGCAGACAGCAAGGCCTGGTTGGGAAGTGGCCACACAGTGCCCACAGTCCCGTAGGGCTGGAAAATCCTGCACTGATTAAAATTTCATCATCTTAACATGGGAAAAAAAAAAGAGTGCAGCGTTCATAAAGTGAGAAAAGCTCTGAAATGAAGCTCCCCCCTCTGCAGTGCCTGTTCCAGCAACAGGAACCCTCCCATCAGGCTGCAGCCCTGCGGCCGCCTGCCCACCCGGCCCTTGGGCAGCTTGGTTACATCTCATTTTGAAACACAGCAGGGACATTTTTAATGGGGACAAGAACTCTTTTCACAAACTCCCAAAATCTGGAAATAACAACTTCATCCTGCAGCAAAACAACTCCCACTGAGCCCAGGCAGGGGCCGGCGGCTCCGGCTTCAGCGAGCCGGCGCAGGAGGAGCTGCCTGCTGCTGCCAGGCACACACAGCACAGGCAAGCACAGCACCTGAGTCCCTCCTCTGTCCAGAGGCTTTCACTTGCACTGAGCACAAGCAGATCTGCTCCCAGCATCACAAAGGAGCCTCCCACTGACAGAGCAAACATGAGAGCGTTGCACATTTCCGAGGGTGTCTGTAGGAATGTTTGCTCAGCCAGAGCTGTGATAAGAGCAGAGACCTGCGGTGGATCAAAGTGGGGGGGAGATAGCCCAGCTGGAGAGGGGCCTGCACCCTCTGAGGGCATCTCCAGGTCTTTGGCTCAGATAAATCAGTCAAGACCATTGGAGGGGCTGGAACCGGGATGAAGAGTAGGAAAATCCCTAATGAATGAACTCCAAGAAATAACTGCAATAACCCTGCCCCTTATTATCACTATGTCTGCTCTGGGAACACCAATTGTGGCTCGTGCCAGCATGGGGTGTGCAGGACTGATGGAGTGACCCTGCCTGCACCCAGCGCTGCAATAAACACACCTCCTGCAGAGCTCTCTCTGAGTTCTGGGCTTCATTTCACATGTCACCACCCTGTGGCTTTAGGTACCTGATCAGGAGGCAAACCTCCAGAGCTGCAGCTTGGGAGTTAAAAAAATGCTGTGTGTCCTCAAAGCTTTCTAAAGCAAACTTGCACCTTCAGTTTCCTGCTTTTTTTTTTTTTGGTCGGCACTTATCAGGGTGCCATCAGTTCTGAGAACATCTGTAGCTATTTGTGTCCTGCCAACAGCAGTTTCTAGAGGAACCTGCTCAAAATACTGAAGTACTGGGCAGTGGAGGGTTTTTTGCTGGGCGTAACACCAGCTTAAGTGGTGGAGTTCTACACTCAGCTGCTCAGTAAGAGCCACTGCCTTACTGCAGGGGCTGCTGCACCATTTGCTGCACACAGCCTGGGTGCTGCTGGCAGAGGCAGGTGGAGCACAAGCACCCAGCTGAAGCAGACAAGTGCACCCTGGGCCAGCTCAGCAGCCTGCAGCAGCAGACACCAGCGGCAGGGAAGGGCATGAGCCTGGCCACCTGCAGCACCCCCGCAGGCTCCTTCCACAGCCACTCGCCTGGGGCCAGGGCTGACATTCCTGCCTCAGCCTCCACTCCTGGATGCTTCCCACCGAGCTGTCTGGGCCGTCTGAAGCAGTTGCTGCCGCAGAGAGGCTTTCTTGGCCGTCTCACAGCTGCCTGCTGAGTGCCTTCAGTCCCTGTCTGCCAGGCTCCGGCCAGCAGCTCTGTTTGCAGCACATCCTCTGCCTTCAGGATTCCCACCCTGACTGATTCTCTGATTCTGCACCCCTCAGTTAATCTCTCTCCAGAGCAGGGGCCCAGGCTGCAGCTTCTGCTCCCTGCCGAGGCGCAGCAGCCTAAGCAGCACACAGAGATGTGGCTGCAGCCTTGGTCAGGGCCTGGTGATTTCAGCCCTGCCCTGGTGGCCCCAGCACTGCTGCCTGTTTGGCTGCCACTTGCAGAGAGCCATCTCCATCAGCCTGTCCTCAGGGTCTCCTCCTGGTGCCACAACTGCCTGCCCCTGGCTCAGCCTCTAGAGCTGGGGTTGAGCTTGCTCTGCCCTGGCTGCACCACCCCAGTGTGGGGAGAACCACTCAAACCCTTCATGGGAACTACCTCACCTACCCTGCGGCTCCTCTGCCACCTCTGTGACCACTCAGGTGATGTCCTTTTGCCTTTGGCACATTGTTTCAGGGCTCAAAAGTTCAGTACAATCAATAACCTTGGAGATTTCACTGCTCATTTCACTGCTCCTTCCTCTCTCCAGATCCCCAGCACAGAAGGCAGAGTAAGCACTGACACCAAGGGCACTGCACTGCTCTCTTCAGCCAGCCCTCCAGGTGACCTGTAAGCCCTGCCCTGGGCTCCCTGCTCAAGTCAGAGAGCTTTTCATTAGGTTTTTCAGGGAAGACCCAGCAAGCAGGGGACAGCACAGCCAAGACTCAAACCATCTCTTCCAGAGGATGATGCAGAGAGCTCTCGCACAGCTGGATTGAGAAGGGCAGCCACAGCAGCACAGCACTGGGGTGGCTCAGCACTGCAGATCCTCAGCACTGCAGATCCTGTGCTGAGGGAAGGAAGACATCTTCCAACAGCTGAAGAAACCAGCGACTGCAGAACAGAGCTTGCCAGAGGGACTGAACCACCCCACATCCACTGAGCACAGCAGTGCTGGGCACCAAAGTCAGGCTCATGCACCCAAGATACTTTTGTATGTGGGGGTGTGACAGCAGGAGCTCAGGATCCCAGGGGAAGCCAAGAGGAGGAGGAACAAAACAGACACAGTGCACTGTGTTCAGGTGCAGCACTATGGGAGTGCCTGAAGTAGCAGTGCAGCCCAGGAGAGGTATCTGATGCTCAGGGACCCCCACCCAGGGAACAGTCAATCCCTACAGGCAGGGAAACGAGCAGGAGCAGCAGGCTTGGCTCCACAGTGGACTGCAGGCTAAGCCAAAAGCAGCAGAGCTCAGATAGATGTGATGCAAGATGCAGAGATCAGAAGCATGGCAGGGGGTGCAAAGGGCATTGAGCAGAGTTTCTGAGGCTCCTGCAAGCTCACTGGCAGCAGAGGACCACACCAACCACTGGCCAAGTGCTGAGCAGGGCCAGCTGTCAACTGACCCAGACACGAGAAAGGCTGAGGTAGGTACCCAGTGCCTGCCTTCCTTCAGGCTCGTCAAGGTCTGCTCTCAGGCCTCCCAAATCCTGGTGGCTCAGAGCAGAGCTCTGAAAAGGCAATGCCACCTATTAGGGCCTCAGCAAATGCTCCCTGTCCTGGTGGATTGGTCACCTGGGCTCTGGGCAGGACAGGAACTGCTGATCCTGAGGACAGCTTTTCCAGAGCTCTCCTGGGGGCTGCAGCAAAAATCTCCAAGCCCTGCCTTGGGAGCTACATTTAAGCTGAGCCTCTCATCCTTGGCACAAACCTGAGCTGCAGGCTTGACTGCAGAGCTGCCTCACCAAGCACCCATCTGCCAGCCCAGGCTCCTGCCTTAACCCAGCTACCAGCCAGTGCCTGGCTCGTCCTGCCAGGCTGCAATCCCTGCTTGTGAGGCCTCTCCTGCTGCCAGCCTTGTGCTCCCCTTCCCTTGGGGACAGCATGGCCCTGCTGCTCCCAGACACTAATGATGTGCAGAAAGATGAAGCTGGGATGAGACCACCTTAAGCAAGCTGGACATACACAGCCCCTCATATGGAGCAGGAGCTCTGTTACATCTGAAAGGTCATCATGGGAGGTGACTGATGACTGCAAAAGGACAAATGTCCCCTTCAAGACATGCAGTAAGGGAGAGTAAGGCCAGTCAGCCTTGCCTGCCTCCCTCCAGTGCCCTAGGAGACTGTGGAGCAAGTCCAGAGAGACCATTCACACACCAGTTACTGGGAACAAGCATGGATCCACCATGGAGCCAACCTGACTGCTCTTTCTGAGGAATGAGAGCTGTAAATATTCTGTATCTAATTTCAGTCATGCAGAGCCCCTCAGAGACCCTGCAGCCACCCTGAGCAGGTGGAAGCCACAGACACACTACATGCTGGATGTAAACTGGACTGCCAGGTTCAAAGCATCCTTTTGATGGCAGCTCTACAATCTAACCAGTGGCTGGCAGCAAAACAGCTACCTCACATCCAACCTCAGTCTGCTCTGCTCTCATTCTAAACCTCTGTCCCTCATCCTGTCCCTGCAGGCCTTTGGGAACAGTCCCTCTGCAGGGCACCTCAATTCAAGAGAGATGTTGAGGGGCTGGAAGGTGCCCAGAGAAGGGCAGCAAGGCTGGGGAGGGGCCTGGAGCACAGCCCCAAGAGGAGAGGCTGAGGGAGCTGGGGGTGTGCAGCCTGCAGAAGAGGAGGCTCAGGGCAGATCTCATTGCTCTCTGCAGCTCCCTGCAGGGAGGTTGTGGCCAGCTGGGCTTGGGCTCTGCTGCCAGGCAGCCAGGGACAGAAGGAGGGGACAGAGGCTCAAGCTGTGCCAGGGCAGGCTCAGGCTGGATGTGAGGAGGAAGTTCTTGCCAGAGAGTGATTGGGAGGTGGTGGAGTCCCCATCCCTGGAGGTGTTCAAGCACAGCCTGGATGGGTAACTTAGTGCCATGGTCTGGTTGACTGGATAGGGCTGGGGGATAGGTTGGGCTGGATGAGCTTGGAGCTCTCTTCCAACCTGCCTGATTCTATGACTCTCTGACTTCCCAGGATGTCCTGTAGAGCCATTCTTAAGCAGTAACAATGACAAGAAGAATTTCCCTGAGCTTCTCTGTCATCATCCCCAGGTGTCCACTCCATCACCCTCAGTCACCAAGCAGTCCCAGGCAGCCACTACCTGCACCAGCAGGATGTATTACTGCTGGCTTGAGTCTCCTCTGCAAGGAGCTCTTCAGCTTCCTTTTCACCCTTAAGGACACAGCTCCAGGCACTGTGCACCAGGCCGTGCAAGGCTTGCTCGTTTCCAGGAGGAAGCAAACAAGATCATGAAGATATCCTCATGGCCATAAATTTCCATACAGGTCTTCTTCAGCCCTCCTTAGCAAGCAAGCAGAGCAAAAGCAGCACTGAGTGCTCTGAGGGCAGAGCAGCTCCAGCACAAAGTGAAGGTGCACAGAGGGAGGAGCAGGGCAGTGCTTCACCAGGGCACTGGTAACCAGCTGGGCTGTGGCAGCTGGCAGCAGCCTGCCCTCAGCTTCAGCTGCCATCAGCTGCTAAGTGAACTGCACCCAGCAGAGTGCTGCAGCTGGAACCAGCCTGCACAGCAGAGCAGTGACAGCAGAGATGGGCAAGGCATCAGGCACAGCTGCCCCTGTGCTCCTGGGCAGCCAGCAGCTGTGGGTGAGTGACCAGAAGGAGCCCAGGGAGCCCCATGGGCTGCCTGACACACAGCCACAGGCTAAGCAGCTCCTGTGAGCTAAGCTTACCACAGCTTAGCTAAGCTTTGAGGAACCAGAGTCCCCAAAGCTACTTTTAGCTTTTGGACTCCCTGCTACTTTTAGCTCCAGAAATCAGTCAACCCCAAGGGCTGTCACCTCTGCTTAGGTCTGCTGCAGCCAATGGAGTCTGCCCAGACTCTCTTGACCACTCCACTTACTGCTTCCCTCACTGCTAACAGAAGCTGCCTGCCAGGCACTGCACCCTGGCAGCAGCTCAGCAAGAACCAGCCCTCCAGTGGCATCTGTTCTCCATAGCAGCACCCACAAAAAGCCTCATTTCATCCAGAGACCAGAGCAACTGACCAGCCTGGTGCTGGTTTCCTTCAGCACAAAGCTACACTCTTTAGGTCCTGGAAAGCTACTGCACAGAATAAGAACTCAGGGAACTATCAAACTGCTTTTGCTGTCTCTTTTCAAATGCTGGCAGCAGTGGAGTCATCAACTCATGGGGACTTTTTGACACTCTTCAGGTCAGGCAAGAGTGAGTATTTTGTACCTTCTCTTTATTTTTCTTTAAGCCAGAAGAATTCAATTCTCCTCATATCCAGAAAGGTCAACAGAGCAACAGGCTCAGCATGAGAGCAACTACCAAATAGAAAAAGATAATAACACAGTAGAAAAATTAACCCTTCTGTGTCTTGCAGTTCTCCAGAATTCCAGCCAAGCTAGGCAAGAGAAAAACTGAAAAGTAGTCCCTGTTATCTCTAAGTTCCTCTGTCTCCCAACAAGGGTTAGCTCCCTGCATCCCACAAGCTCTGGCTGCTCAGGAAATGGAGAGTTAAAGCAGGCAGAGTAATTAAGCTTCTGAAAGGTCAGGAGCTGTTACAAGGTATGAACAGAACATCAGACATTGGCCAGCAGGGCAAGAGAGGGGATTCTGCCCCTTGGCTCTGCTCACACCTCACCTCCAATTCTGGGGTCGCAGAGCTGCTGGAGAGAGTCCAGAGGATGCCACAAAGATGCTCCAAGGGCTGAAGCAGCTCTGCTGTGGGCCCAGCTGAGGAAGCTGGAAGGGTGCAGCCTGCAGAGGAGAAGGCTCCAGAGGGACCTCAGGGCTGCTTCCCAATAGCTGGAGGGATCCTGCAGGAAGGCTGCAGAGAGACTTTTCTTGAGGGCATCTAGAGCCAGGCCAAGGGGAATGGTTTGAAGCCGAGGAAGAAGTTCTTCAGTACCAAGGTGGTGAGACTCTGGAATAGGCTGCCCTGGGAGGCTGTGGGTGGCCACTCACTAGAGGTGGTCAAGGCTTTGAGCAGCTGAATCTAGCTGAGAGGTGTCCCTGGTCATGGCAGGGAGGATGGAGCAGATGAGCTCTGAGGTTCCTTCCAACCTGAGACATTCTATGATACTGCAAATGAGGCCAAACTCCTGTGCTACACTCCAGAGCCCTGAACCCACTGGGGGTAGCTTTCTGTGGCAGTATTTCCCCCAAAGGGATCCAAGAACAGCCCTGCCCTCAAAACCAGCATGGGGAAACTGCCAGGAGTGAGCAAGCCTGCTGCAGAACACTTCCACCTGGGCTTGCAAACAGCTGCCACTTGCTCTTGTGCACCTTTTCCAAATGCCTTGTTTCAAGTATGCATTTTGCTACCTTCATCACCTTCAACAAATTACAGTCAAGGAAGATTTTTTTTTAACCTCTTTCAAATAGAACAGGGGGAAAAGCTGTCACAGAGAAGACATTAGCATGAGAATGATGTGTGAAACCTTCCAGTGGAACTCGAGATGCAGCACAGCATTGCAGGTGTCCTGGGCTGCAGCAAGAGCAGCTGTGGGCAGCAGGGCAAGGGAGGGGATTGTGCCCCTTGACTCTGCTCTCCTCACCCCCCACCTGCAGCACTTTCTGCAGCTCTGCAGCCCCCAGCGCAAGCAGCACATGCAAGTGGTGGAGCCAGTGCAGAGGAGGCCACCAAGATGCAGCTGAGAGGGCTGCAGCAGCTCTGCTCTGAGCACAGGCACAGAGAGTTGGGGCTCTGCAGCCTGCAGAGGAGAAGGCTGCCAGGAGACCTTGGAGTGGCCTTGCAGGATGTGAAAAGGGCCTACAGGAGGGCTGGGGAGGGACTATTGACAAGGGCTGGTAATGATGAGGAGGAGGAGGAATGGGTTTGAAGTGGCAGAGGGGAGACTGAAAGTGGATGTTTGCAGTGAGGGTGGTGAGACACTGGCACAGGTTGCCCAGGGAGGTTATGGCTGCTGCCTCCCTGGAGGTGTTCAAGGTCAGGCTGGATGAGGCCCAGAGTGACCTGTTCTAGTGGGAGGTGTCCCTGCCTATGGCACAGTGGAGCTGGAACTGGATGAGCTTTGAGGTCCCTTCCACCCTAAATCATTCTATGATTCTATGTTGACATCAGTTGCAGCTGACATAGACCTTCCCCACAGTCTAAGCCTGCCACAGACTTGGATGTGTTTCAGCTGGTGACAGAGGAGGAGCTCTGTCATTATTCAAACAGAAGCAAAGCAGGCAGCAAGACTTGGAAGGAAGCTCAGGAGGCAGCCACCTTCTGCAGAGCTGTCAGGCCCCTCTGAAATCAGACAAGTCAAATAAACTTGGGATTAAGGATACAAGAGATGGGAAAAGCTCCCAGTTGGCTCCATCATAACAGTAAATTATTTTTCTAAACAAGAGGTTGTTTCTGGTTCCCCTTATGGGATGGATCAGTGACAACCTGGAAAAACCAATACAGCAGTGAGCAGTGTGGCATGGTCCAGAGTGCCACCATGAGCCAAAGGACCTGCTGTGCCCACAGCACTCCTCAACATCAGGCCTGAGCAACTCATTAGGAGACCTGAACCTTGCAGCACCACCTGCACTGAAGCTCTGGATGTGGCTTCAAGGAGGAAGAAAGGACTTAGGAGAGGAAGTTACTGCCTCAGGGACTGGAGTGCCTGCAGCATCCACATCAGTGGCCTTGGATCACTGCTAGAGAGGCCTGCTGAAGAGGGGGGTAGGAAATCCAGACAAATTAGGATGAAAGGAAAAAATAAATTCCTAAGACAAAGCAAGAAAGAGCTGAAAAAGACCTTCCCTAACTAACTGCTCTGTGCCACTGGTCATGGTTTAGGAGACAGAAGCCTTTGGGAGCTGCAGGAGACCAAGGTGTGTGGAGAGGTCTGCAGGCACTGCTCAGGGTGGCAGCACACACAGGGCACCTGTCACAGCCTGCCAGGATTCCAGTGGAGGCCTCAGAAGTTTCCTCTGCATCCCCGTCCTGCCAACTCCTTTTCCAATCAGAGGGTTTTGCAGAGCCAGTGCAGGTTGTAACAAGTATCCACTGCCTAGGAGCACTCTTCAGGGAAAAAAGGAGACCAGAGAGGGAAAAGCTCAGAGTGCTGCTTCCGAGAACTAAGGCCACAGGCACTGAGGTGCTCATGCCCACATTACCTGCTTTAAGCCTTGAACCTTCATGCTTAACTCGACCTGCTCACAGAACATGCTGCCTGCCAGGCTCCTCCTTCACCTGTCAGTGTCCTGTATCCAGTGATAGGTAACAACCCTCTGGCACACACAAGTTAGGAAGTCACAGGTTTATCTGCTGTGGGGGTAACTCCAACCCCTTACACACAACATGGAAACTGCTCAATGTTCAGGACTCATCTGGACACTTACAGGGCAACATTTGGAGAAGCCACAAACCCTTCTTAAGTCACCAATTGCTCAGCAGTGAATCAGTCAGGGTTGGAAGGCAGCACAAGGATCAGTCAGTCCCAACCCCCCTGCCATGCCCAGGGACACCCTACCCTAGAGCAGGCTGCCCACAGCCTCTGCCAGCCTGGCCCCAAACACCTCCCTTCAGGGGCAACCCATTCCAGCCTCTCACCACTCTCCTGCTCAGCAACTTCCTCCTTACCTCCAGCTTTGCTCCATTCCCCCCAGTCCTGGCACTCCCTGACAGCCTCACAAGTCCCTCCCCAGCTTTTCTGGAAGGCCACCAGAAGGTCCCCTGGGAGCCTCCTCTTCTCCAGCCTGCACAGCCCCAACTCTTTCAGGCTGTGCTCACAGAAGAGCTGCTGCAGCCCTCTGAGCATCCTCAGGGCCCTTCTCTGGACACCTCCAGCATCTCCACATCCCTCTTGTAACTGGGGCTCCTGAACTGAATAGGGGCTCCAGAACTGAATGCAGCCTCTGTGTCCACCTGCAATGGGCAAGTGACAACTCTGACACAACAATCAGTGCCCAAGAGGCCTCAGCAAGGAGCTGTGCTTGCCTGGCAGGCCAAGGCTGCAGAAGGACACTGCAGGCATTCCAGCAGCCTGGGAACTGCCAGACCTTAACCTGCCTTTCAGCCACAGCAGTCAGAACAGACCTGCCACTGCCTGCACGGCCAGAGTGGGGCTGAGGAAGAGTTCGAGTAAGGAACACCACAGCAGGAGGAGGTAAGAAAAGCCCCCAGAGGTGGTAGGTGAGGCTGGCAGGCCCAGGGAGCCTATCTTCATGCCTACTGAAAAGCAGCTGACCACGACAGCAGCTTGGGGCATGTGAAGTGGCAGCTGCCAACAGAACCTGGCTTGGCCACTACTGTGCATCTGATTTACAACTGATGAAATTACAGGAAACCAGGCAAGAGAGGCAGATAGTGAGAGCTGCACAAATCTCGTCTTGCTAAGTAGAGCTGAATTCATCAGCAGGTGGAGGCTACCATGCTGCAGAAGAGCGTTTCAGAAGCAGCAGTGAAGATGCTCCGTTCCAAAGGCAGCATCCACAGAGGCTTTCCTGTGCAGTGCTGCACCGCAGCTGTGCTGCACTGAGGGCTAACTCCAGCCACACCATGCAGTGCAGAAACCAAACTGTGAGGCAGCCTGGGCTTGAGCTGGGTCCACATAAAGAAAGCTTCAGCAACTCAGCAGAGCATTCCCAGAAGCAGGAAAGCCTGGCAGAGCTGAGCGGGACCCAGCGCAGCTTGCAAAGCCCAACTGATCCGGGCCCTGCCAAGCACAGAAACCTCCTCCTGGCCTTGCCTCCACAAGCTGCGGTGTGAGCAGCCAAACACAAGGGCGAAGAAGTGCACAAATGTTTAACTGCCTCCTTGCGAGGCCAACGGAGCTGGAGCAGGACTGCGCTGGGCTGAGGACATCTGCTGCTGGCCCCGGGGGAAGCCACCGAGCCCCGGGCACATCCCCGGGCAAGTTTCCTCGGCTGCCTCCCGGCCCCTCCTCGCTCGCTGAGCTAACCTCAGGAGATCGGTCCGTGTCTTTCTGCACCGGCTGCTGCTCCGCAGCTCTCCCGAGCACCAGCCGCAGCGGCCGAGGCAGCGGAGCTGCTGGGCACACCCCACCGCGCTCCGGCGGCAGCGGTGCTCGGGACGGGCGCTGGGCTCTAAGCCAGCCCCGCCGCTCCTGCCCCGACCCCTCGGGCCCACGCCGGGGCCGGGGCCAGCAGCAGACGCTTCACACGGGCGGGCGTCGCCTGCGCCCCGCGCCCGACGAGCTGCGGCCCGCTGGGCCTCGGCCCGGGGCGGGCAAGCGGCGCC
>VWZI01001688.1:1201-13665 GCA_013396835.1 Psilopogon haemacephalus | reverse complement strand
CCAGTCCAGTGCGGGCTGAGGGTGCTGAAAGGCTTCCAGGCCTGTGCCATGGGGAGGGGCTGAGGGCCCCTGGGGCTGCTTAGCCTGCAGAGGAGCAGCCTGAGAGGGGATCTGAGCAATGGCTGCAAAAGAGCTGAAGGGTGGGGGACAAAAAGGCTCTGTGCAGTGCTGTGCTGGGACGGGCAACGGACACAAGCCGAGGTTGTGCCTCAGCATGAGCAAAGACTCATTTGGTGTGAGGGTGCTGGAGGCCTGGAGCAGGCTGCCCAGCGTGGCTGTGGAGCCTGCTCTAGACACACAGTGGGAGCGAGGGCACCACCAGCAAGTGTGCAGATGACACCAAACTGTGGTGGTGTCGACACACCAGAGGGACCTGGACAGGCTGTAGAGGTGTGCCCAGGTGAACCTCCTGAAAGTCAGGAGGAGCAAGTGCAGAGTCCTGCACCTGGGATGGAACAGTCCTCACTGTCGGTACAGGCTGGGGGAGGAGGTTAGAGAGCAGCCCTGTGGAAAGGCACTTGGGGTGCTGGTGAACAGAAGCTGGACATGAGCAGGCAGTGAGAGCTTGCAGCACAGAAGGCAAATCACAGCCTGGGCAGCACCAGAAGCAGTGTGGGCAGCAGAGCGGAGAGGAGATTCTACCACTGTGCTCTGCTCTGCTGAGACCTCCTGGAGTGCTGCGTCCAGCTCTGGAGCACTCATTATAGGAAGGACATGGAGAGGGTCCAGAGGGCCACGAGAATGATCATAGGCTTGGAGCAGCTCTGCTATGGGGACAGGCTGAGGGAGCTGGGGGTGTGCAGCCTGGAGAGGAGAAGGCTCTGGGGAGACCTAATAGCAGCCTGGCAGTGCCTGAAGGGGCTATAGGAAGGACGGAGAGAAGCTGTTTACAAATGCCTGCAGGGACAGGACCAGGGCAATGGGTTCAGGCTTGAGAAGAGCAGATTTAGATTGGATGTTAGGAACAAGTTCTTTACTATGAGCACTGGAACAGGTTGCCCAGGGAGGTGGTTGAGGCTCCTTCCCTGGAGGCATTCAAGGGGAGGCTTGGCAGGGTCCTGGGTGACCTGGGCTGGTGAGGATGTCCCTGCTGGCTGCAGGGGGCTGGACCGGGTGACCTCTGGAGGTCCCTTCTGGGCCAGGCTATTCTATCATTCTATGACCTTCAAGGCCTATCTGGATGTTCCTGTGTGCCCTGCCCTGGGTGATCCTGCTCTGGCAGGGCGTTTGGATTGGAAGCTCTCAGGAGGTCCCTTCCAACCCCTAAGCTCTGTGACAGTCTGGGGCCGTGCCCCCGGGGCTGTGGTGTGGCTGCAGGCAGGGCTGGGGCTGTGGTGTGGCTGCAGGCAGGGCTGGGGCTGTGGTGTGGCTGCAGCCAGGGCTGGGGCTGTGGTGTGGCTGCAGCCAGGGCTGGGGCTGTGGTGTGGCTGCAGCCAGGGCTGGGGCTGTGGTGTGGCTGCAGCCAGGGCTGGGGCTGTGGTGTGGCTGCAGCCAGGGCTGGGGCTGTGGTGTGGCTGCAGCCAGGGCTGGGGCTGTGGTGTGGCTGCAGCCAGGGCTGGGGCTGTGGTGTGGCTGCAGCCAGGGCTGGGGCTGTGGTGTGGCTGCAGCCAGGGCTGGGGCTGTGGTGTGGCTGCAGCCAGGGCTGGGGCTGTGGTGTGGCTGCAGCCAGGGCTGGGGCTGTGGTGTGGCTGCAGCCAGGGCTGGGGCTGTGGTGTGGCTGCAGCCAGGGCTGGGGCTGTGGTGTGGCTGCAGCCAGGGCTGGGGCTGTGGTGTGGCTGCAGCCAGGGCTGGGGCTGTGGTGTGGCTGCAGCCAGGGCTGGGGCTGTGGTGTGGCTGCAGCCAGGGCTGGGGCTGTGGTGTGGCTGCAGCCAGGGCTGGGGCTGTGGTGTGGCTGCAGCCAGGGCTGGGGCTGTGGTGTGGCTGCAGCCAGGGCTGGGGCTGTGGTGTGGCTGCAGCCAGGGCTGGGGCTGTGGTGTGGCTGCAGCCAGGGCTGGGGCTGTGGTGTGGCTGCAGCCAGGGCTGGGGCTGTGGTGTGGATGCAGGCAGGGCTGGGGCTGTGGTGTGGATGCAGACAGGGCTGGGGCTGTGGTGTGGCTGCAGACAGGGCTGGGGCTGTGGTGTGGATGCAGACAGGGCTGGGGCTGCAGTGCTGCTGCAGACAGGGCTGGGGCTGCTGTTGCAGTCGTTTTGCAGCTCTCTGTGGCAGTGTGAAAGCCGCAGGCTGGGGCTGTCTGTAGGACCTCTCCCGTGAGTGCAGGGCAGGTTTTAGTGGTTGTGCTTTGGGGCTGGAGCAGGTTTCTCAGAAGCTGTTTCTGTGACAGTTTCTTTCCCCTTCCCTTGCAGGTCGGAACTTGCTGAGCGTTGACTTCACCTCCGCATGTCCAAACCACACCAAACCCTGTCGGTGTGGTACTGAGGACTTTGCCTTCAGCATGGATACAGAAAGAGAAGTGGGCAAAGTTCGAGGGCCAAACACTGGGGGAAGACACTTCCTTTGCAAGAAGATCTTCTGATCCATTTTATTGCAGAGCAGCTCTGTGTAACACTGAGAAAGCAACTCCAGGAGCAGAAGGAGAACCTCAGAGTGGTTTTCAGAAGTGCATTGCTGCCAACCTCATCACTGCACACAGCCCTGAAAGGCCTTTTCCTCCTCATCCCTTTTCTCGGGTGCAGGCTGACCCTGGCCTTACAGCTCTTTCTCTGGAGCAGAACATGTTCCTCACCCACCCTAAGTAACCCAAAATGCAAGCTCTGTTGCAAGCTTTCCAGGAACCAAGAGAAGGTCCCAGGTTACCACATCTCCACAAAAAGTCTCTTTCCATTTCCTCCTAGAAGCTGCCAAACTCCACCTGCCTTCAGGGGCTGTGTAGCAAGAGAGCTCCATCCATTGCTGCCTGAGGTGCTGAGTGGGAATGGAGAGCTCCACCTCAGCTGCCAGAACATGTTGAGAGGGCAGAAATACAGAGGCAGATTGCTCCAGCAAGTGAGATTTGGCCTTTAAATGCCCTCCCTTGCTGCGTGCTGTGGCTCAGGTGACTGCAGAGCCAGAGCTGGGCTCCAGCCCAGGGGCACAGCCAGGCCAGTAGCTGAGAGCTGCCAGCAGGTGATCTGTGTGGGTGCCCAGGAGGGAAATGCATTCACTTTGTGGTTAGATTCTTTCCTCTGCCTGGCACTGGCCTGGAATAGAAAAAGAAATGTCTGAGTTCTTAAGTAAGCATAGAAGCTGCCTGAGAATCTCAGGAGATGCATCAGCAGGACCTGTATGTCCCCCGAGGGTAAGCAAAGTCTGATACAGACTGGTCCTGACTTTGGGGTGCCTGGAGCTCACCTTCCACACTCTGGAGGGTGTAAGGGCTGCAGCCCCTGCACACAGGTTGGCAGTGTCGTGGGGCATCAGCAAGGCTCTCCCAATGTAGTTTAGAGAACCAAAAACTCTTGTGTAAATAATTAAGTTCCCTGCCCTGCCCAATTTCCTGTGCTGGATTGAGCAATTTGGGCCAGAAAGGGAACCTGCAGTGTCTCATGACAGGAAACCACTCAACACCCCCAGGAAACAACGTCCTGGGCCCCAACTGCCTGTGGCCAGCACCGAGTTTCCTCTCCTGCCAGAGTGAGTGAATCACCTGTGGTGCTCTGCAGGCCTTGGACAGTGGCCATGACCTCACCTAAGACTGCACTTGTGGTAGGACATCAAGCAGCACTCAGCATCACTTCTTTGTGGCTGGGGAAGGAATGAGGAGCTGTGGCTTGCTGCAGCCATTATTTAGCTGAATAAGAGCGAAGATACCGAAGCATTTTAAGCTTTCATTTTTCTTATCATAATGCCCATGCTGACAACAACCTTCTGTTATCTGGAGCCTCCAGACCTCACAATTGGATTTCACAGACACATGCACTCAGTCAGAAATGACTACACTGAGTGCAGGAGGCCACTGGTTGGCAGCTCTGCTCTCAGACAAGAAGCCAGGGCAGACAAGAGTCCCAGCACTGGTCTGGGATGGGGCTGAGGCTCTGCCCATTCCTTTTCCCTTTCTTGCCTCCTAGGCCAGTTAAGAGACTGCTCCAAGAGCTGAGAGCAAAGGCAAAAGATCATAATGGGTACATCCAGAGATCTGCCAAGTATGGACCCCAGCAGACCATGAGAGCAGGTAGGAAGGGATCAGAGGTGCAGATCTCTTTGGTGGCATTTAGGGACCTCCATGGACTACCTCCCTTCTAGCCACTCAAGAGTTTCTTCAGCCCAGATTCTCTTCACGGAACCTGCACAAGCTGCTTGTCAAAGTCACTTGGCACTAGCAGCTCAGGCTGCTCTTCCAGCTCTTCCAGCTCTGGTATTGGGTTGCCCATGGGAGCTGGCAGGCAGAGGGGCAGGGACAGTGCTCTCTGGACTAACCCAGTGGATAATTTCAGTTCACTTAGCTCCTAGCTGCTCACTGCAGTGGTAAATTTCTTTCACATCAGACCAGATCGTCTGAGCTGTGCCTAGTGCCCATGAGCAGCAACACCAGCCCAGACAGAAGAGCTTCTGCTAGATTACTGCAGGTTCCAGTTCTGCCAGCTGCATGTGGCTGAAGAGCTGAGCATCCACTCTGCTGTCTAGTGGGGAAAGGGAAGGGTAACATCCTGCTCCTCTGCTGCGTCCCCAGTGTGCCTCCCTGAGCTGAGTGACTGATTCACACGCCTCAGCCTGCGAGCAGAGCAGAGCTGAACTAGAGCCCAACGGCACCCTCCTGGTGAATGGTGCCCTCGATCACTGTGTCCGTGGTCTGCCTGGAGCACTTGCGACTCCCTTTCATGCTTTTCAGGTTCTCTGAAACGTGCTTCTGGAACTTCTTGGTGAGGAAGCAGTAGATGATAGGATCCAACACGCAGTTTGTGCTCAAAAGGCACAAGGTCACCTGGTGAGCGTCGTTGAGCTGCTGGCGCAGCTGACAGTTCTCCTTCTTCCACTGCTCCAGGACAGTCAGGGTCCAGGGCAGGTCCACGATGTGGTGAGGCACAAAGCTGATGCTGAACACGGCCAGCACCGTGCAAACCATCCAGAGTGCCCTCTGCTTGACGTGGGCACTCTTCCGTGGCTGCCCTGACTTAGAGAACAGGGTCCTGATGATGATGATGTTCCAGCCTAGTATGAAGAGGAAGATGACGTAGAAGAGGAGGCAGATGATGACGTGGATGGCGAGCACAGCCGAGACGCTGCCGGAGGAGTCGTAGCGCTCGAAGCAGCGCGTGAAATTCCTTGAGCCCACCTCCTCCTGGTTAGTGTTGTTGTCAAAGAGGTAATACAAGGAGCTGCCCACTATGACGATCCAGATGGCTGCTGATAAGTAGATCCCTCTCCTCTGGGTGGTAAACTGAGCAGCTTTAATGGGGTTGGTCACGGCCTGGTAGCGGTTGTAGGTGATGACCATCAGAAAGGCCACGGAGGAGTAGGTGTTAACGAAAAACAAGCAGCCAGCCACGTTGCAGAGGAACCCAGGCATGATCCAGTCCCCGTGGTGGTGGTAGTAAACAATCCACATTGGCATGGTGACCAGGAAGAGCAGGTCAGCCACCGTCAGGTTCACCATGAATATCTTGATTTCATTGAGCTTCTTGGTGGGGTAGATGCGGCTGAAGATCCAGAGCACGTAGCAGTTGGCAGCAAAGCCCAGGATGAAAATGATGCTGTAGAAAACAGTGAAGAGGTTGTAGCGAAACTCAGAGTCTATGTGGCATGAAACGTAGGAGTCAGCAGCACCTTCAGCAACAGCCTTACCCTTTCCAGACATTGTGGCACTAAGTGGGCAGGTCTGAACCAGAATGTCCTGCTGGAGCTTTTCTTCTCACCTGGAAGCACAGACACGAAGTGACCTGAGGGTTATGGAGCCGTGGCTGAGGCAAACCCCAGCTGCCACCCATGGCTGCCTGCAGCCTCCAGGGCTGGGCTAGGGGGAGGTGGCCCTGCCCACGGCAGGAGCTTGGAACTTTAAGGTCCCTTCCAACCCAAACCATTCTATGGTTCTATGCCTTGGAGCAGGCTTGGAGTCACCTCCAGTCACAGAAAGCAGCCTTGTCCCCCTGGTCCTCTCTTTGATCCTCTCTCCAGACCATACCAGCCTTTGTGTTTTCGTCCAGCACTGTTTGCTGCAGTGTGAATCCCAGATCCCCAATCCCAGAAGGTTGGTAGATGACACCAGCTGTAGCCCTGCTCCATCTTTTACTGTAAGCAAACAGTTTTCTGGGTCTCCTTCCTGCCCTGTGGCTCCTCAGGGCTTTCCAACCTGCCTAGGTTTATTTTGACCTAGAAATTCCGGAAGTGAAGCAGCATCTGGTGCCAGGTCCAGAGTCACCTCTACCTGTTTTCTGACCCTTGTCAAGATTGGGTTTGTTTCCCTAGCTGCAGGCCCTGCAGGACCTCTCCTTCCCTTGGGAGGCTCCCAGACCTCGACTGGCTGATGAAAAGCAAGAGTCACTCACCCTAAAGAGGGATGCTTTGTGGTGCTCTGTTGAGTGTAACTGCAGTTTACTTCTCTTAAAATCCTGCCTGGTGTCCCTTGTGTCATCATTCTGCATTCAAGTTGCCATTACCCCAGGCTGGCTTTGTTTTTTTTCCTTTCTCCCTACAGTTTCTGCATCCAGTGCCAGTGGCAGCAGAGGCAGTTCTGTGCTTTCCTGTCACCGGGGAGGCTGCTGGCAAACACTGGCCCTTAAGAGGCTCCTTCAGGTTTTGGGTGCTACCAGTCTTCACCTCGGGATTTCTTTGGACCTTGCTTACATTTTGGACAGGTCGAGTCCCTTCATCAGCCACCCTGCAGGTGCTGTTGTCTCTTGTGCACCGACTGGGTCTGAGGCCCTGTGCGCTCTCCCTGCAGCTCTGCTGGCTGGGAGGATGCCCTTGGCTGCGGTGCCAGCAGGCACTCAGCTCTCTGTGGCACCATCCTGCAGATCTGCTTGGGGCTCTCTCTCTTTTCCTTCACGGGGAGGTAGCTGGCAGCAGAGGAAGCATCTGGAGAGCTGGCAGGCAGGGCAGCAGGCTGCTCACCCACGGCAGACCTGCCGGGCTCTAACCCAGCAGAAGGTGGTGACTATCCCCGAGAGTGAGCAAACTGCAGCCCAAGCTGCCCGGGTGGGCTGCGAGCTCACCCCAGCTCTGCCAGCCCCGAGCACAGCCAGCACTTACCCTGAGGACCACTGCCCCCTCCGCAGCACCCTCCTGGATCCCCCAGCAGCAGCAGCTGGCTCAGAGCCCCTCCTCGCCCTCGGGGGCTGAGGCTCTCTCGCTGCCGCCTGCTGCTGGTTCCTCATTTCCATTGGCATCTTTGCCATCCCCCTCTGCAAATGAGGAAGTCAGCTCTGGATCAGGACAATCCCCTTTCTTCAGAAGGCTGCTGCCCCATTGCTAGGAGAGGAAGGCAAGAGTCCTCCTCCTCAGCCTGCCCCTCCTGGCACCTCACAGGTCCCCCAAGGACATGACAACTGCAGCCAGCCACAAGGCGTCCCTGGGCCTCCCCAGGCTGCTGCAGGCTGGCCAGCACTGGGGCTTCAGTCTCTTGCAGTAGCATCTCCCGGCCATGGAGTCTGGGCTGGAAGCACCTCTAAGGTCATGGAATTCCCAAGAGCTGTGGCAGGCCTGGAAGCTGGCAGGTGAGACAAGTCTCTGGCCTCTTTTGCCAGGGACCCACTGGTCTCAAAGGGTGGTGGTAGCCAGGAGGTGAGGGTGGTCATGGCTGTGACATCTCGGGGTCACTGCCTGCTGGCCTGAGCAGAGGTGCCAGGGTGGGCACAGGGCCCTGCTGGCTTCATACAGGAGCCGAGGACAGCCCCACTTGGTCCCTCGTGGCTGTGCACATCTTCATCCATGGACGGTGGCAGCTGTCACAACACTGCCTTAAAGAAACGCCCATGTCCAGGAGCAGCTCTGCCAGCTCAGAAAGGCACCTGGCAGGTGCAGGCAGCGAATGGGTGAGACTGTGCAAGGGCAGGAGAAACTAGCAGGGAGCTTTGTGTTTGACACAGGATTCTGATGTTAGGATGAAAACCAACAGGGGAGTCCTACTTAGCTAAGGTGATTAGAGGACTGGGCCACAGCTGGATCCTTACCCCACTGCTGTGAGGAGCTGCCAGCCCCAGCAGACAGCTCTGGGCTGGGATCTCTGCAGTGAAAGGTTCTCTGTCACTGGGGCTCCAGGGCTGAGTATACCAAGGGTGGGGGAAAACCCCCAAGGGTCTGCATCCCACCAGCAGAGCCTGAGGCAGAGGGCAGTGCCCACAGCTCACAGACAGGCACAAGGGTAATGCTCAGTGTCCCTCCAGGCTGTGCTGGGGTCACTCTCCAGATGTCTTTTTGCATTTCTGGTGCCTCCAGACTTTGCTCAGGAGCTGTGCTGAACTTCCCTGGGGGGTGTCCAAGCTTGCCCATCAGCTGCCAGCTTTGGCAGGTGGGGCAGAAAGCAGAGCTGTGGGGCACAGCTGGCTCCAGTGCAGAGCTCTGCAGGGAAAATGGGGCTGAGCTATGGAGCTGTGCCCTGCAGAGAGCAGGGCAAGGACATGCCCTGCACGGTTAAGTCTGCCAGAGACGCTGGCAGAGGTGGGCTGTGGGAGATGGCAGTGCCCTCTCTGGGCCCCAGGAGCACTTGGCAGAGCTCTCCCATCTCTGCACGGGCAGGCAGTGCAGTGCCAGGGCCGAGGTCCTTCAGGGAATCACAAGAGGTCCTTGCTGCCTGCCAAGCCTGCTATGCTCCAGCACACAGCTAGAAGGGAGCATGGCAGAGCTGCCTCTCAGTGCAGCCTGAGAACCTCCAGCTCTCATCTCCTGCTACTCTAAGCCCGAGGCTCTGGAGCAGCACCTGAGGGTCTCACTCAGCCTGTCCCGTGGATAAGGCAGGTCAATGTTCTCTGTGCCAGCAGCAGGGCACAGCTGCCAGGCGTGTCCTGTGCTCTGTGGCAGAAGCTGAGCTGCCAAAGTCGCTGGCAGCTCCAGCCCAGGCACTACCTTGATCACTCAAGTGGCTGATTCCAGCAGGGCAGGGCCGGGGCAGCTGTGGGGCTGTGCCCTCCCTCCATGCCCCCAGCGAGGCTTTGCTGGCTCCCGGCTCGGGGCTGCAGGGGGCAAGCTGCCAGCAGCAGCAGAGCTAATAAAGGAGATTTTCTGCTTACCAGGGTGGGAAGGGCTCAGCACAATGTGTCCAGCAGCAGCAGCGGCAGGGCAGGGATGAGGTCTTCCCGCGGGTGCTCAGGCTTCTCCCAGGGGCTGTTTTTGTCGACCTGGAGCGGGAAGGTCTCCACTCAGGCAGCTCTCAAGAAGAGGACACCAGGGTGGGAGCAACTGCAGCATGATGCAGAGTCACTAGAGAAGAGGAAATGTGTGACATCAGCTCAAAGGAAATGAGAGTTTGGAAGCTGTAGAGGCAATTAACCACAGCCAAGCTCTGGCAAGTCCTTAAGGCTGTTTCCTCAAAGGAGCTCTGCTTCTGGGGCAGAGCTGGGATCTTCCTTTGGAGGCACAGCAGGAATGCACTTGGTGTCCCTGGCTAAGTTTGGGATTAGGCAGGATTTGAGCATCCTTCCCAGAAGGGAGCTTTGCCTTGATGACTTCTAGAGAAGGAAATGCCAGGGAGCAGATATCCCTCGGGCAGACTCACTTCCTAGCAGAGCCTACTTCAGCCCTGTGCTGGGGCTCAGAAGAGCCAGGAACAGCCATCTCAAGCCTCCTTTGGTGTCAGGGACCTTCATGGGCACTGAGACACCACAGCATGCCAGGTCCTCACCCACCCATGCACCTTCACATCACAGCCACCCTTGCTGGTGGCAGCCTGAAGAGCACAGGTCACAGTGATGCTGGCATGCTCAGGGAGCTGCTGGTGAAGGGCAAAGCTGCACACAGATCCCACCCAGCTCCCAGGCTGATGTTAACCTGCCCCCCGTGGACACCACTCTGAGGGCTGTGCTCAGGGCAGCTGTGAGCTTGGAGCTGCACAAAGCTGACACCTGCCAGCACCCACAGGAACAGAGCCACAAAGCCCAGCACCAGCACAGCAGAGCCTGAGCCAGGCTGCTGGGGAGCAGCACGGGCCCGAGGTGAAGCACAAGGTGGCCCACACTGGTGCTCCTTTGCTCCCTGCTTTTCCCATGGAATGCCCTGGCCACGTCCATGCTGAGGAGCATCAGAGACCCCCATGGCCTGGGGTCATGTCTTGGGAGACCCACCAGGAACAGGCTGAGGGTTGTGCCCCCTGGGCCACACCGATGGAGGGCTCCAGCCAAAACGCTCCAAGAGCCAGAAGCTGGCATGGACTCGTGGGCACCTTTAAGTCATGCTCTGGCTGCTGGGCTGCTGAGCACTGCCTCCAGGGGGGACACAGCAACCTCAGCAGCTGGGCAGGTGAGGCACTGATGGAGAGGGCAAGGGCACAGCAGCAACACTGCTCCACCAAGGTGCTGCCTTTTGCCTTGCCTGGCCTCAGGCACCCAGAGCCAAAGGGCATCAGGGCAGCTGGTGTGGTGCCAGCACCAAGCCTCTGTCCATGAAGGGTTCGATGTGCCCTGCCAGGGGCTTGGCAAACCACAGCACTGATCTGGGCTGCTTTGCCTCAGCCACCTCTTTTCTGGCCCTTCTCCAGAGGATACAGACAGTTTTTTCAGGGCCACTCCAGAGGGAAGCAGCTGGGGTGCACTGCTTGGTGCCCTGGGATGAGCACCCAGCTGCCTGCAGGCACCATGAGCCCAGCTCCCAGCCTGGCAGGGGTTGTGCAGGTGCCCTGCTGCTCCAGGACCTGCTCAGAGGAATCTCTGGAACACCACGAGTGGTACCACAGCTGGACATGCCCTGAGCTGCTCTGGGACCAGCCTTGTCTCCCACTGCACAGCCTGGAGCGTCCAAGGCATTCAGAAGCCACCAAACCTGAGCAGGACCCAAATGCCCCCAGTGCAAGGCAGCCTCACAGAGTCAGCACTGCGTGGGGTGGGAGGCCCTGCCCTGCCCCAGCAGGGTGAGCTGCACCAGGGGCACAGGCAACAGCCAAGCTCTGACTCTGCCTGGCCACAGCAGGGTGACCTAAGGGTGACCTGAGGCTCCTGCAGTGATGCTGCAGACCTGTGCTGGGGTAGAGGCTGCAGCAGTCTCTGTCCCTCTGCCACCTGCCCTCCTCCCTCCCCACCAGCCACAGGGAAGATGGCCTAAGGAGCCAGGCAGAGCCCACCAGGGAGCTTAACTTAAAACCCAAACCAAGGAGCCAAGGAGGCAGGCAGACTGCAAGGTAGGCAAGCAGGCAAGCAGGCAGGGAGGCAGGGAGGCAATCAGACAGGCAGGCAGGCAGGCAGGGAGGCAGGCAGGCAGGCAGGCAGGGAGGCAGGCAGGCAGGCAGGCAGGGAGGCAAGCAGGCAGGCAGGCAGGCAGGGAGGCAGGCAGGCAGGCAGGCAGGGAGGCAAGCAGGCAGGCAGGCAGGCAGGGAGGCAGGCAGGGAGGCAGGCAGGCAGGGAGGCAATCAGACAGGCAGGCAGGGAGGCAATCAGACAGGCAGGCAGGCAGGCAGGGAGGCAGGCAGGCAGGGAGGCAATCAGACAGGCAGGCAGGGAGGCAATCAGGCAGGGAGGCAATCAGGCAGGGAGGCAGGCAGGGAGGCAGCAAGGAGGTCTGCTCACCTAGGGGAGGGAAGCTTGGAGGGGCTGCAGCAGTAGCCAAAGTTTGTTGTCCTGTCACAGCCAAGTTCTTAGAGGAAACGAGCCCAGGAGGTACTGAGCTGGGGAGGAGCTCTCATCAGAGCCTTCATCCTTCCTGCTCGGCCTGCCCTGGCCCTGCCACTGACACACACAGGGCCCTGAGGAGTCTGTAATGCCCCAGAGCCAAACAGCACAAACACAGCGAGGGCGGTGCTGAAAGACACAAAGGGACCTGAAGGGTGGAAGCTGCAGCAGTGACTCTGCTCTGCTACCTGAGTCAAGCACTCACGCTGGGGTCAGGACACCTCTGAGTGCCCATGCTGGCACCATGCCCATGCTGTCCAGGGCCTCCTCACTGCTCTCCAGATTCACTCAAGTCTCAGCTTTGCCTCCAGTGCCCAGGCTGTGCCCTGAGCTGCTGAGGCTGATGGAAATGCCCAGGGCATGCTTGGTGATGTAGATCAGCCTCTGGCTGGCCTTGCCCTGCTCCTGTCCACCTCGGAGTTAGATGAGGAGTTCCCTTCCTCGCCACCCCCACTCTCTGCTGCTGCATTAAAATCATGAAAGGTAGAAGGGGCCCAAGAGTCAGCGCTCAGTGCCAGGACACTGAGCTGAACAGTCCCAGCACCCACTCTGCACTGCACCCTGACACATCCCAGTGTCCCCCAGGCAGTGTCCACAGCCAACATTCCCTGCTCTGCTTCTCTCCCAGCCTGGGGACTCCTCTGCCTTCTCTGCCTCCCTCCCAGCCTGGGAACTCCTCTGCCTTCTCTGCTTCCCTCCCAGCCTGGGAACTCCTCTGCCTGCTCTGCCTCCCTCCCAGC
>VWZI01001687.1:43580-70237 GCA_013396835.1 Psilopogon haemacephalus | reverse complement strand
TTCCACGGGATACTGTGTTTGATTAGCCCAGTCCCGTGACAACATGTAACCATTAATTTCTGCACACAAATACATCCATGTACCTAGGGAAAACTGCACATACGTACGCAAAAGTATCGCTGAAGGTGAGAGATTGACCTTATGGTGATGCCAGCAGATTTAGCAGTTAGAGACATAAGACAATGCATGCTTGCCTCCAGAATTAAAAATGTACTTAGGTGGGGGTATTATTAAAACAAGTACCTTAATAACTGCAAAGTGTGTCACTACATGAATATCACATTTTTTCATTATAGAGATACAGAATATAATATAAACCCAGGAGTCTCTTGTCTTGTTTAGTGTTGACATTTGTCTATATGAATTGTTTTCACACTGGTGGAGCACTAGTCATTGTTTTGGCATTCTGAAGATGACAAGAAAAAAAATCAATAACGTAGAAAATTTAGAACATATTGTCCTAAAATCCCCTTCATTATTAAAACTAGAGGGAGAAACATAGGAAATCGGAGCCTCTAAACACAGCTGAAAGAACTGAGAGTTGAATTCAACCAGCAGTGAATTGCACTCCCACATACATACAGCCCCAGACAATAGGCTGATTCAAGACAATGAATGCACAAGGAAAAAAGTCATTATTCTCTCCTTTCTCTCTGCAATGCTAATTCTTTTCCTCAAATAGAATGCCTGAAAAATAGATCCAGTGTTGAAATCCTTTCTTTCATACTTGATAGAATGAAATACACTATGATACCACTTTGACTTCATCTTGACTCTGAACATAAACTTTTTTCTAAGACATGTACATTATCAAAATCCATCTGATGTGTCAATTGGTGTTCTGAATGCATCACCATATCAAGACAAAACCTCCTGAGAGATGAGAAATAAAATTTCCTAATGATACCGCTATCTTATATTAACAAATATAAGAGAACTGTTACAAAAGATGAGTGCAACAAGATGCTGGCATTTTTCATATAAGGAACCTAAAATGTTTTTATGTAAAGATAAATGAGTCAGCTATTAATCTATTATTTAAAAAATCTTATTTGTATAACAGTCAAGATCAGGCAGCAATACATTGTCAGCTACAAATAAAAACCAGGTTTGCCTTGCAGTCTGATCTTTACATAGCAGCCTTTGGTGTGTGGTGTCCTATGTAATAGACAATTTAAGCCATATGTATTCTCTCAGTATACCTTCAAGACGGATACATCTACATTTTTTTCTTGTTTATGACTGTATAGACTTGATTTCTTCTAGCTTCAATTACCTGACAGTGTGCCCAAAACGACTACTGAGTTTTCTTCTAGAGTCAATAGGGAGAGATGAGCACTTCCAACCAATGGCTTCTCCTTGGTCATTACAGTAGGTGTGCAAAATCACAGAACCACAGAATTGTCAGGGTTGGAAGAGATCCCAAGGATCATCTAGCTCCAACACCCACCCCTGCCATGTTCCATGCGTGGAACAGTATGCCTTTGGAGGTGCTTATCTCTTCTCACTGGTTAAGAAAAGGAGCTTTGCTTTGACGAAGCATCTCTTTTATCTGACAGAAGTCAGATGAAAGGAATCCTAGCCGTACAGACCTAATTGGCCTCTCTCTGCATCCTAATGCCACGCTGGCCAGGTCTCAGTCAATGGCTCATTGTGTGAAGCTCCGCCATAAACACAGAGGTCCCTGTCCTGTGAAGCCTGCTTTAAGAAATTCCATCATGGGTGTGCTGTCTTGATGTACATAAAGTGTTGTAACCCTATCTAGGTAGAATATTCCTAATTCTCTCTTTGGGAAGCTTAATTTATTATAATTTTTATTATCTTCCTGGAATTCAAGAAAGATGACAACACCTCTCAAGTAACTAAGCAAGGACTGGTTTTGATCTGGTGAAACAACAGCCTATTCTTCCACACTTTAGTTTCTCAATTTCAGCATAAGACATGGGTAGAATGTAGCAAAGAGAGGAAAACAGCTGTAACTTAGATAAGTGAAGGATAAATATGCAAAAATATATATATCTTACACATACTGACATGAATGTTTCCTTGCAGGTTTTTGTTCTTAAGATTTCCAGTGAGAAAAATTTCAATAGTTACTCAGAGTGATAATGCAAGAATATAATTTTAGCCTAGGAAGTGAAGAATGCTGCACTTTTACTAGAACGTTATCATTGGGTGAAAAATAACAAAAGAAAATACATTAGATATAAATTGATGAAATGCCATGTTCCCCTTTTTCTTCAACTCAAAAAATATATTCACCATATGGTCTTTTATAAATATTTCGGAAGTAAAGTGACTTCTGGAAGGGATTGGAGTCTGAGATATGCACAGTTATCAGCATTTTAGAAAATCCAATTTGAAACATCTGCTAACTCTTGAAAGAGTTATGCTGAAACAAAAAACAGTCCTTATTTAGGAGAGTTGTATGCTCAGAGTTTTATATTCTCCCCTCTTTTCTGCAAGAGTAGCAGAAATTGGAGAGAGCTGTACAAGCATTTTGCTTCCACCTTTTTCAGGTCCAAGATTTAAAGCTTTATGGTGAGGAAAATCAAGATGACAGATGCAAAGAGACAGTGAATTACTGACACACTCCTCTTCAATCATGCTTTGAAGTGCTAAAGAATTCAGACCAAATCTCAACCATGAAAGCTTTGTAAGAGGCAAGCTGCAATTTACTAGGCCAGTGGAATGTAACAGATACATTTTAAAATAATGTATTTTTTAAAAATCTTAGGATTTGGGACAAAGCGAAAAAAATTAGAAAACAGCAGATGTTTTTGACCTCTGTAATGCTTACGGGATTTGTTATGCTGTTGTTATCAGTATGCAGTTACAATCCCTACAACTTGCACTTCTTCCAACCTTCCAGACAGACTATAAATATTTAACCGTTCCTGCATGTTGATTTACATAGTACTTACTGGGTAAATAATACCTCACTTCTGAAAAATGTATGCACGCATATAGTGCAGTGTAAATAATTAATCAATTATAATACCAGCAAAACAATAACAAAGAGAAAATAGCAGTTTTTGGAAGACATACAACCATCTTTGGATAGATTTTTTTTGAAAAATTTTCTATTTTCCTTTCTACCCTTATTTTTATTTGTCCCTTCCTTCTTTTATCCTTCATCTAATGAGTTTATTATTGCTATCAGCCTAACATAAATTCCAGTCAGAACTTTTTTCTCCTGAAATGTTTTGCATACTGTAGGTAGAAAGCAGAGCCATTCAGCATATTTGTTGACATTTCATGTATCATTCTGAATTAGTAATTCTAATATGGACGCAGATCATGCAACAGGCTGACAGATGGAAGCAACTTTTGTCCTTTTTGGGGTGGCACTCAAATCAAATCAGTGTAGATCTTTTCTAATACATGGCCTGTACAATTTGATCCAATTAGTGAAACTGCCAGTGAATTCTCTAGCGGAGTGGTCTTACTCTAAATTAAGCATAGAAGTGCAAAAATAATTATTTCTTATGCTACACAGTATTAACCTGTAAATGGACAGAACACAAATGTCTGGGACAGGTATGACTCAAGAATGGTCACATCCCTCTATTACCAATGTAGGTAGCATGATAGAAATATCTGGTTTGAGTGTGAAGATTTCAAAGTTCTTGTTTGAAAGGATAACAAGAGGTCATAGTGTGATCTAAAGAAGAATCACACACATTTTTATAGATAAGAGGAAAACAGAATATCCATGAAAATACAACAGCCAACAGAAAAGAGTCACTAGAGTTCTGATACAGCCATGGAAATAGTCTGCATAAAGTACTTTTCTAACGATGACTGGCCCAGCCCTAATTCTTGACAACAACCTGAAATGCCATTCAGAGTGACCCAAACTAGCTTGAGATGTGGGTCTGTGTGAACCTCATGAGGTTCAACAAGGCTAAATGGAGAGTCCTCAACCTGGATTGGGGCAATTCATAGTATCAACCCAGGCTGAGGAATTAAGAGATGGAGAAAAGCCCTGCAAAAAAATTATTTTGGAATACTGGAGAATAAACAGATGTACATGACCTGGCAACATGTTGCCAGAAGGCAAACCATGTACTGGCTTGCATCAAAAAGAAATGCAGGTTAAGGAATGTGATTCTGTCCCTCTATTTTACTCTAGTGAGATCCCACTGCATTCAGCTCTGGAGTCCTCAGCATGAGATGTGAACCTGTTGCAGTGGGTCCAGAGGAGGGCACAAAAATGATCAGAGGGCTGGAGCACCTCTCCTATAGAGAAAGGCTGAGTGGGTTGGCTTTGTTCAGTCTGGAGAAGAGATGACTCCAAGGAAATGCTATTGAAGGCTTTCAATACTTAAAGCAGGCTAATAGAAAGACAGAAGCAATGCTACTGCAGGCTTTCAATACTTAAAGCAGGCTTATAAGAAAGACAGAAGGAATCTTTTTAGCAAGAATTGTTGTGACAAGGGGTAATGGTTTTAGATTAAAAGATGGGAGATTTACAGCTGATACAAGAAAGAAATGTTTTACAGTGAGGGTAGTGAAATTCTGGGCTAGGTTGCCCAGAAAGGCAACAGTAGCCCCATCCCTAGAAACATTCTGATTGGTTGAGTCTCTGCACAACTTGATCCAGTTAAAGATGTCCTTGTGCACTACAGAGGGGTTGAACTGGATGACATTTTAATGACCCTTCCAATCCAAAATATTATATGATTCTATATATTATAGTAATTTTTGTATTCTACTATAAATGCTAAAGGTCAAGCTTAAATAATTTCATTATATGGTTAGTGAATCTGAATTTTTCTGCTTAGACAAAGGAAATCATATGGATACAATCATAAACTGAAGTCACTCTGTTCATATCTGCATTTTTATCTAAACCCTTTTCCTTATTTTTCATAATATTTTTCTCTACATTGTTGCTATACAAAAGGTCTAAACAAACAATAAGGAAACTAAGCAATAGTTGTAACTATCTATGTACTTTGTAGTGTGATATGAACAAAGTGATGACAGCTGGAAAAATGCTTTGCCATTGCTTTGTTTTCCAATCTAGTAACATGGCACTTCTTAACAAGGCATGAGAACTTCTCTCCCCACATAGAAGAGGGCTGTTGCAGAGTAGTGAACAGAGCCAGTGTGGAAGGTTCCAGCATGGTTTTGTAAGAGCTCCCATAAGAATAGTAATGTAGCCCTGCACTGACTTTCACAATATTTCAGATCAGAATTGCTTCATCTCCCAATGGGAAGGACCTCAATTACAACGTCATGGTACAAAGCTGAGACCCCAAAAACAGTGCCAAATTTCATAGATCCCTGACAGTCTTTTGAAACCAGAGAGGAGGCAAAATTGTGTCTGATATTCAAAAAATGAAGATCTAGACCAATGTTTGAATGATTTTATAATACATTACATTATTCTCAGTGAGCTGTTTTAATTCAGCTATCATGTTCAATTTGAGTACTGGAATGTAAAATTAAAAAAAAAAAAAAAAAAAAAAGAAAAAAAAATTTTCCCATCAGGAGAGGAAAGACAAGTCAAGAAAAAAGCCATATAAATTTAGCCCTTATAAACAACCAAGTTGCTGGGCTTTCAGTCGCTAATCATTTTAACTGCACTTTTCTGATTCATTTGGCTGGGTCAGTCCTAGGGAATTACCAAATAAAGACAAGAGAGAGTCAAATGTTACTGCACAGAGTGCCATGTAATGAACCTATTAAATACAGTACTGGAGCTTGATTGTTCACTGATGACAACAGACTATGCCTTCAATATCATGACCCCTGGTGGGCTAAGGGGCATGACTCTCAAAGGGTTAATCTTTTCCACCTGTTGTTGACCACAGTGCAAGCTCTCCTGACAAGTCTCCAACCAGGAGAATGTGGCCCCTGACCTTTGCAGTAGTGGGATGTTGCAGTAAAGGCACTCCATAACAATCACTGCAATTTAGCACACTCACCCCAACTGAACCCAGTAGTAAAGCAAGCTGTGAATAACCAGCAAATTGTGAATTTGAAAAGCAGACTAAAGATGGGGAATGACACTCAGAAAATCTTGGTCAGATCTCTGTGAGGGTTACCATGAGCTGTATGTGCTGGGTTGCTGGTTTGAACTTTTGCTTATGAAAATATTAGAATCAATCCAAGCTGAAACAACAAAAATAATTACTGGAAAAGTCAAGAGTATTGAAACAGAGATGTGATTTCAGCCAAAACCAAACATTTGAAAGCCAAAGCTGTTGTTCTCCTGAGACAATAACAACTGTTCCGATCTGTTAGGTACAAACATGTATAAAGCAAAAGTGCAAGAAAATCTTAATAGTTAGCCTCTGTAGACACAGAACATATTCTGAAGATTCAAGATATCTTCACATAGCCCAAACTCCTTTACTGTTTTTGTGACTAGCTTGGTATCTGAGTCATGCTCACCTTGAAAGGTAAGGTTCCCAAGACATCAGAAATATTTACTTATTCAGGAGCATCTCTGAAGTCTGCTGTTTTCCAGTTGTCATCTTATGCTGCTTTGCTCGACAACTACATTGCCTGTTTGAGCTTTTCTTTAACTGTGAAGAATAAACTTTTGTGAAGTTTTCTTATTAGTCACAGAGGAGATTTGAAGAAAAAAAAAAAAGTAAAAGTTCTTTCACCAAATTGCCTAGCTAGAGAAAAGTTGGAACAAGATGCCCACTTGTTCTCTTGATGTTAATACTCTGCTTTTTTGCATGCACAGAACTTCTCTGATACTGGCAGCTCAGCTGTTTCTACAGGCAGCCCAGGTCTCCTCCAGTGGAGTTTTGCCAGGGAACTTGATGGAAGCAAGATCAGGATCAGAGATATGAAAACATCAGCATTGAGATTCAAGTGAGGAAATGAACCAACAACATTCAATTAACATGCTTATATGACAAAGTTTGTCAAAGTATGCTTTGTTCCTAACAGCATTTTAAAATTCCTATTCTCCACCCAGCCCTTCAAAGAGGGGAATTAGGTGTATTTCCTTTTGTATTTTGTGGGATCTCAGTATTTGAGACCGACTTGAATTCCAGAGCTATCCAATCAGAAGTGACACATTAGAAGAAAGTTCTTCTTGGAGAATAATAATTACCAGTTATTTTATGAATAAAAATAACCTATGAAAAATTCACTACTGATTCCTTTAGAAACCTTCCAAATATTCCCAACTGCAGACAACATTTTTAATTGGTTGAAAGCCCCATAAAACCTGCTGGTGGACATTTTCTTGTAGAAATGAAGTGACCATGTTTTCCATGTGCCTGAGGTTCCAAGAAACAGAGAAAGCTTTATTTCTGATAAGCTCTGTCAGGTTGGACTTTTCTTCTTTAGGTTACTGATCAACTGTGTCAAGATCTCAGTAAGTGGAGCTGGTGTTAAATAGATGATTGGTCACCTATAAATTATCTGGGGTCCTAGGGAACTTCCTGAAAGGTACATGAAGAAGCAATTTGGCCTTGTGTCATCCTGTATGACTTCTAGGCATTCATCACCAATAGACCATACAAGTGGATTGAAGTTGCAGTTTGCTTAAACATGCTTCAGAATAAACATTGGAGGGTGCATGGAAGAGCCATAGAGAGAAAAGGACAGAATAATGTGAAGGAGAGGTGTTTCTCTTCTGCTAAAGGCTGATTATTCTGCAGGGTACTTATTCTGTAGAGAAAAGTGAAGAGTAAAATATTGATGTACATTGAATGTAGGCAGAAGTCAAGATTTCCAATGACAAATGAGGGCTTTGCTGTGACATCTGTAGTCTAACAGAAAGTATTAAAATGACGGAGTGGCAGAGAAATTTCCTTCCTCTTTAGAGGACAAATAGTATTTTTCTTTAAGTATGGCATGTTAACATTTTAAACAATTCACATTCAGATATATGTATTACTATACTTCAGCCTGCAAATCTACACCACTAATTTCTCACTCGTGCTGTTATAGTTTTAGAAATTACTGACTGGACCACTGAATGCAATTGCAGAAACTCCAAAGTTACCATTAATAGACATTGGGAAAGAAAGTATCAGGTGTAGATACCAGTCCAACTCTAAAAGCAGAGTAGCCATGTACCTGCACCAACTCCTGGCCTTATTTGTCTTTTAATATAGACAAAGATAGGATACTTTCAAATATGAAATGGGTTTTTAGGAGTATGGATGGTTCTATGTGTTATTACCTATAAATCAAAATTTGTTGATTTTCAACACTCAAAGGAGAAAAATACATTTTTATGCCTTAGAAAATGAAACATTTATTCCAAAGATTATTTAGACACAGAATCAGAACTAACCAGGTTGGAAAAGACCTCTAAGATCATGGAGTCCAACCTATCACCTAACCCTTCTAATTAACCAAAACAATGGCACTAAGTGCCTCATCCAGTCTTCTCTTTGAAACACCTCCAGGGGTGGTGACTCCACCACCTTCCCAGACAGCCCATTTCATTGGGCAATCACTCTTTCTGTGTAAAACCTCTTCCTAAACTCCAGCCTAAACCTGCCCTGGCTCAATTTGAGACTGTGTCCCCTAGTTCTGTCACTGGTTGCCTGGGAGAAGAGACCAACCCCTGCCTGGCTACAACCTCCTCTCATGTAGTTGAAGAGAGCAGTAAGGTCTCTCCCCAGAGCCTCCTCCTCTCCAGGCTGAACAGCCCCAGCTCCCACAGTCTCTTCTCACAGGGCTGTGCTCCAGCCCCCTCACCAGCCATGGTGCCCTTCTCTGGACACATTCAAGCACCAAAACATCTTTCTGAAATTGAGTGGCCAGAAGTGGACACAGTACTCAAGATGTGGCCTAACCAGTGCTGAGTACAGGGGCAGAATGACTTCCCTGGTCCTGCTGGCCACACTATTTCTGATACAGGTGAGGATGCCATTGGCCTTCTTGGCCACCTGGGCACACTGCTGCCTCATGTTCAGTCAGGTCTCAACCAGTACCCCCAGGTCCCTCTCCAGCTGCTCTACAGCTGCTCTCCAGCCACTCTGACCCCAGCCTGTAGAGCTGCATGAGGTTGTTGTGGCTAACAAGTGCAGAAGCTGGCATTTGGCCTTGTTAAAACTCATGGCGTTGGACTGTGCCCATCTGTCCAGCCTGTCCAGGTCCCTCTGCAGAGCCCTCCCGCCCTCTAACAAATCAACACAACCTCCCAACTTTTTGTCTGCACACTTACTGATAGTGGAATCAATCCCCTAATCCAGATCATCAATTAAGATACTAAATGGCCCAGCACTGATCCCTGGGGCACACTATTCATGACTGGCCACCAAGTGGATGTGGCACCATTCACCACCATTCTCTGTGCCCAGCCATCAGCCAGTTCTTAACCAGCACAGAGTACCCCTGTCCAAGCCATGGGCTGCCAGCTTAGCCAGGAGTTTGCTATGCCAAATAATGTCAAAGGCCTTGCTAAAGTCCAGGTAGACTACATCCACAGCCTTCCCTACTTCTACTAAGTAGGTCTACCTGGTCATAAAAGAGATCAAGTCAGTCAAGCAGGACCTGTCCCTCCTATATCTATGCTGTCTGGATCTGATCCCCTGGCCATCCTGTAGGTGCCCTATGATTGCACTCAGGATGATCTGTTCCATTATCTTGCATCAACTGAGGTCAGGCTGACAGTTCTGTAATTTCCTGGGTCCTCCTTTCGATCCATATTGTGGATGGCCACCACACTGGTCAGCTTCCTGTCTTTAGGAACTCTCCAGTGAGCCAAGACTGTGGATAAATGATGGAGAGTGGCTTGGCCAGCGCATCTGCAAGCTCTCTCAGCACCCTAGGATGGATCCCATCTGGTCTCATAGACTTGTGAGGATCCAAGAGACTCAACAAGTATCTGACCACATCCTCCTGGATTACAGGGGGGATGTTCTGCTCCCTGACCCAACCTATCAGCTCAGGAGGCAGCTCTCCTGAGGACAACCTGGCTTACAATTGAAAATTGAGACAAAGAAGGTGTTAAGAACCTCTGCCTTTTCCTCATCTCTAGTCACTACATTTCCCTTCTTTTCCAATAAGGAGTGGATGTTATCTTTCTGCCATTTATATATATAATCTGCCCTTCTTTCTGCCATTTATATATATATATAAATATATATTTATAAAAACATTTCTTGTTATCATTCACAGCAGCCAGTCTAGGTTCTAACTGGGCTTTTGCCTCTCTAATTTTCCTCCCACATGACCTGGCAACATCCTTAATTTTTTCCTGAGTTACCACCCCCTCTTTCCAAAGGTGATATAACCTCTTTTTTTTCCCCTTAATTCCTTCACAAGTCCCTCACCCATTGCACATGTAGTCATACATGTCCAATACACTCTAAACCCATATGTCTCAGCCAGACTTTTGAGAAATGCCTGTTAGCCTGGGATGGGGAAGTGTGAAATCAGGACACCCATGATAGTAAATACAAGACACCGATTAGTTGGTAGCATCACAGTGAAGTTTGCAGACAATTAGCAGTTTGATGTGAAAGGATGAAAATTCCCTCTGAAGATTTCTAGGCTATATAGATTTACAACATACTGCTTTCCTTTCTGTTCAATGGCTTTCAAATGTTCTGTGTGCAGAAAGTATGGGTATGAGATTAAAAAAAAATTAGTATCAAGTAAAATAATGAATGTTTTCATGCTAAAGGTGTGGTATACAGTCAAATATGTACATCTGGTTTCCAAATTACATTATAATAGTAAAAAAAAGATTATGATAATTTCCTTAAAAAACACCAAACCACCAATTGTGATTGATGCTAATTTGATCTCACGTCAGCCTTCTGGCATATTCTAATTCCACAGAATAATCAGAATTTGCTGAAATCTCCCCTGCAGTAGTGTATTTTTTCTGTTATTATCTGATAATAAGGCTTTATGAAAGATATGCTGCATATTTATGTTGCTGACAGGAAACATTTTATTGTTATTATTGTTATTGTATCATTCAGACAATGTAGTGTGAAGTACACTAAAGAAGGTTACAAAACCAAAAAGCTAACTCTGAAACTGTTCTAATTGCTCCATTTTTACCACCTTTCAGTTCTGAGCCCAGATAAAGGTAATTTTTGTTCCCCACCAGCACAGCTCAGAGTGACTTGAGGACCACTGATTTCAGGTATGTTCTGAGGTATGAGACAGTATGTGGGTTGCTGGATTTGTCCTCTCTTTTCTGCCACCAGCAGACAGTATTCATACAGAGTGACAAAGATACAAGATGAATCCATCATATTTTTAATCTTGTGTTCTCTTTTCTTGCCTTAAAATGCTGGATGAGAACTTTGTATCGACAATTACTGGCATAATTTTTCTGTTCTGCATTGTCAGTTAATCTTGTAAAAACAGCATGTACCTAGACACTGTCACCTTTCCTTCTCAGTCTCACTAATCTATGCCAGCACATGCTGTACTTCTACATCAAAAGATGACATTAAAATGTGCTTCAAAATGCAATAAACAATAGAAAACTCTTGCACATTCTACTGTGGATACAAAATACAATGTAAGCTATATCAAATGTCCAAGAATTTTACTGTGTATGATTTGATGGTACACCTGGTGAAAATCTGTTACCTACGAGCACCTGGTTGACTTTTTCAATGCCTGACATAGTCTCTTGTCTTGCGTGATGCCTCAACATCTATCACAATACTAAGAAATTACAAAATCAGAGCAAGTTTTTTACTAATAGCAAGAAATAAAAGAAATATTGAAATACTTAATATTAAAACAAATCCAGACACTGATGTAAAATGGACTTGCAGGGCAGGAATAATTGAGCAGCTGGGTAGTCTCATCTATGATGTATGATCAGCAACATGCAAACAGTGCACCAATGTACTCACAGAATAGAGCATGAATCCTTTATGTAACTGTCATCCATAGTAAAACTAATTATGAAATCTATGCTGAGAAGTCTCCCCATTGTACTCAGCTACACTTGATTTTCTTTATAATGTCACTTGATTTTCTTTATAATGTCCCTGCTTGTGTCTGCCCAGCCTCTTGGCTGAGCCAGATCCCTGTAATTGTCACTGTGTCAAGCTCTCTTCACCACTTGCTCTGTCTAACCATTACCAATGTTTTCTGAACACAGATTGTTTTGGCAGAAAGGCAATGCTGCAGCAAGACTTCTACCACATCCTGTTCCAGCAGAGCAAGATTTCAGAAAACTAGAAATGTAAAATTTCAACTGAAAAAAAAAAAAAAAAGAAAGAAAATAAATAGGTATATTTATGGATACACACTTGAAAAAGTTACCATGCTATTTGATGAGAATTGTAACTCCATCAAGTCCTTCCCTTAACCTTCAACATTAGGGTCAAAGTATGGTGTTTAGTATCACTAGCATATTTCTTGCTGCTACTTTTATTCGTACTATGACTTATAATTACTTCCAATACCTCAGAAAGTTTCTGGTTATGAAAAGTTTATTTTATGAGCAGATTTTATGTTGATATTCAGTGTACACATAAGCAAAGGAATGTCTTGCCTCTCTGCACTATTGATCTTCATGGTGCTTGTGATATATCGATGTAATTGATTGTATTAGGTGTGGAAGATGTGAAGTCAATATTCCTCCTATCATTCCTCATTGGCAGCTAGAAAGGTGTTGATAACACAACCGTATTTTGGCTGCTGCTGAGGCCTGCTAGCACAGCATCACAGATATCTCTCCAACATTCCCCATTCAACAGCATGCAGGGGATGGGCAAGATCTAAGGAGGTGACATATGCTGGACAGTTGACAAAAACTGACCTAAGAGATGTTCCATACCATATAACATCTGCTCAGCAATAAAAGTTAAGAGAAAGGAGGACCAGGGGGAATGGTATTTGTTTTTGTATTTGTGTTCCAGTGTAACCAATTTGTGTACTGAAGCCAAACTTCCTGGCAAATGGCTGGACATTACTTGCTAGTGGGAAGCAGAAAATAAATAATTTGTTTTCCTTTGGTTCAAAACCAGCCTTTTTTTGCTTTATTAAACTGCTTTTATCTTAACCCACCAGGCATTTTTTAATCTTGCTTTTCCCGCTCCCTGTCCTGCTGGGAAACAGAATGATAGAGCAGCTTGGTGGGTATCTAGTATCCAGATAAAGTTGACTCACTACTCCAACAGAGTCAAATATCTATGGAGAGCATCCACAGAAGGGCTAAGGACTTCAGCAGACTCTGCTTGTGATAGATGAGATCGCAGACTTTACTGGCTGGGAATTGAAAATAGTAAGGCAGAAAAAGAAATTCCTCATATGGGATAAAATGTAATGAAGTATTATCAGAGTGTTGGTACAACTGCAGAAGAGAAAGTAAATATTGGCTATATGACTGGTAAATCAGAACAAGCAAATGAAAAACCTAAAGCAAATATAACTCATAATCAATTAATCAGACGAACTTTGATATACTTATGGTAAGAGGTTTTTGGGTTTTTTTGTGATGAGAATATTTAGAATAGCTACAGAATCACCAATGTTGCACAGTCTGCACGAAAATAAAGCAACATATATCTGGGATTTTTTGCAACAAAGCTGCAGGTAGTTCAAAGAAATTAAGACAGACTCTGTAAATACAGCTTACACTTGTGCTTCTTAGGTATGAAATGTCACAGCTACCTGTGGCATTGTGGCAGATCAAAACTTTCTGAACAGAAAAAAAAGCCAAATCCTGTTGACTTTTACCAATTTCTCAGATTATGACAGATTTTAGAAGTGTTATCAGCCAAATTTGATTCAACATCCAGCTATTTGGTATTTATTAAAGCTGCAGGCTGATCCTATCTCTCTTGCTGGGGTAAGCCTAATTCCTCTAAGAACTTTTATTGATATCTTGTAAATAGGATTTGCAAAATAAACTCCAGAGCTTGGTAAGAAGACTGATAATATGATTGCCTAGAAAGGGAGAATTTAAAGCATCATTGACAGTAGATTTGTGTGTCTTTCTGCTTTCTTTGGAATGGGTAATGAAGATATTTATATCTTCTTTTCTGAAGGGACACTGTTTGCCACAAAATGTGCAGATCTCAGGCTTAGAGAAACTACTTAGAAAATCAGTAAGAAATCATAGAGAAGAAAACCAAATCAATTCTTGGAAATATTTCAGCCATCAGATGTTTTTCATAATACCTTACCATGTGCTACTGTATTACAATTTCCCAGGTGGTTATCCATCTTCATATTACATTCCTAAAGCAGAGATGGACCAGGATCTTTTCATAGATCAGGGAAGATAAAGGCAAAGAAATCTTTAATAACGCCAATTTTTAAAAGATCTTCCTGCTCATTAATAACTTCAGTAAAAACAAAAGCATATTAATTATACTTGAAGTATGACATGAAAATATTTAAGAATTCTTCATAGAAAAAATATTCTTAAAGCTAATTCATTACCTGTTGGACACCTAATGGTCTTGGTTCTTAATACATACCTACAGATCATTTTTTTAAAAAGTGATAGACAGTCTGTACCAGGGTTCTCCACCATGTGGGTCTTAGGTACCATGCGTTCAGAGATGTTTGTTTGCTATGCATTTAAAACAAAAGGAGTTTAGCATGTCAGTCTTGCTTAAAATCAGAAATATCTCAAATCTGCCTTCTGAATACCATTTTCAATATGATTTTCATTCCCTGTCAAAAATAAAACTAATACTGTCCCTATCTTACCTACACATAAAAATATCAAACTGGGTTGCTGGGTTGTTTTGGTTTTTTTTTTGGTTGATTGGTTGATTGGTTTTGTTTTATTTTCTGCATCTTCTGGCTCATCTGAAACCTCTAGGTATAGCTAGATAACTAGATAACATTGATATCACAGACTAAGCTTTTAGCAGCATCCTTATATCCCTGTAAAATCATTCCACTCATTTTCTAAGAATTCCTTTCAACACCAAAGTATATAAATAGGTAAGAAAGATTACTCAGTTAAGCAACCTTATACTACTCTGCAGTATAGGGCGTTAGAAAAGATAAAGTATGTTAAAAAAATAATAAAACCTTAAGCCTACCACCCTTTTAGAATGTTGATTTTCCATTTAAACAAAAGGATGAGGAAAATGACCACTTTGCATGCATTCCCATCTACAAAATGCTTTGCAAAAATAGTACTGTCTTCTGTAAACAAGTGTATTAAAAATGTGACAGACAAGAGTGTACAACAGTTTTGTAATTAATGAGCCATGAAACTCTAGAGCATTAGCAGCTGATCTAATTGCAAAATATTAACAACTGTGGAAGGGAGTCTGGAACATAAAGGCCATGGTATAAACCTCCTTGCAGATGTTAGATGAGTTGACACCTGCAAATCATTTAGTTGCAAGTATTTTAATATCTTATTATGTTAGCAGTTTTCCTTTGATTTCATTCATGCTAAAGCTTTACTCCCATGGAATCAAAACAACTGGAAGAAAGTGCCATTTTTTTGCTATGTACAGGTCTAATTAGCATAATCACATTGTATTTTATTTTCTTTTTCCTTCCTGGTCTCACCAGACAAGTAAATAAATACTTCCCAAATCATTAAGTTCTTTAGAATGAGAGTTGTGGGACACTGAAACAGGTTGCCCAGGGAGGTGTTGGAGGCCCCATCCCATGAAGAGGTCAGGTTTGATGGAGCTTTGAGCAACTTGGTCTAGTTAAAGATATCTCTGCTTACTGCAGGGGATGTGGACTAGATGACTTAAAAAGGTCCCTTCCAACCCAATGTGTTCTATTATTCTATGATTTTATCAAGAATCTTGGGTTGAAGAGAACAAGAAAGAAGGAAACTAGAGTGCTAATTAAGAATAAACCATGTAATTGCCAGTGTCACTTTGATAATCTCAGTCTTCCCTTAGTTTTGAAAATAAATTCTGTCTTTCCTGTCTGATTAGCAATGGGTTGGTTCTCTATAGTATCTATGATCTCTGAACTAATGCCTATCACTCTATCAGCCTTGTGGCACAGGCTTACAAGGACAGTGCTTGGACCGTTCAGATTGAACAATCACAGAAGGACAATGCTACAGACACTTACAATCATAGAATCAGTCAGGGTTCTGGCACTGCTCTGACACAGTTTCAGCTCCAGTCCTTGGTATTCCACAGTCAATTCCAGGTCTAGGCTCTGCTTGCTTGTGTAGTGTTGCCAATGCTCAAAATCTCAGCTTGCCTTACTCAGGTTATTCTATTTGGTCACTTATTGCGGACTTTGGTATAAGGATTTAGACCTATTTTTTCCACCTTCTGTTTTATGTCTTATTGGCTAAGAGATAAAATCAAGTATTCTAATCTTTTCCCCAAGTAAATAATTACATTTACCAGAGTCTGTTCTTTGTGGCCATAATGTTACATTTCCCAGTCCATCAGAAAGAAATCTGTCTGAGGACAAAATAAGCCTACTTCCCTTTCACAATGCTAGCTGAATTACTCTGAGGTATTATTATACATACAAAGGAAGGGAAAAACAAGCCTGACAGTCAGTGTAGCTAACTAGTGGAGAACCAAATATCCAAAGCAGAACCTGTATCTCACTGTAGTCAGCTGCTAAAATACAAAATACTATTAGTCCAAGTGCCCTGTGATGATCAATGACATTGAGTGTTATATAGGGATTTATTTATCCTATATGGATAAATAAATATCAATAAGTGAAAATCAAAGTACTTCAGTTTAACAAGCAAACACTATACTATCTGCTTCAGAAATACTACTAACATTAGTAGCCATGACTGTGTTACACCTGGGCTATAATTTCAGTTTTCCAAAATTTACAAAGACAACACACAAATGAAAAAGGCTTAACTTTCAATCTGTGCTGAGCTTATCTGATGTGGTATCACCTTTTCCTAGTTACAATATTGTGTTCAAAAATTTACAAATTTTGAAATACATTACCATGACTGCAGCAAAAAACCTATTTTTTTCAGATTCTGCTAATCTCTCATCTTAAAATATACAATGGTAACTAATTACAGTAGCCTTCTCTCCTGTATCAGTTCATCTATATTATTATAGAATTATGGTCCGCTCAGACACACAAAAGTGGGTTTAGACATTTCTTATTGAAATTTTATGCCAAGGAAAGTGTTTTAAAATGGAGCTAATTTTCTGCAGTATTTACTAACAAGACACGGATCTGAGAGTTAGAATTAATAGGTGCTATTAATGTTCTCTTTGCGAGTATCACATTATGCAATGACAGATGTTCTAATCTGTTACCTAGGCAATAAGACAGGATTTAACTAAACATACTAAAAAGTCTACATTTAATAAAGTCTCCAGATTTTCATATTCTTCTCCACACTTAACACAGACATGAAAATCCACATGAACATAGGCACTTCACCACAGGAATTACTGCAAACATCCATCGTGACCCACTTCATCAGAATGAAGAAAAATGTTTTAGAAATAGATAGTTTGCTACCCATTAAAATACTCTTCTGTAATCCTTAGTAATCTTAAAGCACAGTGTCTGTAATTACAGTATGTGTAATTTTTCTTCTGTTTGCATCGCTTCACATATATTGACATAGAAATTCACCTGTAGTTTTTTACCCTCACCCTTCTGTGTTACCTCTGAAACTTTTTGCCAGTAGCTTCAGTTTAGGTTGTCTTTATACACATATATATGTGTGTGTGTGTGCGCTTAGAACACAGTGGCTGAGCAGCAGATGTCAGCAGTTCTGCAAACAAGACATAAAATTCTAAAACTGTGATTCTAAAAGTGAGGACTGTGTAATAACTGGGGGCAATAAGGAAAAGTTTCATGTAGGTAACTTGATAGCCAAATTGTAGCAGGGATAAAAATCGGTATGTAGTCTCCAGACAAAGCAGATCTATCAAAAAATTTTCTTTTGTTCAGAAATCTTATGTTGAATTGACATTATTCAGATACTGCGCTAAAGACAGGTATATTATATATTAGACTTTATTGACTGTCTCAAAGAATCACAGAAGCATTCAGGTCAGAAAAGACCCTCAGGATCACCAAGTTCAACTGATAACCCTGCTCTGCACTGTTCACCCCAAAACTACAGCCCAAAGCACCACATCTAAACAATATTTAAACGCATCCAGGGTTGGTGTCTCAACCATCTCCAGCCTCAACCTAGAGCACAGGCTTGAGAAAATTTAAATAATATCTCCTTCACATCCATATGAAGTTTTTGTATATCTGATTTTATTTCATTAACAGTTGCATTCCAGCACAATCCCAGAAATACCCAGCAGTTAGCACACCAACCACACAGCACTGTGTATCTCAGAGGAAGAAGTCTAATCAGTAAGTAAAAACAGAGAAGGAATGAGTGACTATTCCCAGTTTACACTAATATGTAGATTAAAGGTTTCTGCAGGAAATTTATGTAAGCTCTTGATGCATCTGGCATTGACCACTGTGCATATTTCCTGTGTTCAGTCATGTATCATGACAAAGACAGTGTATATTGTCTCACCTTACAAGGGAACTGCTGAAAAAACCCAATACATATACAGAACAGCCACTGAAAATGTATGTTTCTCCTTTGTTCCTTAATTTACTGTAGCTAGTTAGGCATGCTGCTTACGTCAGGACCACTTGATTTTTTAGTTCCCCATTCTGTGTGGCATGCAACAGCAACCTAAGAGCTTTCCTCTCATTTCCCACAGGCATTTAAGATACAAATCTCTGCAGGAGTATTTTGGGATGTGGCATTGTATGGAACCTGCAAGAACTGCCATAGGATTGGAGGCATGAATGTTCTCTGTAATTTGTCCAAGTCTTCCATTAAACTGTTAGAGACATGGAACAAGAGACCTTTCTAGCACATTTTCCAAGAGCTCAAAAAAGCAATACCAGTGACAGGAGAATCAGAGTTATGAAAACCTATTAATTTGTCTAAGCACCACTGGAGTCCAAATACAGAAGATTAAATAAGGTATTATCAAACACCAGAGCTTTACAAAGGTTCTCATTCAAAATTCTTGGTGGGAAACTAGCAAGGAGGGAAATTGGTTTAATAAAAATGTCACACACAATCAGAGGCTTAAGTGGTAATATTTTTTTCTTCTTTCACTGAAGAGATCAAATAGTTGAAGAATTCAGAAATAATGCCAAAACTCTAAACTTTACATATAAGGTTTCTGTCTTGCACGTTTCCAAAGTATACAAAGAATAAATGCTGCTATTCTCAGTTAAATTAAGATCAGGTATGGGCTTCCGATTGGATAAAGCACAGAGTACCATACCAAGACCTTCTCCAGGAAATATCACACAGTGAAAGGGGAGCAGACTTCCTCTGAATTGCAATATATCAGGGAAATCTCTTCTTTGCATTACTGAAACATAGCCTTTTTGTTGGGACTCTGTCCCATATATATACTGGGAGATGAAACTTACAGGTGACTGAAGTGTGGATGCTTTGACTGTCTTTTTATTGTAGCCCAAAGTCATATTAAATCAATCTCATGTATCAATTTATAACATTTTGGATCCAAGCTCCCAGTTTGTTTCACATAAGGAATAGCATGGCCTTGTTCTACTCAATGTTGTACATCAGGTTGCTCAGGAGAACTAGTCCTCCTGAAAGCCCATATCTAGCTTGGTTCTTTTGACACTCACAGATGACTCACACACACAGTGTCAACATTACAGACTATCAAACACTTAATTCAGCAATCTCTGCTGGCTTCAATTCCCTTAGTGTTTGCTTTGATCCTGTCAGGTAGATATCCTCCAAAATGCTAGTATTATCTAGTTCAGCCTCAGAAGAGGAGACTCAGGGGAGAGCTTATTGCTTTCTACAACTACCTGACAGGAGGATGTAGTCAGGTGGGGGTTGGTCTCTTCTCTCAGGCAACAAGTGACAGAACCAGAGGATGCAGCCTCAAGCTCCACCAGGGCAGATTTAGGCTGGATGTTAGGAAGAAGTTCTCCACAGAAAGAGTGATTGGCATTGCAGTGGGCTGCCCAGGGAAATGGTGGAATCACCGTCCCTGGAGGTGCTTAAAAGGAGACCGGATGAGGCACTTAGTGCCATGGTTTAGTATTTAGAAGGTGTTAGGTGATAGGTTGGACTCTATGATCTTGAAGGTCTTTTCCAACCTGGTTAATTCTGTGATTCTGTGATAGTGGAGAAAGGGTGACACTTAGCTGTATTTTCATGCAAAAGAAGCATGTAGACTCAGTATATAGGGCTGAAAGACCTTTAAAACACCTGTCTGATGGCTACATCCCATGGAATTATTCATATTGACTCATCAGCATACCATTACATGATTGCTTGTAGTAGTTTGAGAAATGTCTCTCTGTAGCAGCTGAGAAAAAGCATAGGCTGTAACCTAATGCCGATTATGGTCCATGGGGGTATGTTTTGACTAACAATAGTTGGCTCACCTTCTACATGCACAAATCTGAGTATTGTTTAGTGAATTGAACCTACCTGTGAAAGAATTCAAGTCATCATTGTATTTCTTCAGGAGATGCAAAGTAGAATATTTAGTAGCCTTACTTCATACTAATTCACGACCATCCACTCTGCATTAGAATGGTTTTATAATCATAACCTCCAAGGAAATCCTTCTTCAGAAAAAGTGACTGTCATCATCTATGCTTCTAGATTTGTCTTCAGATATGTAGATCTAATGCACACAGTCTCATTGAAACCACACACATTTCAAATCACTGAATTACACCTCTGTTACACGGAGATCCAATCCAGCTGTTCAGCTTACATGGAGATCCAATCCAGCAGTTCAGTCTGTATTTGGGAGTTGCTTTCTCAAGGACTGTGACCAATACAGTAGGAGACAGGCTGGATTATGGTAAACCTAAATCAGGCAGGCTAAAAGCAAGGTCCAAGTGCCCTGACTTGCCAGCCTATAACCCTAAGCAGACCTCTGTCCTGTAAATATTATTATTGATGTACTCTTTATACTACACATATACTGCTAAATGAAAGACTTCTTGGTTATGGGTACAAGTGCCGAATCTTGACCATCTAAACTATTAAAATGTTTTCATGATTCCTTGCAATATTTTAGCCTAAATGGGTACTCAGATGTCATGCACATGAGTTAGTGTACATGCATTAGCATAGGTGAGGCAATGCTTCCAACAAATAATCTGGATATGGCCACCTGATTTCAAAGGCAAAGAGAGCTGCCAGACTGTAGCTGCTGGCCACCTGCCCAGAGAGCAGGCCCAGTAATTATAATTTATTACCATGAATGTAGTCCAGCTATCTCTGGTGTCATGCAGCATTGTGGGGAGTGTGGAAAACCACGTTTTCCCTTCCTACAAAATACTGTCATTTGAATTCAGGGCTGAGAGGGGCAAGGAAGGGGAGAAACAAAGAGCATGAGAGGAATAGAGAACAGTGCAGTCATAACGTAGTGCAGAGAATGGTTTAGTGGTCACATAGCCTGAGGAATGTTTGTACTTACACCCTGCTACTAGACATTCCCCTGCTTGAATACCTCACTGTTTTTACATGTGATTTCCTGCAACAGACTGCTCCAGGCAGCGGCACCTAGCCAAAATGCTCACTAAGCTCTGCTCCCATGTCATTTGTGGCTGTGCAAGGCCTTCACAGGGACTCTTAAGTAAGGCAAAATGTACAACAATATTTGTGAGTACAGGAGAAGGCCTCCAGAAAACAACATTAGTGTCACTCTTGGTCTCCTTCAAGGATTTGAGTCTGCAGTCATGGTGAGAAAGAGCAGAATTTGTGAAGAAGCAACAAGTATAGAAATGTTTCATGTGCCCGACTTTGGAATGAACATGTTAGCATGCAACCTAGACTTGCTTGGATGTGCAAAGTCAAATCACAGTCAGAAATTCTCACCCGGCTTCATGATACCTAGCACCATGGAGCCTTAAATTTGGCCTCTGGAGTATGGCTAGAAATGGTGATAGATGATGAATCCAGCCTTGCAGTTGCTCCTACATGTAATACTGTTTGAACTGCTTTGCATCCTTCCCAAGCATGTGTTACTTTGATCTGTAGTGCAAGGCACATCTCCTGCAGTAAGAAACTCCTTGTCAAGGAAGATGTGAATCTTCCAAAAGTAGTAAATGCTGGTTCTATCAGATATAAAGGAGCCAGAGGAGACAGCAATGTGTAATGCTTCATCGCTAGACGATTCTACCACTTCTCAAGGTTTCTGACAATGAATATCAGAGATTACAAAATGATGTAATGAAAGTCCAAACTCCCACAAACTTTTTCGCCATAGATTTTTTATGTAACCTCTATACTTCAGCCAAGCAAAGGGATAGAGTTGACACTAAAATGGCAGCCATAGACAAAAACAAGGCTGCTTTTCTATTATACCTCCTTTTCTATTATACAAAGTAAGAGTGACAACCCTGCAAGACAAAGAAATGATGTGTAACAATATGTTTCAGAGTGTCTGCATTTCACTTACTTTGCCTCTAGCATTGTCTTATTTGCTAAGAGCTGCTATTTATTAAAAACCAACAGGGTACAGTCCAGTTCCTGTTGTCTTTCTCCATGTGACTGTGAGTGAATAACTTATTTTCTTCTAGATAATCATTCAGTTTATAGGGATTTTGATGTAAGAAAGCTGTACCATTTTTTCCCAAACATACTTTTTAAACATTGGATTTTACAACTGAATTCTTAATAAAGAATTCACACCATGAATTGGTGTTCTGTCTGACATGCTGTGACATATTTTAGTCTAAACATTATTACTAATTACTTTGTAGAACCAAACGAAAGTGTAGTAAATAGGAGATTTAGTTCAGTTGACTTAGACATCTAATTTATGTGCCTTGAGGTGTAACATCAGGAGATTCTAGTTTTGGAGGGAAAGCCAATTAAAAAAACTATACTGCACTTCATTACCTTCTGAACTCTGGTGACCCAACACTTTGTGAAACCATGTTGTAAAACAGGTCATACAGCAATTAGCTAAAAAGGAAGAGTAGCTATATTTAACCTGGTTAATTTTGCCTGTTCAGTCACTGTATAACCTTGTAAGACAAAGCACTAAATGTTGGCTTGTCTAGTGCAAGAGTATGGCATGAAAAATAGCAAGTTCTTAATCTGGGGTTTCCTCAAAACATGCCTTGTAAAAAGTCCTCCATATGAGAGAAGCCTCATTCTCTGAAATTCTCACATTTACCAGTGGATATTGGCAAATATCACTGGAGGATCCAGAACACAAGTAAAATTGTTTACTTTCTAAAGTAAGCTGGTGGTTTAGGAAGATTAGGAACACAGGGCTACTATCAAAGCAACTGGCTGGAGCATCTATATACTTTAATTCTAAGCCTGTAGTGGATACTTTTACACACATATTCTGCATGCAGTCAACAGAAAAAGCCAAGAAATAACTGGTATCTACATTTAGGGGGAAAAAAAGTTTTCACTGTGAGGCCTGCAAGGGTGTGTGAGAAATAATACTTTATCTAAGTTACTTTTTAGACACCAAAATTTTTTATATGAATTACAGACTATGCACCCCCTCTATGGTCTTACTTCATTAACTAAATTAGGTGCTGACAGTAAGAGTATCTCCTATGAATGCTGCTGAGGACATTAACTGAGAATAAAAATACAGCATCCCAAAATCGGTTATGCTCCTCATTTTTTGACAGCTAAGTAACATCACTGCTCTGGAAGTCTTTAGCTGTTCATTTTGTGGCATCTTTCAGTTCCCTTTTCCCTAGAGGAATAGTATAAAGAGATTTAGCATGGCAGAGTGTCTGGGCCCAGACAACTACGCTCTGTACAGCTGATGTGACAGCCATGCTGTATAAAGAAAAGGTCTGATCAGTTTTCCTCTGGTCATCTAAAACGTTCACTGAAAATACTTAGAAAAAAAGCTTGTAGAATTGTACCTAATAGATTCATGCAATGGAACTAATAGGGATATTAGAGCAACATGTCTTTAAACAGTCTGAACAACAGTTTTTTTTCCTGAAGTGGAACATAATATTAAACTTACATGCAAAAATTCCCCAGTATCTCTGTACACAATCCTTCACAGAAATCTATGAAATGCAATAGAACTCTTTTCAGTGAATTTCACTGATGGGGAAGAATGCAGGAAGGGTGGAACACCATCTCTCTGAAGGAGTAATTTTAGATTTTATTGTAATGCCTGCCAGTGAATATTCCACATGCAGAGATTACTAAAGCAAACTGTGAAAGGCCACAGCCTGCCCTGTAACCCTAAAAGGATGTTGGGCTTGGCTGTCTTCCAGGGCAGCAGGATGTGTGGCCTGGATTAGAACAGGAATATTCCTAACATTCATTGCTTTGTAATGATGTCATGCTTGCAGCTATTGCAAGTCCTTTATGCTTTCCTCTGTAAAAGCTCTTCCAATAACACCAAAACTTCCTGAGGAGAAAACATTTCAAAATAAGGCTGTAAGCATCACTTCCATGCAATGATAAAAGTACAGAGCTGCTAAACTTCATAGTTTTTGGAAAGAGTAACTCAACCTTGATGTTTGTGCTATGTGTGTGTCAAATATTTTTAAATTGGATCAACAATACATGCTAAGTTGATAATTTAATTTTCCTGGGTTTATCAATAAAAAAAATACATTTGAAAGATCTCATCTTGCTTTACTTTACACCATATCTGAGCATTTAACTCAATGTTGAAAAAAGTGAACATTTTAGTTAATATTGTAATAATTTTAGTTCAGTTCCAACTGAGCATAATCAGGTAACTTTCTTGGGAATAAGGGAGGTTTTTAATAAATCAATTGACTCTGCTTTTCTTACTCTGAAGACTTTAACAATATAGACCCAATATATATATATTTCTTCTTAATGTGATCAAAACACCACACTTACGCTCTTTGTACCAAATTCACCATAAGAGTTTCAACAGGATCAAGAGATTTTAAAAAGTATACACAAAAGATCACACAGCAACAAATAATGTAGTTTGTGCAGAAGATTGAAGGAAATTAAGAAAATAAAAGTCATTCAGATCATAGGAATGAATCATAAAAATCATCAAGGAGAAGCAGAGTTAGGGCAGGACAACTAGGTGCAACAGTACAGGCCAAAAGTATTTGCTCTGCTGAAAGTGATTTGTGGTTCACAGGATCACAGGATGTCAGGGGTTGGACGGGACCCAAGGAGAATCATCGAGTCCAACCCCCTGACAGAGCAGGACCATATAATCTAGCACAGATCACAAAAGAACACATCCAGACAGGCTTTGAAAATCTCCAGAGAAGGAGACTCCACAACTTCTCTGGGGAGCCTGTTCCAGTGCTCTCTGACCCTTACAGTAAAGAAGTTCCCCCTTGTGTTGAGGTGGAACCTCTTGTGCTTCAACTTACACCCATTTCTCCTTGTCCTATCACAGGGAGCAAGTGAGAAGAGCCTGTCCCCCTCTCCTGACCAGCCCTCAGATATTTATAAACATTTATTAAATCACCTCTCAATCTTCTCCAGACTAAAAAGCTCCAGGTCCCTCAGCTTCTCCTCAGCAGGTGGCACAACGAATATAGCTATCAACGTGCTCACCAAAGGACAAACTGCTTATTTGGTTACAACTGCAGAATCAGTCATGAAAAGTTAGTATCCATCTCTGCCTTGCAGTGATGAGGCTGCACTTGGAATAGTCACTTGGGTTTTGGGGAACTTGGTTAAAAAATGGTTGTTCAGAATTGACATCACCAATTAGATAGCTACCAATATGACTATATGAATTATGTTGGTTGGTCAACAAAATTTGAATTTTGTCTCCTTAATTCTGGCAAATGTAGAAGTTGAGACAACTAACCCAAGCCTACAATTTGGAGATGCAAATATGATGAAGTCAATTTTTTTTTTGGTGGTAGGAGATGGCAAAACAAGACACAAGAGCTCCATGCTGCCATTTGGGAGAGTTAGGTTGCACCTTAGGAAAAAATTAACTTGGAGAGTAAGACAGCAAGAGGAAAGGTCACTCAGAGGGAGTTTCTCTGTCTTTAGAGTTTTCCAGGACTCATCTGGACAAATTCATGGCTAATCTGATCCAGCATGGTGACTCATTCTGCTATGAGAGAGAAAGGCTGGAGAAGACCTTCAGCTGCCACTCACTACCAGCTTGTCAGCAATTCTGTGAATTGCATATGTGATCAGATCTGCAATCCCTGATGCTATCCTCTTGGGCAGAATCTGGTAAGAGATGTTTTGTAGGGCAACATAGATATAGACAAATGGAATACAGAATGGAAGGATTTAGAAGAGATCTTTGTGGATCATCTAGTCACAGAATGACAGATGACAGAACCTTAGAGGTTGGAAGAGACGTTCAGAGATCATCAAGTCCAACCTCCCTGCCAAGCGAGATCATGTAGGGTAGTTCATACAGGAATGTATCCAGGTGGGTTTTGAAAGTCTTCAGAGAAGGAGACTCCACAGCTTCTCTGGACAGCCTGTTCCAATGTTTTGACATCCTCAAGGTAAAGACGTTGTTTCTTATGTTCCAAAGGAACTTTCTGTGTTCCAGTTTATGCCCATAGCCCCTACCTTGTTGCTGGGCACAACTGTAAAGAGTCTGGCACCATCCCCTTGATGCCCACTTTTATATATTATAAACATTGAGTAGATCCCCTCTCAGTCTTTTCTAGACAGCTGCAGGGTTGTCACTTTTTCATAGAATAGAATAGAATAGAATAGAATAGAATAGAATAGAATAGAATAGAATAGAATAGAATAGAATAGAATAGAATAGAATAGAATAGAATAGAAT
>VWZI01001687.1:31428-43530 GCA_013396835.1 Psilopogon haemacephalus | reverse complement strand
AGGTAGTTGTAGACAGCAATGAGGTCATCCTTGAGCCTCCTCTCCAGGCTAAACAACCCCAACTCCCTCAGCCTCTCCTCACAGGGCTGTGCTTCAGGCCCCTCACCAGCTTCATTGCCCTTCTCTGGACACATTCCAGTACCTCAACATCTCTCTTGAAATGAAGGGACAAGAACTGGACACAGGACTCAAAGTGTGGCCTTGACCAGTGCCAAGTACAGGAGAAGAATAACTTCCCTTGTCCTGCTGGCCACACTGTTCCTGATACAGGCCAGAATGCCATTGGCTCTTCTGGCCACCTGAGCACACTGCTGGCTCATGTTCAGCTACTATCTACCAGCACCCCCAGGTCCCTCTCTGCCTGGCTGCTCTCCAGCCACTCTGTCCCCAGCCTGTAGCCCTGCCTGGGGTTGTTGTGGCCAAAGTGTTGAACCCTGCTCTTAACCTTGTTAAATCTCATCCCACTGGCCTCTGTCCACCCATCCATCCTGTCAAGGTCCCTCTGCAGGGCCCTCCTACCCTCCAACAGATCGACACCTGCTCCTAACATGGAGTCATCTGCAAACTTACTGATGGTGGACTCAGTCTCCTCATCAGGGTCATCAATAAAGACATTGAATAGGACCAGGCCCAGCACTGATTCCTGCTGCACACCACTAGTGAGCGGCCACCAACTAGATGTGGCACCATTCACCACCACTCTCTCGGCCCGGCTCTCCAGCCAGTTCTTGACCCATTTCAGAGTGGATCTGTCCAAGGCCTGAGCTGCCAGCTTGGCCAGGAGCTTGTTGTGGCAGACAGTGTCAAAGGCTTTGCTGAAGTCCAGGAAGATGCTTCGTCAGAAAGATGCTCTAGTACCCTAATCATCTTTATAGCCCTCAATCTAATTTGGTTCAAATTGAAAGAATAATCAGTTTATAAGAATTTATTGTAAACGTAGTCTGCAGAAGGAATGTTAAGATGGGGAAAATGCTTTTAGCATCTCCCTTTCATTTTAAACATACGAGCATTCCAGAGCAAGGGTTTCCAGGAAAGAAGTCTTTAAACCTAAAATCCTGGTCTTAAACTCCCCAACAGGAATAAAAGTTTTGATTCAGCTGATTCAGGTTAAAGAGCAAACAAAGGCTTCCATTACAATCCAGCCCTTAAGGAGCAGTTAGTAGCAATTAGAAAATCATTGCCACATCACAGTCCTGCAACTATGCCCTAAGGGAAAAGCTTTTGTCAGAAGACCACCGTTTCTCTGATCTTATTGCCAAAAGGAGTAAGCGCTACTTTCTTATCCACATGAGAGAAAATTGTTCTGGTACGTGAATGGTAAGCTTTTGTCCTTGAAGTCCGATACCTGCTTATCTGTCTAGCCAGATATTTAAAAGTTGTTCACATAATACCACTCTGGAAGACAATAGCTTCAGGAAAGATACTGTGACTAATAAAACTTTCCTCTGTTTGCATTTGTCGTTGCTGGTAGAGATTTAGGAAATTGTTTAGTAAATATCACACCCAAGCTCTGTCACTGGTTCTAGGCATACACGGTTCTAAAAAACGCAGATGAAAGTGAACTTGGCCACTGAGAGGGGTAACGTAGTCACGTTTCTAATTGTAGCTCAGAGAAACTCAGAGAAAAATTAGATCATTCACACTTTAAAGTCCCACAGTCAGAAATCTCTCTGTTTTATGATCATCTAATTCTTCACATTTTAAAATATTTACAGAAGAAAAATACCATTAAAAAAACCACAATATTTGTGATCATCTATTTGCAACTGCAAATGTATTAGATGTCCAGACTTTATATATATAGACTNGTTTTTTTTTTTTTTTTTTTTTTTTTTTTCTGATGAGGAAACAAAGCATATGGGACCTCCCCAAGTTAAACAGGAAATGAGTAACCACTTCTGGAACAGAGCACAAAAACTCTCTTCACAGATATTTCTTGTGTTTCTCCATTCCCCTTACTTATATATCTGGAGGGATGTCTGCATTTAAAATACTGCTTAAGAACTGGATGGGATTGCACTGTTACCAATTTGTTCTACATTGCATTTATCCTATTTACAAGTCACTCAAGGTCTCACAGCTCAGATTTATAAGAGGACTTCTGACAAGAACATTGACACTAATGTTACAAACAATAAAGCTGAATGTCAAGAGGTTCTTTCCAAAATAGCATCTTGACATATTTTCGGATGAAAGAAATAGGTACATTTCTCTTGAGCTGAACAGTGAGTTAGGAGAAATTGCTGTCAGTGTATTGACACAATTACTTACAAATGCTCAAGCCAGGTAACTCCTGCTTTATGAGCTCATTTCGCACAAAAAGTTGCCAGATAAGTCAACATTACTGAGGTGGAATGGTATCTTTGGCCAAAGTCAAGTATCCTTCTAGAGAATATTCCAAGTAAGACATGAAGTGCATCACAGCCAGTTGCTTAGCAGAACAAAAGACATTACTGAAGCAGATTTCAACTTCCAGTGCAAGATTTGGTTGCTTTCAGCAAGTGTTACTGTATTTTGAATGGAGAAAGCAGGGGAGAGCAACTGAGAAGTGAAAAATGTATTTTACAAAGAAGCAGAAAAAAACTCAAGGACGTCTTTCTGTACTTCACATCATAAATACATTTTAAGTGTAACAAAACCATGTTGGAAAAGGAAGCAAGCAAAAATGGTAATTTATATATCTTCTTTTGTTTTCTGGCTATTTACAAGGTCACTCCAATATACTGTCACACTCTTCTATCTAGCATTCTCTCAAAGAGAAAATGAATTGTAAATGGAAGTGAAGTCCTGTTTCTTTAGGCTTTTGTCTCTATAATCCCAAGGACAAACATTAATTGAGGTATTCTTCTCTTTTCTTGATCTCATTACAAAACCACTAACAGTTCATCACTGGTGACTGTTTCCAGAGGTAGAGTGGCTCAAGACTGGAGTAGAAAGGGTAGAAGATATAATTTTTAAATGTTAGCAGACCTACATGGTTGGGGCAGCGTCTGTCTGTGTTATGTCTGGCACTAATATGTGCTATTAATCATATACCTTTGTAATCACAAAATTCACACCCTTTGTTTCCTCTCTACACTTCTAATGGACAGTTTTTCAATTATGGATGTTCTGTTTATCCACAGAACACTGCAGCAGTCAGAAACATGACCAAGTATACTTTGAATTTAAATGCATGAGCTTCTTAAGAGAAATAGACTTTAATTCAGATATATGCATTTATATCAGGAAATGACTACAATTTGGATTAGTGTAGGCCAGGCAGCTGGTTTTATGCATATCTGACAGTGTGAGAACAGCAAAATCAGCTCCAGACTCAGTGGGATCTTAAACCTTTCTGTTAAACATTTCTGACAGTGAGATTGAGTGCACCCTCAGCAAATTTGCAGGTGATGCTGGGCTGAGAGGTGCGGTTGATAAGACTAAAGGATGGAATGCAATCCACAGGGACCTGGTCAGGCTGGAGAATTGGGCTAAGGAGAATCTCATGAGGTTCAATTAGGCAAGGTGCAAAGTCCTGCACCTAGATTGGGGCAATTGTTGATATTAACACAACCTGGAAGATAGCAAAATTGAGAGCAATCCTGCAGAAAAGGGCTTGGGAGTACTGGTGGATGGAAACCTGGACATGAGCCAACAATGGGCATTTGCAGCCCAGAAGGCAAATCATATATATTGAAGTGTGGCCAGCAGATCAAGACAGGTGATTCTGCCACTCTACTCTGCTCTGGTGAGACTTCACCTGGAGTATCATGTCCAGCTATGGGATTCCCAACACTAGAAAGTCAGGCTGAAAGAATTTGGGCTATTCAGCCTAGGGAAGAGAAAGCTCCAAGGAGACTTTATAACTACATTCAGTATCTGAGGGCGACCTACAGGAAGACTTGGGAAGGACTGTTTGGAAGGGCTACTAGTGATAGGACAATGGGCAATGGTTTTAAACTGGAGCAAGGTAGATTTAGGTTGGATGTAAAGAGAAAGGTATTTACAATGAATGTAGTAAAATAATGGAACAGGTTGCAGAGGGATGTGGTGGAGGCCTCATCCTTGGAGACACTGTGGCCCTGGGCAGCCTTATCTAATTGGAGGTGTCCCTGCTCACTGCAGGGATGATAAGGTGACCTATGTGAATTTGCGAATATGTGAATTCGTGAATCTGTGAATCTGTAAATCTGTGTCTTTACTCATGCACTAACCCCCTGGAGTATTGCTGTAAGAGTCTGTTTCAGGCAGTTATGAGACTTCTGTACTGTTGGTAGTACTGTAGATTAATGCAGAACAGCTTCTTCCTTTTCATCCGTTCTTCACCTCTGTCCTTCTGCTCTGTCCTCATTCAGCCTGGGCATCTGGTCCACAAGCCAACACTGTGCAGCTTGCAGCTCTGTAGCTGCTTTCTGTAGTGTGTGGCATTTGTGGAGTCCTTATGCATGTTTGTGTATATTTTACTGCACTTTACACATTTCATCTTTCTCTTCTACTGCACTTTACATATTTGTGTCTTTCTCTTCTCTGTCACCAGTGTTCTTTTGTACAGCTAGATGGGAGATAGAAGCCTTATATTTGGAAATCAGAGGTTCATCCTGTCACTCCAGTAAAAGTAATGTGTCCATCTTCTCTGTGGTCTGATACTGGATCCAAATACTTGCCCATCTGCCATAATTAAATTAAATTATTCATGTAGGTCTCATTATCTAGAGTCTTGGAGAAAAAGTGGAAAATAGTATTGAAGGAAGAGACCAGTGCAACTTTACACATATATCCCCTTCCAGAAGTCACTTTGTGCCTACAACATCCACAGAGATGTTCAGCCACTACCATTAGGCAAATAATGCTGACCTGGAATAGATGCTCATAGCAGAAGAACTCAGTTTACCAAGGTTTCAGAGAAATGCAGCTCTGCTTTGGGGCCCCATGACCATTATCCATCACAGTCTGGATGTGGGCACTCGGGTCTGCAGTCAGATCATGAAGACATTTTTGTTTTGCAGGGGAAAGAGAGAAAAGATTTTTTTAAAAAGGAAACTTTTAAACACAGCCTGGCAATGAACCTATGACCTACAAGAATCTGCAGCCCATTAGCAATCAGTGACCCATCAAGTTCTCTGCTTTATAGTCCTCATTATCTCACAGTTGACTGAACTCATGTAACACCACGTTCGTTTATTAATTTGCTTGGAAGAAAAATGACATTGGGACTATTTAAAAACTGGACTAGCCCAGTTATTCTAAGAACCTAATTTTTCAAAGTTTGTAATTTAAAACGAACATCATAATTAGTTAAGCATTTCCTTGTGATTCTGTTTTCTTTAATGGAAATCTCATTTATTGCCTTATATATTACTTACAATAAATTTCTTCACCTGTTCTTGTATTTGAAGTCTTTCTTGGGCCACAGTAGCTACCCAGAAATATCCACTTAAAGAATGGGCTACAGTGGGATCCGTTCTGTCCCCACTTATTCTCCAACTCAAACTTCTTCCTGAATGTAAAGATTAACCTTAGAACAGCAGCATAGCTCTTTGCCCTCTTTGCTCCCTGAAAAGGAAACTGTCACTTCCAACTATTTCAGAATGTTAATTCTGTAAAATAGCCATGCTACAGCCCTGCAACAATGGACAGTTTATTCTGGGTGGCTTTGGAATTGCCTCTGACTCCTGCTCATTTCCCAGTAATTACTGATAATTACACCACTCAAAACAAAATGAAACACAACAGACTCTTTCAAAGCTGTAGAAACAAAGTTTGTCCAGAAACTGACCTTCCCGTTTGGAGGTGAGAGGAAGTGTGCATGGAATTATATAGGCATGATGAGTTGCTTTCTAACTCATTTTGATAGAAATCAACAAGCATAGGCAGGAGGAAAAGCAAGGCAGCAACTTTAAGGAGCCCCAGGCAGCAAGCTACGTGCCGGCTTAGGTTTATTCAGTGGCTTTAGTAGCTGTCAATGTTCTGTCTCGCCTGTTATCTTAATATACTGCAACAATGGCAATGATAAACAACATACACTGAATATAAACCCTTCTTTGCTTGTTTATAGAAATAGTTTCTTCTGTCAGCATATAAATGTCTTTGGGTTCTTTTTAAGGCTCATTGCCAGTGTAAAAAAAAAAAAAAAAGAGGAGGGGGGGGGGGGGGGAAAGGCTGCTGGGGAGCTGAGAAAGACCTGACAACTCTCACTTATACAAAAAATAAATTAAAAAAAAAATTATTACATTTCTTCTTGTTCTGTAAACTGTTTTTACTGCATGCTTCAGCAAGACACTCAAAATCACACTCACCCTAAGTTTCAATCACTCTCATTTAAAATGCCTTGGCAGAAGGAAGGGCCTTGTAACTGCTTTGGAACTGCAGTGTAAGAGTTTTGGCAGAAAGAGGCCTTGGACTTGTAATGTTGCGTTCACATCTATGTAAGAGCTGCGGCACAAACAGCCTTGGAGCTGCGACGCTGCATTGACCGCCGGGTACACGTGCCATGCAGACTCCAGTGGGCCTTGGAGCTGTGACATTTGGGCAGGCTCTGACTTGTTTCCTTCAGTGCTAAATGTGATGGACAGAGGGGCCTTGGATTTCAGACAGCAGACACAAGGCAGTGTTTATGTGCATTGTTCACAGGCACAAGTATTCTGTGAGTCACTGGAGTCCAGTCATTCCCCCAAACATCAAAATGGCAAATTTAAACCCTTTTTTGTGTTAAGGCTGTATGGATATTGCTGTGCCACTTTTAAAGGCAAGAGAAAGCAAGCAGTTGAATTTTTCAGCTTCTCAGAAATCACTCCACAGCTGGTTAGATTAATTTGTTTCTTTTGGCATTCCTTCCCTGGATTCAGTAAGTATGATCAGCTGCCATCCGCTGGAAGCACTGTAGAAACAAACCTATTATTACTATTCATCATTTGTAAATACTGACAGTGTGCTATACTGCAGTTTGTCATACAGCGAGCCAATAGGCTTTTTATGAGGTTAACATTCTGGAGCTCCAAAGATGCTGCATCTTATTCGCCAACTCCATCACTCCCACGAATGCTATGGAATAATTGATGAATACTGGATTCAGCATTCTGGGTAGTTACAATTTTATTGTATCCCACAAAAGATGATCAATGTTTTAATGCTTCTGTGAAAGCTATGCTGCTCTTCAAACAGAAGACATCAGCTTGATGCAGAAATGTTTGAATGGAGGTCTTTAGTCTGCCTTACATAGACATTCAGAGGAAATTACTATAATAGTCTTCTCTCATTCTAAACCATGAGTTTTTGGTGTTTTCCTGAATCCAAGAATTCTAAAGAACCAAGAAAGTAGAATTTTTTTAATACAGATATGTCTATCTCTTCCAGTTCTGGGTCAAATTAAGAAATAAGAACATCAGAGCCATCAAACCACCCTCAAGATCCGTGAATCTGTGAAATCCTTCACCCTACATGCACACACATGCACCTCAGGTTCTTTTAAATGTAACTGTAAAACTAAAAACCAGTGAAGCTGGGCTCTTGCTCATAGTTCTGCCTGAATGCATGACTGTGTAGTGGGTATTAACTCCATTTAAGCTAAAATAATTCAATGTCTATGGAAAAAAAATATTATCAGCTTGATTTTACTTAAGAGTCAAAAGTAATTATGAAAACAATCCTTCTGTCAATTAGCAGAGCAGTAATTTTAGGCAGGATTGAGTCAGCCATGTTCCTTGTGAAACATTCATGGAAACTTGAGCTGCCTGAAGCAGTTATGACCAGAGGTGTATGAGGACTGGAGCAAACGGATGAAGTGACATAGAGTTAGACTGAGGACTGCCTGAGAAATTTCTATTACTTTGTTGCTGTATTGGTTTCATGTTTCTGTCTTTTTTTTTTTTTTCTATCAGTCTTTTGACATTAAGTTCAGAAACTTACCCAAGTGAAGGATTCTTTGTGTAGCTGCATTCAAGGTGTTCTTAAAACAAGGTGAAGCAGATGAACAGTGTGCAAAGAAATGGTAGTAATTTAAAAATATAAAATAATGAAAAGAATTGTTAATCATACAATAGTATCCAGAATCAACTTCAATTAAAAAATACTGGGTCTGACCTTCTTGTGAAAACAGCTGAAATGCCGTGGTGTAATAACAGACTTTTAAAGAACTTCCAAAACTCTTGATTATTTTGACTGTAAAAAATTATTTCCAGTTTTTAGCAATTATATTTTTTCTAAAAATGGGGCTGTTATTAACAACAAAGTTTGATGTAAACATTTTTAAAATATACATGTATCTACCTGATGTAACATTGGCTTCCAATTCAGAGGGCCAAAGGAAGAGAAAAGGATTTCTCATTTTTAGGATTGTCGGAAAAGAAGGCCCAACTCACAAGAAAGTAAGATACAAGAATCTGTTTAGACAGACAGCAGTGAGATGCAGGATTAATATTTTCCTGTGTTCAGTAGTGTCTTGTCGACATAGGCAATATACTTTTGAATAACCTGGAGAATATGGGTTTGTTTGGAATAAATAATAGGATGGTTTTGCCTATGGCACAGTGAAGCACATAAAAATACTATCTTGAACAGGTCAGATATGGCTATGAATGAGTTTTGATGATGCTGTGCCTCACCATTGTGAGATGACTACTGGTTTTCCACAGCAACTACACAGAAACTAATAGTAATATAAATTGTGCACTTCATAATGTTCCCTGAGGCAAATGGCACAGAACATAGAGTGAAGTATTTTTTTCCAGGAGTTTGGTAGTGAGAAGATACAATCCTACAAAAGAGAAGGAGACAGAAGCTGAAGTCACCCTGGTGAAATGGTCACACTGAAACCTCTTCTACAGTTGTTGAATGGAAATGATCAGTCACTGGGTGCCAATGATGAGGCAGACAAGCAGGACATTTTTAGAGGATAAATGAGTCTCAGCATCAGGAACCATGCAACAAGGAAACGTGTACATGCTGAAGAGGAGCAGGAAATGGGATGTTTTGAGAGAAACAGAGGAAGGAAGTTGAGAGGCAAGAAACAAGAGAAGGGGAAGAAAGTAAGAAAGCAGATAGGTGAAGAAATGAAATTAGGAAACAGTGTTATTAATTACTATGAGATCTCTTTTTGTCAGCTAAAAAACCCCCCAAAACAACAAAAAATAAGTTTTTTCCTTGTTCTTATAGTTCCATTTAAACCACTGCTAATGTTACCGCAGGAATGCAAAAGTGAGTGTTTCCCAAGACAGTCTCCATATTAATTAATAACTGAATTTGAGAAATTGCTTTGAAACCCTTGTATTCAATATTCTGAGGGCTTCTGCAGTAACTGTAGATAAAGTAGGCTTATACTTGTGTTTCATGACAGTGCATAATTTCCTTGAATTTACTGTTAATCTACACATAGAGACTTACAGCTTTATGATGTAACATACTCCTGATGAATAGGTAAGAGGAAAATCTTGTTTGGTTGTTTTTTGTTTTGTTTTGGGTTTTTTAAACAGAATTTATTAGCAAAACTTCTTTAAGTTATTAGACTAGTACCAAATTAACTCTGTTTAACTAACAGCAATTTAGAACGTAAAATGAAAAATCTTAATCAGTAACTTTTGAAAAGGGATCCAAAGCAAAATGTTATGTCTGTAACATACACACACAAAGCAGTGATGTTAGCCCATCCTTGCCTTTAAAATTGATAAGAGTAAGAGTTTTGTAGATGCACACCTATCTCGAGCACAGTATCCAGCCCACCAACACTGCAAAGTGATTCACAGAGCATGTGGTCTTCCAGCTGAAACACAGTGTCTCAGATGTTGTATTTACTTCACAGTTCCTTTGCCTCCTCCAGGGTGTGTGTATACGCATATACGAAAAACACACGATCATATTGAATCACTCCTGCTCTTCTCTCACACAGTTGAACATCCTGACACATTGTAAACTCAGCTGAATGTGCGCCAGGCCACAGCAATCTGCTTTTCCTGCAGCACTGACATTTTACTACAAACTCCCTAACTGTTAAACGAGACTGGAAAAGGCCTACCAAGCTGCTTTCCTGACTTTTATTTTTCTGATCACATCTGATAAATTAACTTGGTGTTCTTATAAGCTGTATATTAAGAAAATGGAGTCATACTGACTTTGTGCACACTTCAGGCTTAAAAGCTTTCACAGAATCACGGAATTAATCAGGTTGGAAAAGGCCTTCAAGATTGAGTCCAACCTATCACCCAATACTTTAGTCTTTAGTTCAATGACTTAGGACCTTACTACATGCATTTACCCATAAAATTTTAAGAACAAATGTGCTCTGGAAGGTTCTACTATCACTCTATTGTTGCTAAGGCATGGCCATGGACAGAATTTTTGCCCATAGTGTGAACTGGTTTCGACAGCTCTAGAACAAATGCAAAGGATGAGAGAAACATGTATAAAACATAAATATCCTTGATCTGTTTTGTGGCAACAACACATCATTAAAATAGTGATGCCTTAGCAATCTCAACATCCCTCCAGTTTTATTTGCTTTCTTTTAACCATTAAATGTTAATGCAGCTTCAAAGGTGGAACTCTGAGCAGCTGAGCACAGCTTCGTGCATACAGCTCTACAATTCAATTAGTGATGGGCTGGTTCAAGAGGCTCAAGTTTCTGTTTAGGACACAGGATTACAAGAAACCTTACAGTAAATCTCCACTATCACAGGCTAACATATGTAAGCAAATATACTCCTTACAGACTACTCATAAAGTACTTTTAAATTTAAAAAAAAAAAAAAAGGTTTAGAATTTATCTCATAATATTTCACTCTAAAAGGCATGCTAAAACTTCATTCCTCTTCTCACTCTTCAGGTTTCTTCTGTTGTCCTACTTAAACATACTGTGTGACTGTTCTTGCTCATTTCATGTAGAATCAGGTAGCCTTTGGGTTTTTATCTTTTCTTCCTTCATAATGTCTAGCTGACCAAAAAATAAAACCCCTCACACTGGTCCAAACAAAAAGACCTAAAATATACTTTCTTTTTGACAAGATGAACAAAAGATACAGAGAGAAAGAGTGTGCAAAGAGTTTGTATAAGTGGCAAGTATAAACTGATCCTGCTTCTCAAATACTTCTTAATTTCTGGTAACCAGCATTTTAAGTTTGAATTGGCAACAAGATAGCCTCTGTGATTAACAGCCCCTCTGCTATGAATCTGTTGAGTTGTTTGAGAAGTCAGTGATAATTTTAGCTTCTGCAACATCCTGTGGCCATGAATTCCACAAAGTAATTATTCTCTGTAAGGAAAAGTAATCTGTTTTGTTTTGTTTTGTTTTATTTGTTTTGTTTTAATGGTCCTGATCCCTGTTGCCTCACCCAGGAGGCGTGACGACCTGGTTCAAGGGCAGCACAACAGCCAGGCTGTTCGGACCCAGGCTGTTCAGACCATCAGCTACAGACATCAATGTGATGGATAACGAATGGCATTTATTGAAAGGTGGCAAGGCTTTTTATAGCCTACAAAACGTCACTTCCATCTGCTTACATCCCAACTCAAGGCTATTGGCTATAGGGAGGGTCCCTAGGCTTTCCGTACATCGCGATACCTTCAGAATGCCAGACCCTAACTACAACAGATCCCCCTAGTTCTTAGCTTAAAAATAAGATTCAACAGTCTTCCCCTAGAAGTCTCTTCAATTTCTTTTCCAGTTTGGTAGATCCTAACCAAATAGAACCCAACCTACTGACAGCAGATAAACCCCAATCTCTGGACAGAGGCAGCAGAATAGACACCATTTTCAACTACTTTTTTTCAAAGCTGACTTTTTTTTTTTTAAATAAAAGGACTAAAAGAGATGACTTTGTTCAGCCTGGAGAACAGACGGCTCCAGGGCAACCTTATAGAGACTTTTCAGTATCTGAAGGTGACCTACAGAAAGACTGGAGAAGAACTGTTTAAAAGGGCTTGTAGATGGGACAAGGGGCAGTGGTTTTAAACTGAAGCAGGGTAAATTTAGGTTGGACATTAGAAGGAAGTTCTTTAAAATGAGGGTGGTGAAATACTGGGACAGGTTGTGCAGAGATGCAGTAGAGGCTGAATCCCTGTAGAAAGTCAAGGTCAGACTTGCTGGGGCCCTGAGAAATCTGATCATATGCTTTTTTCCCCTCCCTCCCTCCC
>VWZI01001687.1:0-31257 GCA_013396835.1 Psilopogon haemacephalus | reverse complement strand
CCTCCCTTCCTTCCAACCTAAACCATTCTATGATTCTATGATTCTGATAATGTAATCTGTTGCAGGTTCTTAGTACCACTTGTAGAGAACCTATTTTAGAGAGCCTTTAAAGCAATTTCGATCCAGCTTTAATGTCTATGACTCCTTTTTTAGCTCTGCTGCTTTACTGAGATGGAATGTTTATGCACTGCTTTTATTTCTGTCCTACATGAAGAAATTACACTTTTCTTTGGCCTTAGACATACTTAATTAACAATATAATTTAACCATCTTTTAAAAAAATCTTTCTAATAAATATTTTATTGCCCATAAATAACACTTTTATTATTTCTTTAATAGAGGACTATTTCAGTGTCCTTAGATTTCAGTCTAAACCGACTGCTGACTATTAGCACTTTTTAGCTCTTCTAGTCAATATTCTGATGATCTATCATACTTTGCTTCATCATGGTTTTTATCATTGCTTAATCAGTGGCATAATGCCTGTTGACCATCTTCAACACTGTTCTTCCTTGTCCCAAACACATGGAATAGATCAGCCAACAGTAGTAAATACATCTGTGAAAATTCAGAGTATACTGGAATGTTGAGAGGAGAAGCAGGCTAGCTGCAAGAGGGAGTGTGTGAAAATCATTTCTAGGAGGAGGAAACTGGAACTCAAAAGGTTACACATAAGCATAAGGAAAAAAATCTTCACTTTGAGGGTGGCAGAGCACTGGAGCAGACTGCCTAGGTAGGTTGTGAAGTCTCTCTCTGGAAATATTTGAAACCCACATGGATATATTCCTGTGTGATTTATTCTTGATTATCCTGCTCTAACATGAAGGTTAGATTAGATGATCTTCAGAGTTCTCTTTGTACCCCTAACATTCTGTGATTCTTTAAAAGCACTGAAACAGCCTCAGCTGTATGGAAATGGAGTGGGATGGGCAAGATGGACCATGAAACTGAAGCTGAATGAGCATAGCACTAAGAGATAAAAAGACTGATCAGAAGGGATAAAACAGGGCTTAAAAGATGTGCTAGAGAGGATATGAATAGAATTATGAGAAGGGGAGAAGATAAGTGACTTGGCACAGGTATAAATATATTTTGAATGATATGAAGAGACACTGGGATATCAGAATGCAAGCAGAAACCTTGGATGATGATAATGAAGATGACTATTGCTTTGAACAGGTAAGATTTGTGAAGTTTTACACTGAAACTCCCAAAATTAACAATGTATCAGAGCAAACACGTATGAACCTTTGCATGTTGCTAAAATTTAAAATTAAATAGTAGCACACCATGTTTCCAAGAACTGGAAGATTGCCAATATTTTATGCAGAGTCTATACAGTTCCTCGTTGAAAGCTTTTTCTCTCGTTTTGAGTTTATAATTTAAAAACATAAATACAGATAAAGGTAAGCATATATATTCATTTCCCTGTGTTGGGTACAATTCCAGCCTATTTTTCTGACAAACAAAGAAAGCTTTTTCAGACTTGAGAAAAGTATTTGACAGTAGTCACAGAACTGCAGACTGTCACTATAATATTGATATTTAATAATCATGTGATTATCTAACATATAATTGATAGATATTCATAACAGTGAATTATATCTCTATATATAATTATATAATCATATTATATATATGAGTATATATAACGTATATATATAATATTTATAATAATTAATTATTCTCTTTAATGTAGATGTATCACACCCTTCCAATATAGTTTAGCAGAATCAATATAGATATAAGTCACCACATCGTTTGTGTTGTATATCTTACTTTCAAAATTACTTGATTTTACTGAATACTGGTGATGGTAGCACCTATGACTAGGTATGGCAAATGTATACACAAGGATAAATAAAGGCCTATCAGCTCCTCTACAGGTGTACTTCACTTTGCCACTAAAGAATACTAGAAAATTTATTGTGTTAAAAATACTGACACCATCAGATTCCCTAGGCAAAGCATTCAGGAATGAAGAAATTATATATGGTGATGCTTGAATGTAATATTTTCTCAGAATCCATTATTTTCTATATCACAGATTTGACATAAGACCATGTGTAAATTCAAATGCCTTTTTTTTTCTTTAAGATTTTCCTTTACATTTTAATTTAATTTTTTTTTAGAAAGACCAAAAGAACTGATTTTTTTTTTTTTTTTAATCAGTTGGGGTAACATTCAACTTATCTGATTCATCATGGAGAAGAGAAGGCTTCGAGGAGACCTTATAGTAACCTTCCAGTATCCAAAGGGGGCCTACAGGAAGGCTGGGGAGGGACTATTCACAAAGTCTTGGAATGACAGGACGAGGGGGAATGGGTTCAAACTGGCAGACAGGAGATTTGAATGGGATGTTAGGAGGAAGTTCTTCACAGTGAGGGTGGTGAGACACCGGAACAGGTTGCCCAGGGAGGTTGTGGTTGCTCCCTCCCTGGAGATGTTCAAGGCCAGGCTAGATGAGGTCTTGAGTGCGCTGATCTAGTGGGAGGTGTCTCTGCCTATGGTGGGGGGTTGCAACTGGATCATCTTTGAGGTATCTTCCAACCTAAACCATTCTATGATTCTGTGATTCTATGATAACTGTTTAAATGTAAGTTATATAGTTTCAGCTAGCAATCTTGGTTTCTAGAGCTGTATACACTTCTAGAAAGCATTCATTCCTGCTAAGAAAAATATCAAAGGTAATAAGGTTGAAGTATTTTGGAGATACTGATTTCTGTTCAGTAAGTGTAGAGGGAGTACAAGTGATGAGGATTAGATCAAATCCATGTCTTTAAAAAGGAAAATAATTTGACTTCTCCCTTTGTGTTCATGTACATTAAAAAAGAAAAAAAAGTACTTTGTCTCATAAATTGTGTTTTAAGACTGTAATTCAGTCTGCCTGGAATCATCTATATGTTAATATTAAAATTAGTTCCCTCATTTTCAAGGTAAAGTGTTAAGTGTGTTGGAGAGTCAGAGACTAAATCAAAAGATATTTTTGGGTGATAAATCCAAATGTCTTCCTTTCATAAGGAAACAGTTGTGTGACAGCCATTGTTTTCTCCATAAAGTACAATATGTGTGTCTATCTTTTAAATTTTTATTCATAAGAAGCTTATGTCAGTGAGCAACTTAACCAAACAGTGATGACTGGTGGAGATGTGTGCTACAGGAGCTGTGTTTTATTGCAGAGAGTTTGCAGAAAAATAAAATCCTTTTGTTCAGATAGTTACAGCCTTTGTGTTTTTAAGATTTTACCCTCACATTTCTTCAAACAAATAAGATTCTCTTATGCTATTTTCTATTCTTTTATGTCCTTCTCCCTTTTTATGCCTTGCATCTTCATCTGCTGCTTTCTGATTGCTAGGGAAGGCAGACAAGATGCCCCATTGGGAACAGATGGCTTTCTGGAAATCTACCAATGAGGACTACTCCTGGAATAGATTTCATCTGCAGGCCCCACACAGAGGTAATATATGATACCTACAAATAGATAGTGCTCCAAAGGCTTAGGAAGTTAAAAAATATATCCTGCTGGAGTTCTTAAGCCTGTGATGACCACAACTTGCTAACAGAAAGGCAGGCATACAAAGGAATCCTATATATAGCATTCCATTTTTGAAGTTAATTTCTTCACTTCCATAGCAGTCCCTATGACAGGGACAGCTATGCTTAAAACCCATTGTTTCTCAAGGGCTATGTTTTACTTCTCAGAGGTGGATTTAATGCAACATTTGAAATCAGCCATAAGGTTATCCTGCTTTACAAAAATTATGTGAGATGTAAGGTAATATATGAAAAGCATGTTAAATCCTTCAGAGGAGTAAGTATAAATAATATAGGAAAAATATGGTGGAAAGTGGTAAGTGTGAAGAATTGTCTTTGCCAATGTTATGTGTTCTCTGCTTTGTTCTGCGCCTTTACATTCATTCATCACACAGAGGAGAGATATTATTTGCAACATTTTATAAAATACATATTTGTTTTGGCTTGGTATTCCTCAATCTAAAATAAAATTAATGATAACCATATTGTATATGGCTATTCCATGTGTCTGGATAATATTACTCTGAGGTTATGGATGGGGTTATAAAACTGAGATCAGAGATATACTGTTTATGGTAAAGAAATACAAACTACAAATAGTAAAGTGACAACAGTACTCTATATCCTCATGATTCTAACCTCAGCCTTGAAAAGATGTGTGGTTTACTTATTTTTCCTGTTCACAAAGCAAAGATAATATTAGGAAGTTTCATTTTTCATTATTTATCAAACAAACAAAAAATTAAATTTTGGTTGGTTTTTTTTTTTTACCTTTTTTTTTTTTAGGCTACAGATAAGAGTGAAAAGGAATCCTAAAAATGCAAATAGTAGTATGCAAATATTGGAAAGGAAACAAAGATGTTAGCAATTTTACCATAGTTTTTTAACAATCTGGATGTGCTGGTGCTTCGAGGAGAAAAAATGGCTTACCTGCTTTCTGCCCAGATGGATTCACAATAGGGTTACTAATGCTACCATCACTTTTTGTAAACTTCAAGAACTTGCTATTAATTATAAAAAGAAATTGTGTGGAGTGCTTGGAAACAAAGAGAAATGGCAAACTTGGAAGAGTAATTATTAGTCAGAATGTTTATAGTATTTTTACAATATAAACTGGGAACATATTTAGTCTATAAAGGAGAGTAACTATAAAAATCTCACATGTGGGAAGGAATATTTTTCAATTTTTGAGACAATCCTTGGGTATTGTTACCTACTCACTATTTGGTTAAAGTGTAAAGTGATTTGGTTACTATGAGCCATGTAGAGCCACTACAGATCACCATCAGCTTTTACTGTCAGTATTATTGCTCCAGAAAAAAGAAGGAAGATGATGAAGTGTATTTGCAAATATGATGGGGCAAGGATGCATCCATTGATGCATCCATTTCTACTAGTGTGGTTACTTTTCTATGTACCTCAGAGGACTGTGCAGGCTGCACTAATAATTTCACTAAAATATCTGAAATTGTCCTTTGAATGTTTTATTGACAAAATGTACTAGATTAGAATGTAAAAGAGTACATCATAAACAGCAGAGGTATAACTTTCTGTGGATCATTTTATTAATTCATATCATAAAACCACCACCAAAGAAATTAGAGATCACACGTTAAAAGAAGTACTGTCCCATGTTCTCAGATGGTTCATCCACTGCCTTTTCTAATGATAGCATTGTGGGGGTGAAAAGTGCGAGTAATTTTCCACAGATAGCTTTCTCCACAAAAGCTGTAATCAGCTGAGGCTTTTGTCAGATAAACGCTCACTTGATCAGTCATGACTTTTAGCTCTGTTGACCTTCGCTATGTTTAAGTCACCAGTCAAGAGGTAAAAGCCCTTCCTAGCAATTCATTTCTCCAAGAAGATTATAATCTTGCAACTGAAGTAAGGCTATGTTGCTGCATTTCCCAGTCTCTTAACAATCTTGGTCAGGAAAAGTGGACTGATGTTCCATTTCCTTTTATTATAGCTTTTGACATGGGAGGAAGTGGAATCTTTGCTCTTAACCCTTGCCTGGCAGTCATAGCTTTGAGAGTAATACAGACTTGACTGCAGTAGTTGAAATTCAATTCAGCTATTACAGTTAATGTGCATTAATTTGGGCATGTTATGCTCAGTATATGAGAGACATATTATAACTTGAAGTAACAAGGACACCAGCTTTAGGAGTGTCACAGATACTGTTAAGTAGAAACTGATCTAAATAACTTGCTAATAGGCAGAACTATGTAGCATTTTGTCAGTCGCAGGGAATTTTTCTTCATAATGTAGAGTATCTCATCTTTCCAGAGTTTCTACACTTCTTATCTAGATTACAAATTCTGATTTGGAGCTGTTAGCTCAGAGTCGAAACATCTGACTGTTAAGGAGGAGATATTGGCAGAAGAGGTCAGATCTTAAAGGTTTTCCCGGGCTTCAGCCTTTGTGGTTCATAGTTTATAAGTTTCATCTCAATGACAAACTGTCTCGGCTCAGATTTACCTATAGCCTGCATGGCAGAATTAATCTATTCTTAGTTGGCAGAATTAGCCTATTCTTCATCTTCTCCATAGGTACTGAAATCTACAACTTCAAATGGATACTATCAATTGAAACAGGCTGTTGTGAGTACTACTGTGTGAAATTTATGAATAAGCATGCATAACATTAATCAAACATATGTTCCATAGTGAATCCAGTAAAACAGATCAGTACCTTTTAGCACAGAAACAAGAAATGAAAATTGATTGTTTCCCATGGAACATTTCCAATTAGTAAAAACATAATCTATTAGGTTAACTTGTCTGGTAAGATCATGCTAACAATTATTTTCAAGTATGGATTTAAATGAACCAAGTGAAGCCAGACTGTCCCCCAGAAACCTTACAGATGTGCAGCATGCTTCAGATAAATCATACAGCAAATAGCCTGTTCCTTGATTCCCAGTGTATAATTCTAGTTTGCCCCATCATGGAGGTATTTTTATTTCATGACAAAATGTAGGTTTTCTGTATGGGTCATAGATGGAAGTCTGGTCACACAAAAATACATTCATATTAATACATCTGATCCAATTATTGTCTGCACACTACAACATATGATTAACCACATGTTTCACTTGACTCAAAATTTCTTCCGTTTATTAAGTTTTGTTCTATAAGGCCATATTTCTGTCACATGATGAAGCACAAGTGGCATCATATACTTGAATTACTCTGTAAGAATCTATCCTAAGGTGCAAGACTGCAGGCTTACTTCATCATTTCATAGCAAACTAATCTGTGCTACTAGAATAACCTTTTCTAATCCAGTATTTAATCCAAGATTTACCTTTTTCTATTTCCACTGTATGCGTTTTCCCTTTTGGATATTCTTAGTATTTAGCACTCTCTTCAGTATCTACTCCTCAAATATGTATGGAGAGCTAGAAAATGACATTTCAATTATTCTGTAACCAAGCAGCTATATCCCAATTGTACAAGCTTCCAATCTAAAATAACACTTTCGTCTGCACAGCTCTTTATGCTTTTCCTCTTTGACCTTATTTTGTTTGTTTACAGCTTTCTCATATTTTATAGCCCATATTATACACTCCTTACTGCTCAAGAGAAAATTTTTATATCAGATTTCTGTTACCCATTGTGCAATTCGTGCTGAGTTATTTTGCTGTGAGATGTATTAACATAAACATCCCAGTTTCATTTACCAACTTACAGATCTAACTTCTACAAAGTAGCCTTATAAATAGTTCCTATAACTTCAATTAGGCAACAGGACTATCTGTAATAGTTAGAGGAAAGCTGAGTAAAAGGGAAAGCTCTTACCTAGAGATTTTATGCTAAATCGTTTTTACACATAGTCATTCCTATACACTCTGCTCTTTTACCAAGTTCAGAGAGTATTCAGGAAACTGAACCCTGGGATAAAATCTGATATGTAAGGAGTTTTCTTTCTATCAGTAATCTGCAAGAAGTTAGTATGTCACAATTGAAAAAAAAAAAACAAAACAGGGGCTCACTGCTTGAACATCTAAATGTCTTGAATTATAGCTGTCCTATCTGAATCTAAATATAATCAGTTCTTTCTTGTTTGTTTGTTGTTAATGTTGTTGTGTTTGTTTCTTTTGGGTTTTTTGTTTGTTTGTTTATTTGGGAGGCTTGGCTGATAGAACTGAAGGCTGTGAGGCCATTCAGTGAGACTTGGATGGACTGCAGAGCTGGGCAAAGAGGAACCAAATGAGGTTCAATAAGGACAAATGCAAATTCCTGCACTTGGGGAGGAATAATAAGCTGCACCAGTACAGGTTATGGGCTGGGAGGTGATCTGCTGGAGAGCAGCCCTGTGGAGAGGGATCTGGGAGTGCTGGTGGATAACAAGTTATCCATGGGACAGCAATGTGTCCTTGTGGCCAAGAAGGCAAATGGGATCCTGGGGTGTATTAAGAAGAGTGTGTCCAGCAGATCAAGGGATGTTCTACTCCACCTTTACTCTGCCCTGGTGAGACCTCATCTTGAATATTGCATTCAGTTTTGGGTTCCCCAGTTTAAGAGAGAGAGGGATATACTGAAGAACATCCAGTGGAGGCCTATGAGGATGATTAGGGAACTGGAGCACTGCCTTATGAGGAGAGGCTGAGTGTCCTGGGGCTTTTTAGTCTGGAGAAGAGAAGACTGAGAGGGGATTTAATAAATGTTTACAAATATCTGAGGGCTGGGTGTCAGGAGATAGGGGGCAGGCTCTTCTCACTTGCTTCTTGTGTTAGGACAAGGAGCAATGGGTATAAGTTGCAGCACAGGAGGTTCCACCTCAACACAATGAGGAACTTCTTTACTGTAAGGGTCACAGAGCACTGGAACAAGCCCCCCAGAGAGGTTGCAGAACTTCCTTCTCTGGAGACTTTCAAGGCCTGTCTGGGTGTGTTCTTTTGTGATCTGAGCTAGATTGTATGGTCCTGCTCTGGAAGGGGGTTGGACTCAATGATCTCTTTGGGTCCCTTCCAACCCCAGGTATCCTGCAATCCTGTGATCCTGTTCTTTGTTTTAATTTATTTATTTATGACTAGCGGCACAAAGAAAATTAAATAAAAAGAAAAAAAAAAGAGAACAATATATTTTAAAAACCCTTATAAAATAAAATGGAAATTACATGTTGAGAGCACCCAAAAAGGTGAGTGAGGTTCCAAAATATTAATCAGAGTTAAATTTATTTCAAAGAAAATAAAAACAAAATTTAACAAAAAAAAATAAAAATCAAACAGAGACACAAAACTAAATCCAACACAAACAAACAAATACAAACTTAAAGCACACAGAAAAGAAGTACTACATTCTGGTCAATTGCACTGATACCCTGTATCAGGAATCCCTATTATGAAGAGTAAGGGGTGGGGAAGGAAAGTGCATTTCCAGCTGTAAAGTTCCTGACTCGGAAAGAAAATAATTTGTCTAAAAAAATACCTTCTCCCCACCCCCAATCACTAGTGATTAGAACACCTGAATATTATACATTCGCAAGGAAATCCTACAAATCTTAACTGATAGAGGAGAGTAACTTTGAGGAGTCACTTTGAGGGACCTACAGTGCTAACTGACTGCTTTCAAAGGTATTGAGGCTTTATTGACCATGCCTAAGCACCCAGATCTGAGCTCAGCAAAACATATTTTGCAGTTTTTCCTTTGCTGTGTTTCATTAGAACTAAAGAAAAATTCTCTCTGACTCACCTGGTTCTGAAATCAAATCAATTAGCATTTGTAAAGTATTCTGAGAAAATCGGCTGATAAATTCCACAGAAAATAAAATACCCGCATTAATATCATCACACATTTCACAGATCTGAAAGCCTCTTTAGAAGTTACTCAAATAGGCTAAAAGGAAGAATCTATATGGTAAAAATGTACAATCAAAATTAACAGACAGCCTTTGTTATACAGCATTACATAATTTTGGTTTACAGACATATTTTGTTCTGGCTGATAATAAGCCATACAGTGTGAATACGAAGGCAAATGAAGTGCTAAAGGATGAATTACACCACTCTGATTACACATCAGAAACAACATCCTTTATCTAGAGCATTAGTGCCAAAAATATTACTTAATACCACAGGAAGAGTTGAAGGGAAATCGGGAAAAATGCAATGCAAGTAAGGCATTATTCAATAGCAAATGCAATGTGTAGACAGTGTATGCTTTTGTTTCAGTGTGTTCAGAATACTCACTTGCATTGTTCTCTAGGCACTTTTAAGATATTTTTTGAGAAAATGATGAAATACTCTATTTGATTCATTCCATATTTTCTTTTGGCTCGTCAATAAAAAAAACTTTAAACCAGATGGAATGAATAGGTAGCCAATACCATAGCCTCAGACTAAGTACTCAGATCCTGATCTAGTTAAACACTTAAGCATATGTTTAGCTTTAAATATGTGTCTCCCATTTTGAGATTATTTGTGTGCTTAAAGTTAAGCACATATCCACATGCTTTGTTTAGCAAAGCTGAGCTGACCTGCATTTTTTATTCTAATCACTAGCAAAAAGAGTAGGTTCACAGAAAAAAGAAAAGACCTGTAGGATATTATGAAAAAAAATCTTTACTGAAATCTTTACTGCTGTTGGAGTAAGTTTCCCAGAGATGTGGTGAAGTCATTGTCCTTGGAGGTGTTCAAGAATATGGCACTTCGGGACATAATTTGATGGCTACAGTGGTCTTAGGTTGATGGTTGGAGTTGATCATCTAAGACGTCTTTTCCCAATGAAACAAATCTGTGGTTGAATGTAACCATTAACCTAACACTACCAAGTCCACCATTAAAACATGTAATTAAGGATCACATCTCTTTTAAATACCAGCACAGACAGTGACTCCAACAGATCCCTGGGCAGTCTGTTTCAAAGCTTGACAATCCTTTCCCCATTTCCAATCCAAATCTCTCCTGGCACAACTTGAGGTCACTTGAGGTCTGATTGCTTCCTTCTTTGGAAAAGAACAACACATATCTTGCTACAACCTCATATTCCGTAGTTGTAGAAAGTGATAAGGTCTCCCCTCAACTCCTTTTCTCCAGGCTAAGCAACTTCAGTTCCCTCAGCTGCCGCTTATAAGACCTGTTCTCCAGACCCTTCACCAGCTTTGTTGCCCTTCTTTGGGCATATTCCAGCACCTCAAAGTCCTTCTTCTAGTAAGAGGCCCAAAATGGAACACTTCTCTTGAACTGCTGACCATACTATTTCTGATACCAGTGAGGATACTGTTGGTCTTCTTGGTCACCTGGGCATACTGCCACCTCATATTCAGATGGCTATTGACCAATACCCACAGGTCTTTTTCTATCAGCCAGCTTTCCAGTTCACTCTTCCCCAAGCATGAAGCATTGCAAGGGACTCAATGCCCATTCTCACTTTCTCAAATTGTTTTATGAACCCATCCCAAGGTTGGACCTTTTTTAGATGTTCATCCACATGCTATGAATGGGTCCTGCAGCTGTGTTGCAAGCAATTGCTTTTGCTCTACAGTAGATACTTGTTCCCTCTGACATCTCTGACATGGATAGTTTGTAGAAAAATAATAGAGAAGATACTGGGTTAACAATACCATGCAGAAAAACTGCTTTCATTCCTTGGCTTCCTTGTCACTAGCACTGGGGAGCAGCCATAGGCATTAGTAAATGAGAGACAGGGAGAAGAGGTCAGGTGTGCCAGCTAAACCTTGAGTATCTGCCCAGTTCTTTCAAAGGTCTACCAATTACCACTGTGAAAATAAAGCTTTGAATGCAACACAAAGCAAAACAAAAATTACCTCTAGTTTTGGCGCTGGCTCTGCCAAGCTAACAGGAGGATCATGGAATAAAACTTTGTTTAGACACATAAGCCACCAGGTGCTAAAGGGAATGCATACAGCAAGCAGATCTGGAGGAATTAAGCTCCTTTGTTACTTTGCTGCATTTGAGAGTAGACCACTTTTTAAACCATCTTGTTGTATTTGCTTTCCTTTCATCTGTGGCCCACAGCCAAGGCTTTTGAGGAACTCAAACCGGGAATGTGGCCAACTGCTACAAAGGTTGTTAACATGGTTTCCGAATTATGTTCTTGGGTAAGGCAGATGTTTAAAATACTGCATGCAAAACACTGCTGTAAGAGTGACCAGTAAAGCAAGAAACAGCACATTCCCCAGAATAGATTTTAACCATCATGGATGTTTGGCAGCTGGTCTCTGAATGTTGTGCTAAGTGAGGAAAGAGGGAAAAAAGAAAAAAAAAAACAGTTCGAAAAGAATCTGAACCTCCGTAAGGCCAAGATGAAAAAATATTTCCTCAAAAAAAATGCCAGAAACCATTCTTCTTACTGTCCCATACTTTTCCCATTGCTCATTTTTTAATTATAGTAATTTTATGGCATCCGTTGTTACATTCCCTTAGAGAAAAATGAAAAAAAAAAAAAAACCAAAACCAGAAAGCCTTTATCTAAAATAGTATTTATTTTAAACTGAGAGAATCACAAAACAAGGAAGAACAAAACTAAAGGATTGAAGTGTTTGCTGTACCATGAGCTGCATGAAGACAGAAAATAATTCATCTCTTACAAGTTAGTTTCTTGCACAAGTGAAAAAATACTCATAGCTGCTGCTTCTTCAGTTGAAACAATTTTACAGTATCACAGTTGCCTTAAGAAGGCTTCTCCTACTTGCAGCTAATTTTCCTACCTGCAGCTAATGCTCTTTACCCCAAGCTTTATGAAGGTTATTGATTCTGGGGGCAGTACTGTATTATGTCCCCTGAGTTTCAATAGCTTTTACTGACACCCAGAAATCAAAGATACAGACAGACATTTAGTTGTTGGAGTTATTCTAGTGGTATTATGTCCACTAACTGGAAAAGGGGAAACATAACCCACATTTTCCAGAAAGGTAGGAAAGAGGAGCCAGGGAACTACAGGCCAGTCAATCTCATCTCTGTGCCTGGTAAGATTATGGAGCAGATCCTCCTGGAGGCACTACTGAGACAGGAGAATAGTGAAGAGGTGACTGGGTAAAATCATTATGGCTTCAGCAAGGGCAAATCCAGCCTGACAAACCTGTTTACTTTCTATGAGCAGGTCACAACATTAATAGATGAGGGGCGAACAACTGATGTCATTTACCTGGACCTGAGCAAAGCCTTTGACACTGTCCCACACCACATCCTGGTCTCCGAGCTGGTGAAATATGGGTTTGATGGGTGGACCACCAGACGGATAAAGAAATGGCTTGATGTCCACAAAAAAAGAGTGTCTGTCAGTGGTTCCATGTCCAAGCGGAGGCCAGTGACAAATGGAGTCCCTCAGGGATCAGTCCTGGGACCAGTCTTGTTCAACAGCTTTGTGGGTGACATAGAGGCATTGAGTTCACCCTCAGCAAGTTTGGTGATGACACCAAGATGTGTGGTGCAGCAGACACGCTGGAGGGCAGGGATGCCATCCAGAAGGAACTGGACAGGCTGGAGAGGTAGGCATAAGCCAACCTCATGAGGTTCAACAAGGCCAAGTGCAAGGTCCTGCATATTGGTTGATATGCACAAATCCAGGCTGGGCAGTGACTGGCTGGAGAGCAGACCTGAGGAGAGGGGCTTGGGTGTGCTGGTGGAGGAGAAGCAGGCCAACAAGATCCTGGGCAGCATCAGGAGAAGTGTGACCAGCAGAGGTGATTCTCCCCCTCTACTCCGTTCTGGTGAGACCCCACCTGGAGTACTACATCCAGTTCTGGAGCTCCTATTACAAGAAGGATTTGGACATTCTGGAGCATGTCCACAGAAGCGCCATGAGGATGATCAGAGGGCTGGAGCACCTCTCCTATGAGAATAGACTAAGAGAGTTGGGGCTGTTCAGTCTGGAGAAGAGGAAGCTCCCAGGTGAGCTTGTTGTAGCCTTCCAGTATCTGAAGGGGGCCTACAATAAAGCTGGGGAGGGACTTCTAAAGCTATCAGGGAGTGACAGGATTAGGGGTAATGGGGCAAATCTAGAGGTGGGGAGATTCAGACTGGACATGAGGAGGAAGTTCTTCAGCATGAGAGTGGTGAGAGCCTGGAATGGGTTGCCCAGGGAGTTCGTTGGGGCCCCATCCCTGGAGGTGTTTAAGGCCAGGCTGTATGAGGCTGTGGGCAGCCTGATCTAGGGTAGGGTGTCCCTGGGCATGGCAGTGGAGTTGGAACTAGATGATCCCTGTGGTCCCTTCCAATCCTGACTAATTCTATGAATCTATGTTAAACTGGCAGGGACAAATAGACTCAAACCTCTTGTACATAATATGCGTGATGTAAATATATGTATATGTAATTAGCATGCAAACCTAGCATCCCACAGAGAAAAGGCACAGCTTGAGAAATTACCTGTTCTATTTGCAGAAAAACTGTGGCTGGGTAAATGTTGTCAACACACTTTTTATTCATGTAACAATTTGACTATCAGCTAAACAACCTGCTTCCATTTCAGGTTCTGCCTTGCAAATGAGTGCCCCTATTCCCTCAGATAAGAGGCACAATTGTAGCAATACAGTAGAGAAATAAAGACAGTGAGTACTGAGGTTGAGTCATTTTTCAAATTCTGGCCTGCAGAGTCACGGATTACCGTGAAAAAGAAAATCACTCCCAGTGGTCTCCAAAAACAGCTCTGAAGTTCCTGCAAAAGCAGGAAGAAGGAATATTGCAGCAAGAGTCCCTTCATAATACTCTCTCGTGTGAATGACCTGCCCTGCTGTTTTACCTGCAGATTTTTTTACAGATAACCTGCAGGCTACAAGCAGGGAAACACAATGCTACTGAGTCATACTACCTGCTTCTAAATCCCCAACAGCTAATGAAAAAAAAATTTTAAAAATGGCTGGAATCAAAATCTTTCTTCCTCAAGGAAAATCTTGTTCCCACAGAAAACCAGAATACTGGAGACTCTCTAGTGACATCTAGGCTGCATTACAGGTATATGTCATGGGGTTTTATGGCTCAGACCACTTCTCTCATTTGTAAAAAAACTGCTTTGGATTCAAGAGGGTTGTGAGACAGACAAGATGTCCATCCAGATCTGGGTTCTGGGCATTATTCCTATGTCACATAGTTCAGACACAGTATTGAGAAACTGTTAAATATTCTTCCATTGCTTTGGGTTTTATCTGCAAAGTATTTAAAGCTGATAACACTGGGAATATGTACATGTGTATCAGAGACCATATTGGGTTTATATAGCCATAAAAGCACTTATTAGTGTAGAACGGGGGAAAGGGCTTTTCTTTACACTTTGCTAACATTAGGCTTGCTACTAAAATAAAGACCACAACCTTGAAATGGACAATATTATCTACAGACTCTGAAGGTGATTAAGAATTTGTCTCCCTTGAAAGCAGTGACATCTCCTTATTTTTTCCTTTTTCTCTTCCTTCTTCAGAATGTTTTGGCAAATTGCACATTCCCTGCTGTGTCTTCTGCTGTCGTCTCTTTTCTCTTAGCCAGGCTTTTCTCGCTGATAGGACAAGGGGTAATGGGTGCGAAGTGCAGCATAGCAGGTTCCTTGTAAACATAAGGAAAAACTTTTCCACTGTGAGGCTGACAGAGCAGTGGAGTAGGCTGCTCAGAGAGGCTGTGGAATCTTTCTCCGGAGACATTAAAAACTTGGACACATTCCTGCGTGGTCTACTCTAGGTGACCCTGCTCTGGCAGAGGGATTGGACTAGTGATCCTTTGTGCTCACTTCCAACACCTAAAGTTCTGTGATCCTATGATTCCCTTGAACTTATAGGCCTAACAGGCTATTGAGGTTCTGGTGTTCTATACTTTTCTGTTAGTATCAGATAATATATGTCCTGGTGTCACAATGAAATTTTTTTTTTCAGTTTGGTCTTCAACCACAGAAAGTATATCAGCTCTGTAATTTGGTGTTGCTTTTTTGTTGTGGGTTGTTTTTTTTTTTTCCCACTGTAATATTTACTCTGTTCAACTGTGTCTGTCTTGCACACAGTGGATTAAGCAATGCTGATTTCTAAACTGAACTTGGAAAATTTTAGTGCGAAAGTAGGATAGAATCATAGAATCATAGAATCGTAGAATGGTTTAGGTTGGAAGTGACCTCAGAAATTATCCAGGTCACCCAAGGCCTCATCCAACCTGTCCTTGAACACCTTCAGGGATTGAGCAGCCACAACTTCCCTGGGCAACCTGTTCTAGCATCTCACTACCTTCACTGTAAAGAACCTCCTCCTAATGATCAGCTTAGGACAAAAGAGAAATATTTTAGTCAGCACATACATCTTAGATTATGTCTCCAGAATACTTTCTTTCAACTTTGTAAGATTAGATGAATGACTTCATGCAACTTCAGTTTCATTGACAAAAAAACAGTGAAAAGCTTCTGTAACTCCAATGTCAAGTTCTACAAGAACATTTTGCACATTACTAAACTGTGGACATGTGAAAGGGTCTTGCAGATCACCTATCTTCATTTGTGGAATCAGTCCTTTAAACAGATGCAATAAAGTGAGACAGAGGTAAGCCTCAGAATAATGGAATAGTTGAAGTTAGAAGTTAGACCTCTAGAGGTAGTCTGCTTCAATTTCCATGCTCAAAGCAGGGTGGCCTATAGCAGGTTATCCAGATTTGTGTATGATTGGGCTTTTACTGTCTCCAGAGATGGAGACTTCACAGAGCAATCTGTTGCAGTGTCTGATCAGTCTTCAAGGAGAAAGGGGGCTTACTTGCATTTAAAGAATTTTTTTTTTTTTAATTTCAGCTCCTCCAAAGTCTGACTATCTTTTTTACACCTTCCAATCAATCTACACATTGATGACATCCCCTTGAGCCTTCTCTTCTGTAATCTGAGCAGTCTAAGCTCTGTCATTCTCTCACATGAAAGGTACTTGAGTCCCTTCATGATTTTTGTGGTCCTGCACTGAAGTCGCATCAGTAAATCCATGTCTGTCTTGTCCTGAGGTGCTGCAAAACTGTGACATCCCAGATATGTCTCACCAGTGCAAAGCAGGGGAAAAAGATTACCTGCTTCGACTTGTTTTATTCATGCAGCCCAAGCTGCTGCAAGAGCACACTGCTGCCAGGTACTCATTTTCTTGTCCACCAGGACCTCAAGGTCCTTCTCTGCAAACCTACTTTCCAGTTGGACAGTCCCAACCTATCCTGGTGCATCAAGTTATTGCTTCTCTGGCACAGGACTTTGCCTTTCCCTTAGCTGAACTTCATAAGATTCCTCTCAGCATGTTTCTGAAGCCTGTCAATGTTATCTGAATGGTGGCATGTGTATGTGGTTATATCAAGTACTCCTTTCACTTTTATATCTCCTGCAGACTTGCTGACAGTGCACTTTGTCCCATCATCCAGATCACTAATGAAAATGTTGAACAGAATTGGCCCCACCATCATCTCCCAGAGAATACCACTGGTGACTTTGCCACTGATCGCAGACGTTGAACCTGGCACATCAGGCAGTTTTTGGTCTACCTGAGTGTCCTCTTATCTAGTCCTGCTTTATCAATCTGCTTATAAGGACCTTCTCAAATACAGAAATCTTAAGATGCTTAAGATGAGCAACTTCCGCAGCTCTTCCCTTATTTTCCAAGCCACTTATCTCAGTGTAGAAAGCTGCTGGTTTAGTTAGATGTCAAAAGTTAGGTAAGATATCATGGAGTAATTTGTACATGTGTATATGGTACTGTATGTGTATTTAAAATACATATTGAGATATACAAAGGTACAGAAAATACCAAAATCACAAGTTAACTATATGTAACTCATTTTCAAAATCGCTTAATGTCATTTATTGTGATAGGAAGGATGAGGATAGGATACCCTTCACCTCTCCCTAAGCTAGGTGTGATAGACAGGCACCACTCCACACACAAACTGCCAGTAGGATCGTAGAATCACAGAATGGTTTAGGTTGGAAGTGACCGCAAAGATCATCTAGTTCCAATCCTGCAGGGATGATTTCTACAAAGTCACAGCTTTGGATGTGGTGAAAATATGATCATAGAATCATAGAATTAGTCAGGGTTGGAAGGGACCACAGGGATCATCTAGTTCCAACTCCACTGCCATGCCCAGGGACACCCTACCCTAGATCAGGCTGCCCACAGCCTCATCCAGCCTGGTCTTAAACACCTCCAGGGATGGGGCCTCAACCAATTCCCCGGGCAACCCATTCCAGGGTCCTGCCACTCTCATGCTGAAGAATGTCCTTTTCACGTCCAGTCTGTATCTCCCCACCTCCAGCTTTGCTCCACTGCCCCTAGTCCTGTCACTACATGATAGCCTAAAAAGTCCCTCCCCAGCTTTTTTGTAGCCCCCCATTAGATACTGGAAGGCCACAAGGTTCTGATAAAGGTTTTGAACATTGAACAAAAATGTCTTTGAATCCAAGAAGCATCTTCTCACCTCTTGAAAGAAACATAGCTGATACTGTAGTTTTGCCTCAGAGGCAGAGATAAAAGTCCTTGTGTTGTTTCTCCCCTGGAAGAGAAAATCACTTTTCCAGTCGACAGTCTTATAGCTTCCGTGTAGATACTTTGGTCTTATTATTTATTGATGGAACTAAACAAATGGATTAGCCTTAGAGGGTTTGCAAAAGCAAAAGAGATTTTCTCAGAAACGGAATTTAAAATTGAAGTAATCAAGGTAAAAAGAGAGAGAGCAAGAGCTTTAAATAACAAAATAAACTCTATGCCTCCCCTTCCCTTCCCCCCCCACTCCAAAAACAGTCAGTTGGAACCTTAGCACATGGAATAAATATAGTTTCAGACACTATGATTTCTTGTTCAACAGAGTAATTTCTGTAATTGTCTCTAGCACATTCATAATTTAAAGTGTATCTACTTATAGTATGTGTGTTGTATAAAAGTAGAAGATGAAAAGGGAAGGGTTAAGTATAGAGTATTTTGTGCCACAAGCAAATGCAGAATAAAGGGGGGAAGTGTGGAAGGAGGTGCAGAAAGACAAGTCTGTGTCTGTCAAAACATGAGAATCAGAAATGATTAGAGTCCAAATTACAAGTCTGTCTGTCATGAAGCATGATAAATTTAAAATACAGGAGAAGGCAAATGACAGTTAAAGAACAAGCTGGAAAAACTTTTGCCAAAAAAAGAAAAGCCACAGAAAAGTAGCCTGATGCAGCCAATCAAATTAAAAGAGCTCTTTTTGATGGAAAATTTCTTATTGTAAATTAAGGTAAACAACTCTCTATAGGAAAAAAGACAATGGTACTTAATGAACAGCCTGTATCTTACTGTTTGATGAGTGAATCATTATCACCAAATCCAAAGCCAGATGGAGAAGTTCAGAAATTATCAGAAATATTCGGTCCACCTGGATAGAAATGTGTTTGACACACAAGGTGCATTCATGTTTGTGAAAGACAGACCTTTTCTGCTAATGCTCCTGAATACATCATAATTAGCTAATAAGAAGTTAATTTTCAATGTGACTGAAAAGCTCTGTCTTGTCATATACGTGCTTTATATATTGCCTGTCTTGCAAAATGCTTGGCTTGTCTTTCATCCAGGCTTCAGGCTTTGATGTAAAATAATATTGGTTTTACATATAGCTTTATGGAACAAATACAGAAAAAAAGAGGTTGATTGTCACAAAATTCCATTACCAGTTTAGACATCCCAGACTCTCCGAATATTTGTTATTTTTCTTTAAAACTCAAGCTGCTAAAATTAAGAGGAAGTAGAATTATTATTTTTTTTTATTTAAAAAGATGGGTTAGACATCTTAGAGGGCAAATAACCTGGCATCAAGAAATAACCTACACAAGCTATTCATCAGCTGGCAAGGAAATAACAAAAAAAGACTGTTGATTAAAAATCTAAGAGTCAAAACCACAACAACAACAACACAACAAAAAAGCCCAAACAGAACAACCAAACTGAGAGAAGACCTCACCTAAATAAAATCAACTTCCAGTGATTTTCAGGGTAAATTCTTTATTTTATGAATCTTGTTTATCCATTTGGCAACAATTCATATCTAAGGCACTTCAGTAACTCAGAGTAGATCAGATAGAAGTTGTGTTGAAATTTTAAAGAAATATAAACCATCTCATAAATTTGAATTTGTGTTCCAGTTTGGATTCTAAATGTGGAGGTTTCCATATCTAAGACTGTTTTATACTCACCATTAATTTCTGTTGATGTGTAAATAAGACAGTGAAAGAATATCAGGACATAGAAACAAAGCCAATGATGTCACACCAAGTTTTCTATCAACCATTTCGTTCATCAGTCAACAACTACCTTATGTACATACAGATTCCTAAGAAGAGGAAACAAAGTTACTCCTTGGGGAATGTGATGAGCTACCTTTTAGCCAATGTGTCTGAGCATACCTTTTTTGCCTTCTCCTTTGACACCCCAAAGGATGTGCTTCCATTCTTCCTAGACAAGCTGAAGTTCTGAATAACTTTCAGAGAAAGTTTGCAGTATTCGTATCACCTTGTTGAGTCTTACCTATGCTTGTGGTTGACAAATCAGTAGGTAATGGTATGTGCTGAGGTTATATTATCCAGTAAGCAGCAAGGTTCATATTTACCCATGGCTAAACAAAACTAAGTAAGATAGGCTGCTTCTGTATTTAATGAAAATTAGAGCAATTTAAGAAATTCTCTATTTATGTTGATTAGGAATGGTCTTCCACTGCCTCTGAAATTAGCCCACGTCAGTAGGGCTGAAAGCATCTGTAGCAAATGTCTATTAAATTAAATTTGTACTAGTTTTTAATAATATATTCACACACAGCATAGATTGGAGCAATTGTGCCTCGAATGGCTTCAACTTGACAATCTCTAACACCTTGCACATAAGGAAATCCTTTAACAATGGAGTGAAGTCCAAACTAAACAGAGCAGAATTGTTTTGAAGGATGGCTCATTTCCTACTTCTGGCTCTTTACTGTTGATTATTTAAGCACTCATTTCACTTTATAAATGGAAACTGAATCATAGTTTACTGCTGGAAAATTATTGGAAATCAAAGTCCATTTGAGTCACAGGCATGGCTATTTCCTCTCTAGACAGGAAGACTATGCTCAAATGGTGCTTTCGGGAGCTCTGAATGATAAAAAGTCTGTTTTACCCTCTTTCAAAAAGATCTGTACAGTGTTTTCCTATTTCACTTAAGAGAAAAAATAAATGTCAGGATGTCCCTCTCCAAACATGGATGTTAGAGCAGGAAAAAGGAAAGATTAATATATATTTTCTACTTGTCTAGACAGCATAAAGTCTGTTTGCAAACCTGGACTAAGACAGACTCTCTAGATTCTTACTTCCCTCTTTAAAGCTTATTCATCTTTATTTATTTTCATTATATACAAAAGAAGATTGGAAAACTCAGGTCCATAGCTGAAGTATTTTTCTAAAAAATAATGATTTCTAAAAAATCATGTATTTTCTAAAAAATACACAATTCCTTTCAGCTCATCCAAAAATGGTAATGATTACCAGACAGAAGCTTAGTAATAAAAAACACCCCACCTTTGCCCTCTTGCACTAGCCTCCATTCTTCTCTTAAGAGCTGGAGAAAGTAGACGGCTTTCGCTATTTGTGTTTTTTTTTAAGGCACAGAATATTTGTCTTAAGTTCTAACTTCCAGAAATTGTAAAAGATTTGGACATTCGTGCAAAGCTCGTGGTGCTCTCAGGACCCTGATGAAAGGAAGGATGAGAGATTTCTGCACGAGCTCCAAGATCTGGAGGTGAAGTCATCTGCAGGAAAGGAAATAGTGGCTATATAAATTTAGTAACAGAAAGAGAGAATGCTGTTCAGGAGAAAACATTGTGTTTACATTGCAAATCAAACTAATTTCTGTATTAAGCCAGTCCTGGAGGACTTGGCCACTCACTCAGTCCTGCTGCACCTGATCCCTACAATTGTCTGACTGTCAGAGAGGAGACTCAGAGAGAAATCTGTTTGCTGATTGTCAGTCATTCCCACCTACCAAACAAACAGCCATCCAGATCACCATCGTGGTTTCCACACATGCACACACCTCAAGAAGAAAAAAAAATAAAATGATCATCATTTCCAGATATTTTTAATATTATCATTTGCTACTTGTGATGCAGTTTCTATAACATTATTCTGCAAAGCACCTTGAACTTGTCCTTGAGATCCATTTGTGCTAGCAGAGATAATACTTCCTAGAAAAGGTGTATATTCCTATATGTCTAGTAGAACTTATTGCTTGACCTAGGTTGATGTTTTTAACATTTTTGGGTTTTTTCATGACATCACAAGAATAAGTACACAAATGTTTTTTCCTACATGACCTCAGGATAAAGTGAGAAAAGTAATTGGATATTTTTGTTTGTTGTCTAAACTAAATTTATACTTTAAAAAAATAAAACTATTTTCTTTGTCTTTCATTCTGAAAAACAAAATAATTTATGAGATGAGAGGAAATGGCCTCAAGCTGGATCAGGGGAAGTTTAGATTAGATATTATAGGAAAAAGATTCTTTACTGAAAGAGCGGCCATGCATTGGAAGAGGCAGCCCAGGGAAGTGGTAGAGACACCATAGAATCATAGAATGGTTTAGGTAGGAAGAGACCTCAAAGATCATCCAGTTCCAACCCCTCACCACAGACAGGGACACCTCCCACTAGATCAGGATGCTCAAGACCTCATCCAGCCTGGCCTTGAACACATCCAGGGAGGGAGCAGACACAACCTCCCTGGGCAACCAGTTCCAGTGCCTTGCCACCCTTACTGTGAAGAACTTCCTCCTAACATCCCATTCAAATCTCCCCTCCACCAATTTGAACTCATTCCCCCTCGTCCTGTCATTACAAGACCTTGTGAATAGTCCCTCCCCAGCTCTCCTGTAGGCCCCCTTCAGATACTGGAAGGTTACTATAAGATCTCCTTGAAGTCTTCTCTTTTCCAGGCTGAAAAGCCCCAACTCTCTCAACCTGTCCTCATAGCAGAGGTGCTCCAGCCCTCTGATCATCTTTGTGGCCCTCCTCTGGACTCTCTCCAACAGTTCCATGTCCTTCTTGTGCTGGGGGCTCCAGAACTGCACACAGTACTCCAGGTGGGGTCTGACAAGAGCAGAGTAAAGGGGGAGAATCACCTCCCTTGCCCTGCTGGTAATGCTTCTCTTAATGCAGCCCAGGACACGGTTGGCTGTCTGAGCCACATGTGCACACTGTTGGCTCATGTTGAGCTTCTCATCCACCCAGACCCCCGGGTCCTTTTCCTCAGAGCTGCTCTCCAGCCACTCACCACCCAGCCTGGATTTGTGCTTGGGATTGCAGTGACCCAGGTGCAGGACCTTACACTTGGCCTTGTTGAATGTCATGAGGTTGGCCTGGGCCCACCTCTCCAGCCTGTCCAGGTCCCTCTGGATGCCATCCCTGCCCTCCAGCAAGTCAACTGTGCCACACAGCTTGGTGTCATCTGCAAACTTGCTGAAGGTGCACTCGATTCCTCTGTCCATGTCACTGACAAAGATGTCAAACAGCACTGGTCCCAGCACTGACCCCTGAGGGACGCCACTTGTCACTGGTCTCCAGGTGGACATTGTGCCCTTGATCACTACTCTCTGCCTGCAACCATCCAGCCAATTACTTACCCAGCGAGCTGTCCACCCATCAAGTCCATGTTTTTCCAGCTTGGTGACCAGGGTGTCATGTGTGACAGAGTCAAAGGCCTTTCTCAGATCCAGGTAGATGACATCAGTTGCCCTTCCCTTGTCCACTGCTGCTGTGACTTTATCATAGAAAGCCACCAAATTTGTTAGGCATGATTTGCCCTTTTCAGTTGCACCACCCCTGCAACTGAAAAAAATGTGGAGGCCTGCCACTTCAGGACACTGTTTAGTGGGCACAGTGGTGTTGAGTTGAAGGCTGGATTTGGTGATCTCAAGGGTTTCTTCCAGTCTTAACGATCCTATAAGTATATGAATCCTCCAAAGAGACCATTATGCCCATGCATAAAATGTAGAATCAGACAAAGAAATGTGCTGCTCTTTATGTAAGTTTCATTCTTGGCATTACTGCACTGGTTTTGGCTTAGAATTAAGATTTCTACATAATGGCTTGTATGAGGCTATATCTTCAGTTTATGATAAAACTAGCATTGATAACACAGGAGTTTTCACTGCTGAGAAGTGCTTATAGAGTCAAGGCCTTTTCTGGTCCTTACAATACTCCACCAGAGACCCGAACTGACCAAAGGGATATTCCATACCACATGGCATCCTGCTCAGCAGCAGAAGGTGAGAGAAAGAGGATGAAGGAGGCATGGAGAGGGCTGGAGTTATGGCATTTGTCTTTCCAAGTAACCATTTTGAATGATGGAGCCCTGCGTTCCTAGAGATGAACATCTGGCTGGCAATGGAAAGTAGCACATTCATTACTTATTTTGCTTTTCTGGCATGCACAACTCTTGTTTTACCTATTATTATGCCTTTATCTCAATCCACGAGTTTTCTTTCTTGTATCCTTCCAACTGGTTCTCTCATCCTACTGGTTGGGGAGTGAGTGAGTGACTGTGTGTTCCTGAGCTGCCTACCGAGGTTAAACCACCACAGTTAGTAATATCCTGTATTTTCATACCTTCAGCACAGTGCTCAGAGATCTCAAGTAACATGGGATACTTGTTTCAACATGTGCAGAAACACTTTTATCATCTCCTCCCTCCACACCTCCAGTTTAGGAATTTGTCATCAATTATCAAGGGGATAAGTTTCAAATGTCAAAAGCAGATGTGAGATTACGAGCAAAGCTTTTTAAATTCTTTTTCTTTTTCTCTCTCTTTTTATTTTTTTTTAATTAAATATATATATTTCAGACACCTTAGATAAAGAAACGTGAATCACTTCAAAAAATTCCTGCTTTGCAAAGCTATTTAATATTCTAGACTGCTGGTCCGCAGACATCCAAATGGAATGCTAATTATCCACTTTCTTCCCCAGCTAAAAGCTTCAGAGAGGCTGACAGAAGGAAAGGCACTAGACTGTCAAACAATACCATGCTTTCAGTGGGAAAGACAACTATAAAATGTTTCCTGCAGCCTAACTCTTCTAGTATCAGCTGATCTTTTACTAGTCACTACTTGACACCAATTAATTTCTCCTCTAGAGTTTACTGTCCCCCAGGGCCTTGGATGATATTCCTTTCTGCTGCATTTCAAATGGAAGTTGGGAAGAACATACTGTGTCCTGAACACAGCAGATTAAAACATTTAAACTCCTCCTAATTTGATAAGTTCTCTTTCATTCCAGTCTTTCATTGCCCATTGAAGGTATTTCCAACATTGCTAGTTCGTTGGAATATCTCCATCATCTTTTCCCTAAAACAAGTGATGTCCCAATTAAAAAGCAGGGGGAAGGTCACTTCTTTGTGTCCATCAAGCCAAAGAAACATTGATGACAATATAATGCAATTTTTTTAATGTGCTTTCCCATTTTGCTGCCTCTAGATTTAATTACTTGTTGATGCACAGAGCATAGTTCATGTTTGATGCTTTTGGAGACCATTCCATAAGTAAACTAAGGAGAAGCCAGTAATTCAGAGCTATCTCTATTCACTGGAAAGGCAAGTTATCTGAGCTCATCCTTTTGGTGACAAGGACATCAAGTGGACTTCAAGCCAGTACATGGTCCTGCTGTCAGTGTTTCCTCACTGTGGGTCTGTAAGAATTTATTTGACCTGAACTCTCTTATGTCAGTGCTGCTGCTAAGTATTCAGGCTGCATCCTCAAGAATTACTGGTCTGATCTAATAGCTCGTGTTCTCTGAAATGGAGAGTCCTGGGTTTTGTGTCCTTTTCCTTTTTAAGACAAGTCACAAACTCAAAACAAACAACCAAACAAAGCCCCTAAAACCAGAAAAGTATGGATAATTCTCCATCAGGCCATGAAATAGAACTGTTTATGGAAGAGATCATAAAGTGTCTTGGTCAATACAAAGAAGGGCATTGGGTTACGATTCCAGGTGGGGAATGATGAAATTGAAAGGAAATTGAAATTGAAATTGCAAAAAAGAACTTGGGAGTACTGGTGGATGGAAAGCTGGACATGAGCCAACAATGGGCATTTGCAGCCCAGAAGGCAAATCACATGCTGGGCTGCATCAAAAGAAGCATGGCCAGCAGATCAAGACAGGTGATTCTGCCACTCTGCTCTGCTCTGGAGTATTGCGTCTAGCTATGGGATCCCCAACCCTAGAAAAATATAGACCTGCTGAAGTGGGTCCAGAGGGGAGCCACAAAGATGATCAGAGTGCTGGATAACCTCTCCTACTAAGTCAGGATGAAAGAACTGGGGCTGTTCAGACTGGAGAAGAGAAGGCTCCAGCAAGACCTTGTAACTACATACCAATATCTTCCCTTCAAGAAGGCTTGGGAAGGACTGTTTAGAAAGGCTTGTAGTGACACAATGAGGGGCAATGGTTTTAAACTAGTGCAAGGTAGATTTAGGTTGAACATAAGGAGGAAGTTCTTTACAATGAGGAGAAAAATAATGGAACAAGTTGCCCAGGGATGTGGTTGAGGCCCTATCCCTGGAGACACTCAGGATCAGACTTGATATGGCCTTGGGCAGCCTGATCTAGTTGGAGTTGTCCCTGCTGACTTCAGGAGGGTTGCAGAAGATAACCTTTGACAGCCCCTTCTAGCCCAATGCAATCTGTGAATTTGTGAGAAGGGAGGGAAGTGTTTTTGAGGGAGAACTGAATGACAGCCCAGCCCTTTTGCAAAATACACTCCATGAGGGTCACAGAAGTGTTCTTGAAAACAAAGGCAGAGGTTGCAAAGGGAATAGTGATTCCTTCCACTGTTTCCACTAGGACATTCTCTAAAATCCAATATCTCTCATTATATTTTGTTTATGTTTTCTTCCAAATATTCACCTATTCTTATAATGCTGAACCCAGGAGCAAGTGTCTGAAGTGATAGTGGTAGGAATCCTTGTCTCTCCCTTTCTCACAGCTGCACAGCTTATTTCACTCTGGAACATTTTTATGTTTGAGTGTCTTCATTCTTCTCTTCTGAACCTTTCCACTCTCTCTGTTTCCATCAGCTGCCTTAGTTCTTAAATACAACAGAAATATCCACTGCTCAAAGTTTTAAAATAATCTTTTCCACATATGATTCCATCAAGCTCCCCCTACCAATGTGCCCACTTTCGTCCAGGTCTTTACACTTTCAGTCCCAAATGATTTTTCCTCATTTGCACTGATAGAACTCTGCCTATTCTGAAAAACAAAAATATTATTTACACTTCATTTGTATGTGCTCAGTATGGAGAATTGAAACAACAGCTGAGAAACTGTTTTGTTTCCTGGCCAACATGGCACATGTAAAGCTTGTGGAGCAGAAGCTGAAAGGCTGTGTTTTTAGTTTTGGGACCAATTTGACATCTTTTAACAATTTTTTTGGGCAGCAATTCAGAAAACTCTAATTCTTCCCCCACCCCAGACACCAATCTGGTATCTTTCTATCTAAGTTTTTTGACATCTTTTGCCTCTGGAAATCAATAAACAAAGTCTGAAAATAATTTTCTCTGAAAAAAAAATTAATATTATGAAGATCTATGATATCATTTTTGGCCAATGAGTGATTTCAAAATCCAGGCTTTTTGTCCTCCCTTGCCTATGTTATGCTACAGTTATTACACTTTATTTTAAAATGTAATTACTTTTGAAATATGAATCTTAGAATGGATGTGCTCCAGACACATTTATAAGTGAATAATTAGTAAAATTTGAAGGGCAATCACTGAGGCTACTGGGATTTTTAAAAAATAAAACCTCAGACTTTTACAAAATACCTGATCCTTTTTATGTGTTTCTTAATAAATGTTATTCATAAGAAGTGCCAAACAATGACTTTGTAACAGGAGTTCATTGTGCACCTAAAGCTAAAGCCTCTCAGGATAATCTTACACACACCTTTTTGTCTCCCATTTTAAGAAAGCAAAAAATATAATTTGAGGGTGAAATATATAACATGGACTTTCACTTACCCAGGACATGACTGACAACAATTTTAATTATTTCAAACAGTGCTTTATATCATGATAATAGCATCACATGGCATTTGATGCAGTCTACATCAAAACGTGAGGATGGCAGAGTGCAGGTGTGGTTTGAAATCTTTCACTTTCCCATATACACCCATTGCACTAATGTAAGGATGGAGATTATTTCACACTGAACTACTTAGTAGTTTTTCTGACATGCTGATTTTTTTTAGCACTAGCTACCTGGGAAGCATATTGCTGACGTAGGTATATAGCTTGTCTGGCACTGGTATTTCCTGTATCCCTGAATAGTCATTCCTACGTGCTTGCAATGTATGCAGAGCGAAAGTGACATTAACAGCTCTCTTTGACTTCACCGATACAGTCTGCACTATCATTCTTCAGATAAAAAATTATAAATGTTTTTCAATTTTTTTTTTTTTTAATGTCACTTGAATTTTATGTCTCTGCAGAATGTTGGCATACTCAGCAAACATAAATCCAAAGAAGCTTAAAAACAAGATATGAATATTATACATGTGATTGTGTCAAAGGTTCTTATCTCCACTTTTGGGCAATAAAGAAGAAAGGTAAAAGATTTTCCTAGGTCCACATAGAAGGCAAACAATAGAATCAAAAGCCAGTCCTGTGCTTGAACAAAGAGTATGCTTTCCCTTGAAACTCAAAGCTTGGTGAATAGAACCCTTCATCTTGTAGTCTCCTGAGCTCAGAAGCTGGACATATTATTTGGTTTATATCTTTATCTGCATGAATAAACAAAGAATATTGCTCTAGTGGGTCAGATCCACTATCATGGCCAAAAAGATCCCTAAAGGTGCTAGGAAGCAGTAGCGCAGCAGTGGAATAAACCTAGATTGTAACTTGATAAAACTTCACTGTGAATACTGGTTGCTAACAGCTCCTTTCACCATGGTGAGAGAACAGATTGTAAAACCAGTCTGAAGGAGATGGTGGTGTAGAAAGACAGAAATGAGGGCTGCATGATTAAAGGTCCTTTAGATTCCCACATTGGAAGAATCTGCACAAGGCTTGATATACGTCTGCTAGGACCATTGACTTCCGATGACATACATTGACATACATTGAAATACTTAACTCCAGCAATACCTTCCTTGAGTATCACGAGTTTTCACTGAGATTCATGTTTAGTACCATTCTTGGATTAGACAAAATTTTTGGAACTGCATGAGTATCTTTTAAAAGGAATGAAAATCCATACATTTTGATTTAAAAATACTTTAGAACTTAAAATTTTCCAACGTAAGTTCCATTTGGTCCTCAAAGGCGTATGTCAGAGTGCTGGTTTGTATTTACGAATTCTGTTTCTTTCTTAGTCACTGTTTTTCCTCTTTGTACTGCTCTACTTCAGGAATTTCATACAGAAAGATCACCCCAGTTGACTGTGATATTATTCAATTAATAAAAGGCAATTAAAAAGCGAATGTAAAAAGGATTCATAAGCAAAATCAGATTGATCTATTTTAAAAAATAATTAATTTACTCTGAAAAAAGCTTTTGCCATTGCCCAGACAACTTTCTTGTGCCTTAGCTCATATTGCATGCATGTTTGTGTGTGTGAAATGAGAGGGAGAGAGAAAGGAGAACAAATATGTAATCATGTATTGCATAAAGAAACAGGCAGTCAAAAAAATGTGCATGGCTAATTAAGGACTCTATGTCAGTCTCGTGAAGACTACAAATTATTTTATTTTGGCCTCCAGTCCTTTGCATCCTATTGTTTATTAGACAAGCTGGTACAGGCAGATGGTTCAAACCTGTAGAACTCATCACACTAAGTCCCTTAGCTGAATCATGCATAAAATTGAATACAGATTACAATTTTGCCACTTGTGAGATTTGCCATTTGCATGTGGTTATTTTCTTCCTTTCCATTGCTTATGCACATGGGCTATCTGACACAGCTTATGTCACACGTATGTAGTTCTGGCATTCCAGGAAGATCTGACAAAAGAAGACTTACAGTTTCCTTTACTGTCAAGTCTCAGTAGCCAAAATTTAAGCCCCCAGATTCATTGCTTTATTTTCAGATATAATATTTCCTACACTTCCAAATGATTCCTGTCTATGTTACAACCGATAAGAATTTTTTTTCCATTGAGGGGGAAAAAAGACAAACCAAAACCAAACAACCAAAACCCATGTTTGATACAATCAAAAATTTCTTCTGGATTTTTCTAAAAGAACTGTGTGTAGCTCTTTGTCTCTTAATACAGTACAATGGCTTGTTCTTTTCTTCATTTAAAAAAATCAAACACAAATTGAATTCTTCCCATGAGCATTTTGTAGCAAAGAGCTGTCATTCCAATAGATCTCTATAGATCAATTGCATGAGAAAATGTAGTCTTTTTCTCTTCATTACCAAGGATGAAATGGGGCAAGGATGAAATGTAACGTAAAGCCAAAAGTCATCATAATGTTTCTGGAGAGACAGATCACATACACATATTTTTAATATTACTGTGGGAGATATAATATTAAGACTGATTTTTTTCTCTAAGTAGGTGTTTTGTTTATATTTAGGCACCCAATGTTGAAAAAAATAGAAAACTATTTAAATCAAATAATATATGGTAAAGAGGAAGTCTGCTACTAAGGTTCCATTCTTGTCCTCTTGCCAAACAATGAGTATTTACTATGGTATTTTTCTTCAGTCTTATGCAGTACTTTCTGCATCTGAAATAATAAAGCTTGCCACTTGTTGGATGCTGTTATTCCATATTCCTCTTCCGTAAGTCTCATACTAAATAGCAAGATCTACTTTGTTGTTGAGACTATACCCACTAGTGAATATTTAATTCTCTGTTGGCAGGGAAATCCATGGGACTGAAACCTTTTAGTTAATTTGAATAAAAGTGGCAGCATTCATCTTAAGCAAAAGTGGAGGTAAGCACAATCCTGCATAGGAGCAACTTGAGGGAGAGAGAAGAGGAAGGGGCTCCATCTGCAAGGTCCACTGCTGCTTAATTTGAATCATGTTGTAATCATATCCTATTTGGAGGACATACACTGAAAGGGAATAGTTTCATTATAACTGGAAAATATTTAAGATCTGACTCACCAAATAAATCTTTGTGTCTGTTCCACTACTTGGAATGTTGTGCAGCAATTCTTCAGCACAGCTGTAATATCTGCTGACATATCAGCTGCAATTTTAAAAATCTTTACATAATAGCAGATATTATTTTGTTCCTGACTTGCTGAAATTACTTATGGAGAGTCCCTTTCTCAACCCTGTTGAAAGTCTGAAAAAATCTCTAAATGAAATCTGAGTTAGATTCAGAATTTGTTCTCACAAATATCTTTCCTTTTATCTACATTTCCCCAGTAAGCAGTGTCAGAGCACAGGCAGACACAGTGGAACTCAGTTGTCTGTACTTTCTTTGTTGCTAGAATAGTCTGTCACACAGTTCTGGTCAGCCGGAACAGTTCCAAACAATTCTGAGGCACAATTTGGGGTTACCACATGATAAGAATTACTTCTGATAGCATTTTAGATAAAGCTACTCTGCTCTAGAAGCAAAGAGAGTTCAACAGTTCAACAGTATGGACATGACCAGGCTATGCCAGCTGCCCTCAGACCAGAGAACAAGTTCTAGAGACATTTAGTTGACTACTTTTAGTAGATGCCATTTCTAGGTCTCATATGTATTGCCTCTATGACATTCTTGTACAATGAATGGAAGACCAGTTGTAGTGGGTTTGCAGTGACCTGCCCCCCCCC
>VWZI01001686.1:0-29828 GCA_013396835.1 Psilopogon haemacephalus | reverse complement strand
ATTCGGGGGCTTGGAGCCTCATTCTTCTTGTGGTGACAGGAGCTATGGAAAAGCTCTGTGGGCTGTGGCTGTGGCTGGTCGCGGTGGGCGGGGTCGCGCTGTCGCTAGAGGCTGGGTGGAGCATGTCCCAGTTGGCGTTGGCCACGCCCCCGCTGTCTGCATGCGTCATGACGTCGATCGCGCTGCTGCTGGCCCTGCCCCCACAGCCCGGCATAATGGCACTGGCCATGCTGCCGCTGGAGTCAGCCCTCCTGGTGCTGCACTCGGTTCCAGCTCTCCTCTTAGCCATGGTGCTAAAAGAGCACCCGCAGTAGCAGCAGCAGTCATTCCTCTCCCACATTGTCCTTGTTTTTAAAATTTTCCAAACTGTGACCACCCGCGGCCGCCATGTGAGAGCACAGGCTCCTATCAGCGCGAGGTTCAGACACAGTGAGACCACAGCTACCAGAAACCAATAATCATAGGCTTTGGCTTCTGTTTCACTCTCATAGCACATATTCACTGAGTAATTCCAGCCCTCAGACATATTTCCAGCCCCGGTGAAATTCCCAACACAATCCAATAGAAACCTGTACATCCTTCCTGGCAGAGCTTTGACATATCCCAGTATCATATCTATTATAATCCATATAACATGATATGTAATAAACTTGCATGCCCCTGTCCAAAACAACCACCCCATNTTTGGAAGTGAGAATGGGGTATAACACCTTTAAATAATGAAATACAGGGAGAAAGGGGTTTTCTGTTTCTTACAGGAAGTGGGGGGAAGGGATACAGAAAGCCCGGGAGGAGGGGGTAAGGGAGAAGAGATACCACCGCGGCAGGGATTTTAGTCCGAAAAGCAAAGTCGCGGTCCCGTGGTTGGTGGTGCTGAAGAACAGAAGCAGGTTGCAAAACGCCAGCTAAGCAGTTCTCGGTCTCCACGTGGCTTGTTGCAGAACACGTGGAGGAGCAGCGGAGAGCAGCAGGGGGTTGCAGCAGTGCGGCAGTGAGAAGGGGCAGAGGATGCGAGAGAGAGAGCGAGGGGGGCTGAGTTTCTCCCTTTATAGTCCCAATCAGGGCAGGAAATGGGAGTGTTCAACCATGCTACCTGGGAAAAATGGGCCAAACCACCTTTGGGGAAAAGCAGGGGTCCCACGTGGCTTAACCCTTTACAAGAAGTCATTGAGCACCTCAGCCTTTTCTGAAGGCAAGGTATTTTGGAAGGCCACAATAGGCCAAATTAGGCCTAAACTTGTCCAGTCTTGCCCAGACATGCTATTCTGCTCTCCCTCCTGCTGATGGTGGAAGCAACCATAGTAAAGGAAGACAAAAGGCCTAGCACCACCATGTCTCTTCTAAACTTGTTTACAAGGTACACGCACGTATTTATACACTTGTGTTCTGCCCCAAAAAAGGTAAAAGTAAACTCTGACTCCACCTAATATGGTTAATCTTGGCAAAATGCATTCTGATAGGCTGATCTGTGGCCAAAGAACCATCAGACTTGGGCTGTATTGATAAAAAGAGATAAGCAGGTAAACACAATGTATTTTTGCCTAATGTGCTTTCTCTGCTTCTGGTGTTGCTCTGACTCACTGCCATTGCATCCTGACATGTTCTGCAGCATTTTATCTGCTAAGCTATAAGCTATCCCTGCTGCATAAGAAGAAACACTGATGCTTTGGGTTTGTCTACCTGGAAACCTGCTGTGTCTCAAGTTTGCCAGGGAATAGGCCTTAGGTGCCTTCACGTGAGAGGCTTGCTTAGCCAGCGTGACACTATGACAATTTGCACATCTGCAAGACATCCTGCCTAAACCTGCAAGCCTCTGTGCCATGTCTGGAGCCAAGAGGAACCAGAATCAGGTCAGAGGTCTTCTGTCTCTCTCCCACCAGTCCTGTCAAGAACCTGGGAAGATCAGAAGCTTCAACAATTGACAAGATGCCAACAGAAGTCCCTGCAAGTATTTGGGTACTGTCTGGGAACTGTAGTTAACCCAGGAGTCCGGAGAATAACTCTTTGAGTAAATACTCAAAGCCTCTTTAGCTAAACTCTGTAATTCTCTAGTCAAATGCAAGTGCCTTCTGCCTTAAGCAGAAAGGAGCTTTGTGAGTTCATCTAGTGGGCAAGCAGTATAATCAACTGCAAGAACCTCTTTCCAGTTCTGACAGTTTAATATTTGTATTATTGATAGTTGTTGCTTAAGTGTTCTAGATTCTGTTTATCCTTTGTATAATGTTTTCATGACTGTGAGAAAAACTATTTATTATTAAAAATTACTGGGTGGGTGGCAAGAGTCCTGAATATCAAAATTAATAAACAATATTAATTTTGAAAAAAATCCTATCTTGCACCCATATGACCTCTTGCCATTATACAAGGATTGGAGATTATGACAAAGAGTGAAGTGTAAGGACCATAGATGGTAATTTACCATCTGGTGACTTGGTAGTTTAAAAAGATGGTAGGGAGAGGCATTTGGACCTCAGAAGGTGAAAATAAACTGCTGGTAATTTCATATGATATAAACTGCCCATAGGTCTAGATTTAGCACAGCCTTCTGGTGTGTTGGCCACTCCTTCCAGATTTTTATTACCAACTTGAAAGAGTACATTCTGTTCCTTCTCCCAGGTCATTGATGAAGATACTGAACAAGACTAGACTCAATGCTGAGCCTCTGGGGAATGTCTGTAGCTACAAGCCTCCAACTAGACACTGCACTGTGGATCTCTGTGTTCTACCATTCATCTACTTTTCAATCCGCCTCACTGTTCAGTGATCTAACCCACACTTACTAAGCTTACGACTGAGGATGTTATGGGAGATAGTGTCAAAAGCCCTGCTGAACTTGGTGTAGACAACATCAACTGGTCTCCCCTCACACCCAGCCAGTCATGCCTTCCAACATATATTTCTTCTCCAAGAGCAAACAAGTATTCAAATGCGAACACACGTGCTTTTATGATTGAGTGTCAAGAAAATTATCTTTCTTCAAATCAATTTTAATAATTCTTGCCAAGGACAGAGGAAGGATTTTACAGCTTCCCTTGAAGAATGTTAAGTAACAAAGAAAAAAATAAAACCAAATAATCAAATCAGGGCTTTAAGTTTGTGTAATCATTATAATTAGGACAAATACACACCACTACAGTGAGTGTCTCCTTTTTCCCATCAATTATGCTTAATGAGATAAGATGGGGTTTTAGCTAATAATAACGTGATTGTTCAAACATTCATATTAATTAGCTGAGTCTAAGTGAAAATATTTATATACTTAGAAGTCAGAAAAAGAACTTTGTTTTGAATATATTTATTAAATGTCAATGTATTATGACAACAAAAAGAAACATCTCAGCAATCATTTTGCTTGAGTATTGTTAAATGTGAAGATATCTTTTTTTATTATGGTGAAGAAAAGAAATAGACACAGAAGTGTTCTATCTTCCACAAATTATCTGTTATGAGTATAAAGACACACTAAAGCAAACAACTTAGAATTTTGTAATAATTTGAAAGTTGTTAGTATAGAAGAGGGGGATTTTTAAAATAATATTCACAAATATGGCAGGGTGAATTAATAGAAGGAAAAAGCTAAAGATGAACATTAGAAAACACTTTTTTTATCATTGTGGTCATATGGGATGTGAGACTGAGCCTTTGAATGGAAGAAAACACAGTAGGAGCTTTAAAAATGAGTGCAGTTGAAACAGTATGGAATTTAGAGCTGGAATCAAGGCCTCACTGCCTCAAAGACATGGAGGCCACTCAGGTACAGATGTGTGAGGCATGTAAACATGTAGCACCTATCTTGTAATGACTGTACTTTCTTTTCCAGCTCTTCCATATTTTAAAACAAATGGTAGGGAGCGATGGTATTGTTTCTTCTTATTTAATTTAATTCAAAGTTTCATAGGTCTCCAACTGCAAGATTCAAGTCCTTAGCTTTTTAAGTTTTGGTCAGTTCAACACATAATTTTGACCAGTGAGGGAACTGTGAAAAATGTTTTAATAATAACTTTGTGATGATCTAATCTCCAAGTCTATCTTAGTCCCAGAATATGTCAAATTATCTTTATGGGTCACTCTGTTTCATCATATGTGTTCAAGGCCAGGCTCGATGAGGTCTTGAGCATCCTGATCTAGTGGGAGGTGTCCCTGCCTGTGGCGGGGGGTTGGAACTGGATGATCTTTGAGGTCTCTTCCAACCTAGACCATTCTATATCAGCCATAGCACCTCCCCACATGCTCTTTGTTACCAGGAGCTGTAAAGGAAAACATCTGTACATAGCTAGGTGGCTGTCTGCCATATTGCAAGCTATGGAAAGAAGAAAAATAGCAGAGAACAACCTTGGGTCCACAATTCAGGTACACTATACAAGTCCTGTTCCCCAGGATTTTGCAATTTGCTTTGTCATTTATGGATGTGGAAAGAGACTGAAAAAAACATAAAATCAGGTCCGAAGTCTGCATTCCTTTAACAACAAAAAGGATTGTCTCTCTGCACTGTCCTGAAGAAGAATGAGTTTACCAGTTCAGATTAAAAATAGCCCAATTCTGCAGTCATTCTACTAGAGTGAGCAACATTAGAAACATTACAAAAGAGAAGATACAAACAGTAATAATTTGCCCAGCTGTTCAAAGCAACAAACTGCCCAATAGAGAATCAGGTCTTGAATTCTTATGTCAATATGTATATAAATCCCTGTGTTGAGCATTCAGATATACTCAGGAGTCAGATTTTTTTTTTTAATTCTAAGGCAGTGGGATTCAAGCTTTGAAATGCACCCAGGAGCACTGTGAGACATCCAGCAACCAAGAAAAATGGTTGCAGTTTAACCCATGTGCTTAAAATTAACATGTACTGTTATTCACTGAATTGCTCATCAGACATTCACAACAGGCAAGACATGTCAGCAAATTAGCAGGATGACTTTTATGGAAATTTCTGAATTTTGTATTTGCTTCAGCCTTTCTAAAGCCTTCCATGCATATTCCTTCTTTTCATCTTCTCTCTTTCATATCCATTTTAGAAACTTCTGAATCTAATTTTCTGAAATACCACATTCTTTATCATCTTTGGGTAATTCCTCTTGTGACAATTTATTGTATTTAAAACAGGACTTTACAATTTTTTATATTTGTTTAGTACCTCTACAGTGCACTAATCCATGCTGGGTACATCAACCCACTTGTTCACAATAGATTTGACTGACTACAAAATCCAATCTTTGGTGAGAGGAGGGAGTCCCAGGTTGGGAATTATAGGGTTAAAACTCCTCCAGGGACTCGAGGAGAATGTTATTCAATCCCATAATTCTGCTATCTCTTCATAAGCTTAGGGAAGGCCAGCTTGCTCTCCTTTCCTCCCCCTCCAGCCGTGTCTGGCCAGGAGCTATTATCGGGTAAATATATAAGTGGGTAGGCCTGTTTTGGGACCTGTGAATGGCAGAGGCATGGTGGGGGGAAGACTGGAGCACTGAGGTTTATAGGTCTAGTTTTGGGATGGGAACAAAATTCAAGGGGGCTCCTATGACTTCTATATCTGCTCTGTAAATTTTTTTTTTTTCCATGCATCTCTCTATCCAAAATATAATTCTGTTATTTTCTCCAATTTGTCTGAGAGTTTTCATTCTGTCGGCAGTAAAACCTTGACAGAGGGAAAAGGAGTGATTCTGTTCAAGCTGTTATTCAGGGAGGGCTTCTGTTGTCTCAAGAGAAATAAACTAAATTAAAATGAGAAGTGTGCTACAAAACCCTTCTATTGTAAGCAAACTGACAGCAAATAAACAGTTTCACCTCTAAGTCACTAGTTCAAGGTCAGATTCTGGTGCATGTCTGTAGGGACTTAAAAGCTTTACCATTTTATGTCTACTCTGCAGTTTCAAATTTAAAGAAATTACAGTCTCATGCTCGTTTCTCATAAACACCACCGTGCTGTCACTTCTAATTGGACACTTGCTGGAAGCACTGGCAGAGAGGCAAAAGACTGAATAAGCAATTGACATTGAATTTACTTCTCATTACTATGTGTTCTGTGAGGCTCTTTGCTGCTGGTTTTGTGCTGGTTGTGTGTCCAGTAGAGGTAAACACAGCAGTTTTCTTCTGCTAACCAAACATCCAAGCTGACTTTCAGAGCAGTGTGTTTCCTAGACCAGTCAATAGAAAACAGAGTGGAAAGAAAAGCATCTTGTGTCTTCAGGTCCCTTTATCTTGCATTTGAGAAGACATCTCACTCAACTACAGTCTTCATATCCCTATTTTTAATTTTCTTTTTTCACAAAGAGACTCATGCATAAGATGTTCTCTAACTACTGTTTCATGGGAGGTAAGGTGAAGAGAAACCAAAAACCCAAATAATAGATGGTTTTTGTTAGGAAGAATCAGGGAAATTGTTTACTCCATGACTTCCAAAGTAGTTTAAACGAGAGTTCATAAGCAGATTGTCCAAGACTGCATGGATTAAGGTGTCAATCAAGACTCAATCTGCTTAAACTGTTATGAACAATTTGCTGCCTTCAGCTTTCAATCTGTCCTGGCCAGAGACAAATGAGGCAGAAGAATAAATGTGTGCCAGCCTCATATGTACATCTGACAGTTCAGTTTATTAGTTTAGGGCAATGGAGGTGGCCTTGCTGTTTTATGTCACTGTGTAAATGACAATGACTAAGGAGTCTGGGACACATCTTGTTCTGACAGCCGTGAGAAGGTATGGCAATTACAAAGAGCGAGACAGTGTGGACCACTTAAAAACAAAGTTCTTGGCCCATCTATAGCAGGCTGCAAACTAACTGAGTTTTTTAAAGTATATTTTGAGTTAAGGCATCTTTATGGCATTTACACTGGTATGCTTAAGTTCTTGTCCAGAGCTACATTCTTTTCCGGGTGTTACCTTCCTGGTACTTCACTGAGGTGCTGTTTCAAACACAGGCTAGATTTGCTGTCACAAGTTCTGTCTAAAGATTGTTGATAATTGCTCAAACTGGCATTGCTCTTTATGCATCTATTGGAATGTATCAGGTTCATGGATCAGTTTCATCATTGTATCTGAGTCAAGAGAAAGCAGAGTATTTATGGATATATAGTAACAGTTATATAAGAAAAATAAAAGGTCAATTTATATTGAACTTGTGGACTATGCCATGAGTATGAATTTGACATTCTGTCTAACACAGCATGAAAAAATAATTTTTATTCTGAGATTAATAGTCAAAATCTAAGGAGATATCCTTGTACAGAAGCTAAATGGATGCTGCTGGTGTTGTAGATCCCTTAGCAAAATCATAAAACTTTTCTTTTTCAGTCATGGTAGGAAAATTTTCCATAGTTTGACCTTCCTTCATGTTACACTTTCCTTTGATTTGTGATCAGTCTCTTGGATTCAGTGCCACAGGAATTCAGCAAATCTAATATAATGGGAGAATTTTAAAATGCGGGCTGACAGGCACAATCATCCCCTCAGCGGATTCACACACTAGTAACACACTGTACTGTGCCTGGCAAGATCATGGAGCATATCCTCCTGAAGGCTCTGCTAAGGCAAAATGCAAAACAAAGCAGAGGTGATTGATGGTAACCAGCATGGCAAATCATGCCTGACAAGTCTGGTGGATTTTTATGATGAAGTCCTAGCAGCAGTGAACAAGGGAAGGGCAACTAATATCACTTACCTGGACCTGAGTAAGGCAATTGACTCTGTCCCACATGACATCCTGGTCAGCAAATTGGAAAAACACGGACTTGATGGGTGGACCACTTGCTGGAAAAGGAATTGGCTGGATGGTCACATGCAGCGAGTTGTGACAAATGGCACAATGTCCACCTGGAGAGCAGTGACAAGTGGCATCCCTCAGGGGTCAGTGCTGGGACCAGTGCTGTTTAACATCTTTGTCAGTGACACAGACAGAGGAATCAAGTGCACCCTCAGCAAGTTTGCAGATGACACCAAGCTGTGTGGCACAGTCGACTTGCTAGAGGGCATGGATGCCTTCCAGAGGGACCTGAACAGGCTGGAGAGGTGGGCGCAGGCCAACCTCATGAAATTCAAGAGCACCAAGTGTAAGGTCCTGCACCTGGGTGGGTGCAATCCCAAGCAGAAATCCAGGCTGGGTGGCAAATGGCTGGAGTGCAGCCCTAAGGAAAAGGACCTGGGAGTCTGGGTTGACAAAAAGCTCAACATGAGCCAACAGTGTGTGCGTGCAGCCCAGATAGCCAATCCTGTCCTGGGCTGCATTAAGAGAAGTATGGCCAGCAGGGCGAGGGAGGTGATCCTCCTTCTTTACTCTGTCTCATTATACCCTATCTGGAATACTGTGTGCAGTTCTGGAGCCCCCAACACAAGAAGGACATGGAACTGTTGGAGCGAGTCCAGAGGAGGGCCATGAAGATGATCAGAGGGCTGGAGCACTTCTGCTATGAGGACAGGCTGAAAGAGTTGGGACTTTTCAGCCTGGAGAAGAGAGGGCTTTGAGCAGGCCTTGTAGTAGCCTTCCAATATCTGAAGGAGGCCCACAAGAATGCTGGGGAGGGACTATTTACAAAGTCTTGTTTTGACAGGATGAGGGATAATGGGTTTAAACTAGAAGAGAGGATGTTAGGAGGAAGTTCTTTACAGGGATGGTGGTGAAACATTGGCTCAGGTTGCCCAGGGACGTTGCAGCTTCTCCCTCCCTGAAGGTGTTGAGGGACAGTTTGGATGAGGCCTTGAGTGCCCTGTTCTAGTGGGAACTGTTCCTGGCTATGGTGAGTGGTTGAAACTAGATGATCTTTGAGGTCTCTTCCAAGCTAAGCCATTCTATGGTTCTATTAAGTGTTACAAATTTTGCAAAATTAATAACTGATGTTAATTTTGATATCCAGGAGAAGATTGTTAACATTAAATCTCACCAGAAAACTTATTTATAATGTTCAAAACACATGGTTTGAATATTTATACAGACAGGAAACAGGCCACGTAGAACACTTTGAGAAATAACTAGCAAGTAGAAACATTAAACTTAGAACTGGAAAGAGGTTCTTAGTTTCAATTATATCACTTTCCCCCTAGGGGACTCGATAGGCTCCTTTCTATCACACACTACCCAAACACTTGAAGGGAGTTCTGTCAGTGTCTTGAAAGTTGTTGCAGGAAAAACAGACCACAATGTGCCAGGGGCAGAGCAGGAAAAAGCAAAAGCAGACATGTGGCAAAAGCCTGTTTAGTGTTTACCTGAATGCAAAGGGCCTCTTGGCCACAGTTTCACCAATCAGAATGGCACTTTGCCAAACCTGGCCATATTAGGTGAAGTCAGGAGCTTGCTTTCTCTTATTTGGGAAGAACAAGTCTGGGCAAGTCTTGCATCCTCAAAGAGAGTGTCTCCAAGCCTTTTGTCTTCTCCCTGTGCTCTTCTTCGCTCCCCCCAGCAGAAGCAAAGGGATGATGGGATCATGCCTAGGCAAGGCAGGACATGTATGACAACAAGTAATAGTATGGTCTTAATTGCTCAATGTGTTCTAAAGCAGAAATAAATTATCCTGGAAATCCATATTGAGAATGGAGCATAATTTTATTAATTCTCAAAATTAATATGTAATATATGATCAGTTTTGAGTTAGTGTAGGCAGACATTTGTAATCACTGGATAGAAGCAATAAAGTGTTAAGAAATACAGGAAATTCTTAAGAAGCTTGCATAACAGCTAGATTTCTCTGTATTTAAAACTACACTCTGAAATTTTTCATCCCTAGATACAAGTTTTTTCTCAAGTTGGTAGCACAGAGCAGACCTTTCCCCTGCTCTAGGCCAGCACCTCTAGAAAACAGACTTACGAAGAAGTGTCTGCCCTATTACATGGTGTTTCCTCTCAGCTCTGTGTGTTGTTCCTTCCTTTCAGAACTGGGTGGGCAAAGGGCTACAGCCTTGCCTGAACCTTTTGTATGTTTTTGCACATTGTTTGTATGCTATAGACAGAGGAAATTTTTTTCTTTGTGTGATATATAACATGGTGAGGTCTCATCCATGAGCAGGCATTTTAAGTACTTCATCAAAGTAAATAACGTTACTAATAAGTTTACAATTTTAAACATTTTTATGCAAGTATTCTGTCACAAAACCTTGTAAATTATTTTCCCTCCCTTCTAAAAAGAGTCAGATAGAACTCTCTTTATTTAGTGATGACGAAGAGATTTTGACATACTCAATAGTGTCAGAGAAGGTGGAAACCATGAGTACTAGAATCTGATTTTCTGCTTAAAACCATCTCTCAGACTGGTTTGCATTAGAAGAGCTAAATAGTTTTCTCTGTTTTAACAGAGCACCCTCGCTTAACCTCTGCTACTAGTGAAGTGGCAGCCAGATCACTCTTCAGTGAGAATATTAATGAGAATGTTAATTATAATCATTCCCTTTGACAGTGAAACAGGAGCTAAAGTCCAACAGTAGGATCAAATAGGGTGGCACGGTACATGCATCCAGCCATCTGACTAATGCATATAGCTCAAAGAAATGAGCCAAAACATTTCAGTCAAAACTCTTCACTGGAACAGCAATAACCTGAATCCCTTTTCCCTAAAAACCCTGGAGGCAGAACAAAATATCCTGTCAAAATGCATCAGTGCAGTGGAGCAAGAAAAACAAAACATTCAGACAGTGCATGTGACCATGTGAAGGTGTTTATACATTTCACAAAGAATTCTTTTCTTGCTCTTTATTTCTTTCCCTCCTTCTCTCATGCCCTATGCACCTTCCAGCTTCACACAGAGACTGTATTTGGCTCAAACAGCTCCTTAATTTATTCAATTCAATCTATGTTTCATTTAAAGACAGTGTTTGTTCCATACCTTTCTTTCTATGCTTTGCTTGTTTGTTCACAGTTGTGTGAGTAACTCAGTGGCTCAACTGGCTCCTAACATTTTCTCCATCTTCTCTGAAAGAAAAGGAATGCTTTCTACATATTTTCCTGCTTATGACATCTTCCTGGATTTGGGGTTTGACAATAGATCCAGCTACCCTTTGACAATGTTCCTCAGCACTGATTTTAGTTATGGTATTGCTACATATCTGGTAGAGGAAATAGTATGTTCTTGATGCCAATAACACCTTCTTCTGACAGTTTTAGTCAAATTGCCATGATCTGAATAGTCTAGACAATGAGTCACCAGCCCATTCTAAGAGGCAGGACCACTGGACACATTGCTGGGATAGTACAAGGAGAGAGACAAAGGCTAGCAATCTTCAGAGCTCCCAGCATGGTATTAATGCCCCTAAAAATATTACATGTGAAACTTTACCTGGACACTTCAGCATATATTAACAAAGAGTAGTGCTTTCAGTAGGACACATTTAGTGGCTTTTTGACATAACACTTACTGATGTTTTCTTGGGAACTATGATGTTTCCAGAACAGTTCATGTTCATGTTGTTTTTAGCTAAGAACTGCAAGTTCAGAAAAAAAGTAGGAGGGTTTGTTTTCTTAGTGGTTGGAGCTTTTTGTTGGTTTGGTTTGGTTTTGGGGTTTTACTTATTTTATTTTGGGGGACGTGTGTATTTTTTTTTTTCATATGTCTTGAAGGTTCATTATACCACTACTACTATTTTGGTAGAAGTATAATTGCATAGTTTAAATCTGAGCATTTTTTATTGGGAGTTCAGCACAGCAAGAGTAGATCCTGTGTTAACAACACAGAGTGCTACAACTCCACTTCTCCACCGCCTTCCTCCCTGGACAGCCTTTACCAGTCTTACACCATCCTCACAGTCAATGAGTGAAAGAAACAGGGTACAACCTCTTACAGGAAGCATGATAGCCCTACCTGATCATGCTGCTATCTTCCACACTGCCTCAAGTTTGAATTTCCTAAAAAAGAGCTGAATTACTTTCCTGAATATCTATTTGATTGTTGTGGTGACATAGAAGGCGGCCAAACCTTGGATATCCTGGGTAGAGGAGAGCGGCCTGGCTAGGCCTCTAGTTTCCCATGGCAGCAACTGCCTTCCACAGGGTAAAAGAGATAAGGGAAACATCTGGTCTGGAATAACAAGTTGTCATGAATATTAATGAATGGGATTGTCCTTGATTGTATCAGCCAATTAGCATGCTTCTGGATGGACAGTATAAAAGCATCGCCCTGTGCTTAATAAAGGGGAACAATACTTCAATCATATTGATTCAGCAGTATTGACAATATTTCCCAAGAGAGGAATCCCTATTCTCTGTCAGTAGCCATCTCTTTTAAAGTAGACTGATTTAAGATAAAAATAAATTTAAAGTGATGACATAATAGAAATATTTTCATTTTCCATTTTGATTTAGCTTTTTTTTTTTTTTTTTTATTAAGACACTCTTTAGTTAGGGTAAATTTATTAATATTACAGCTCCTGTGAAAAACGGACAGATGATTTTTTTTTTTCTATTTTAAGATTTAGCTTCATTGCACTTTTCATGTAGTATATGGATTTGTCAGAAACCTGAGTCAGAGAACAGAATCACAGAACCTTCAAGGTCGGTAAAGGCCTCCAAGATAAAGTCCAGCTGTCAATCCAGCACTACCACGACCACTAAACTGTGGCCAGAAGTGCCTTTCATGCATGATGTCTTAGGTATTATATAGCAGACTTCTTGCTGTGCAACTGTTATATGTTTTAGATAAAATGTGTTGTTTGATTTTCCTGGGCTTTTATATGACCAGCACATCAATAATCCAAATAGATGGGTAAAAACAAGCCATCATGCAGTCATTCTGGCTGGTCAAGTACAAGATAATACAAACAGTATAATTCCAAGCCATACAACCAATGGATTCTCCCACTGTCAAACCTTCCTGATGGAGAACCTCCTTTCTATTCTTTATAATAATACTATTCTCTATCAGAAGAGAGTAATTTGCTTTGAGCTTCATTTAAAAGCATATCCATGGATTTTAGCCTACCCTCAAAACAAAATTTGGACAAGAATGAAAAAGTAAGCTTCTTGCCAGTTGGCCATCATTGCTCCAACGATCTCTTTGAGTCCTAAGTGATTAGAAAATTGCTGAGAGGTTGAAATATGGACAAAAAAATAGTATAAGAAAGGTGACTTTTGAGGGGAATACTATGTATAATTGGTTTAAAACCTATTTCCTGATGTGCAAAGTGCTCTATAAACTGTTGTAACTATTGTCTTAACTACTTACTAACCTGAAGCTTTCAACTTCCAAACGTGTAGTCATAAAGACATGCAACATGCTGCTAGACATTTACCAGCTATAAAAGCAGAACTGTTAACTCCTCCAAAGAGCTTTACTCCAGTTCTAGCTTATCTACTGTTCTGTGGATTGTATGTGCAGCCTTGTAGTGTGTTTGCAGTGACCTGTCCCCCCACCTTTTTAAACCCCAGCTAAAACTCAGAAAAACACACTGAAAGTTAATAAATGAAGCTTTATATTTACAGCAATGCACATATTTACAAGATATAACAGATATTTACAGAAATATACAGTAAAAAAGGCAATACAAACACCACACCCCTCCCGGACACCAATATCCCCAAGAGAGGATAACCAAACCCCCCTACCACCTTCCCCCCCTTTCCCAGCTTTATCTCACCACCTCTTGATGCTGCAGATAAGCTGAAGATCAGGGAGATTAATGATAGGAGAAGAAGTTAGTCGTTTTAGTGATTTTACTCTGAATCTAGCCAGCAAGACCTAGAGACAAAGAAGAAAGCTGCCGGAGCCAGCACAGACCCAAGCCAGACTGGCTCCCAAAGCCAACTGGCTATCTGGATGTTTTGAGAACATTTCTTAAAACAATTTTTTTTGTCTCTGTCTCAGTGAAACTTGGTGAAGTGACACTGTGTTGTTTAACTCTCTCTCAGACAATAGTCTAATTTCTCACTCTCATTCTCCAATTAGCTCAAACCAACACAAGCCTACACACTCCCTGAGGAATCTCATTACTGGAGCTGAGCTAAAATGTTTTCCTCTAAACAAACACAGCAAAATGCATTGTCTTTATAAGTAAAATTATCCTAGTCAGAAAGCTATCCTATTATTTCAGAAGTGTATGTTGAAAAGGTGATTACATTCCTTCTGTCTTTTTTCCATTGGGGCTCTCAAAGGAGGAGTGTCTGCATTCTCATAGAGCCCAGACAGATCAGCAGCTACATTTAATTCCATGTTGCTTTTTCTTTGATGTGACAAGCAATGCGTTTTGGCTGCTATACCAGACTAGAAGGATTGTGTCATGTTTGTCAGTAGCATTAGGAACTTGTCATGCAAAAGTTGTCCAGACATTTCTGCAGCCTGAACAGGACCATGGGAACAAGTGCTTCTCATTGCTTTTGGTTAAGTCCCTATCATTTGCATTTGAAGCCTATTTACAATTATGAATTACAAAAACATTAAAATTAAGAATGGTACAATGGAATTCTCTCTCCTCTCTCTTGTGGGGCAAAAGTAGACCAGGAATTTTCTGCTCTGTGAATGTGACTTCTGAAAGAAAAAAAGAGGCTCTGGAAATATTAAAAAAAAACCCCACAAACATATCTATTGCTAATTTTTTGTTGTCATTGTTCTTTGGTTGTTTGTTGATTCTTTCAGCAATTCCTTAATAGGATGATAGCATGGCACCTCATTTCCTCCAGTGATTGCAAGTGGCTAAAAACACAATTGGAACCACCGTTACATTCTTAGATTTATTGGGAAGGATGAATTACAGAAAACTGAGATATATTTGCTAAAGTGAATATAGATAAGAAAGAAAAGAGTCTCAGTGGGTGATTTAAAAGAAGTTTTCTATTGTAGATAGATATCACAATTTTGATTGGAAATTTTAGGTCAAAGGAATACCCCTTTTAAGATACAAACCTACAGTAACAAATAACCACTTTCCTTAGAGGAGGCAAATCACGTTACACTCTACCTCACAGGCAGTCGGAAGATGGATTTGAAGTTATCCTTAGCCAGTTCTTGTTCATTTATTGCCCTCCAACACTCAGTAAACATTCAAAGTAAAGAACTGTGCAAGTGTAATTGTACTAACTGGCTCCAGGCAGATGTAAAGTTATTTCTTTTGAGCTAGGGCACTGGGTTCCCTGAACAGATTTTGCTTCTTTGGATGAGTTTCAAAGCAGATCCATTATCAAGCATCTGCCAGGGTCACTTTGAGTGTGATGTGAGTATTAGAATTAAATAAACATTGGAAAATCAGACACAGATGTTCAAACAAGTCTTTTCTCTGCTTTTTAATGGAAAACAAAGTTTCCCATTTTTCTTAAGTGGAAAGGTCTTGTCACTTTGGTATATTTCTTTCCATTCTGTCAGGGCTGGGATTTTTATAGAATTTTTCTTGTTTGTTTTTCTGTTGTTTTTCATTATTTTCAGTACTGATTTTTCTACCCTTTGGCAGGCAGATGGAATAAGACACAGACTGCCAGATGTTTATGGAATAGCTTGAATCAATAGAAGATATTGCAGACTTTTCTCATGAGTCCAACTATTATGTATATATGCAGTATAAGGAGAAACTTAGGCTCTTCCTTTAGATTGTTTCCTAAGGCAGTTTCATAAACCCATTAGGCTTGAGTAGCAGAATTTGTTGGGATATCATACAAATATGTGAAAGTTGGAATGACCTTAGACATACAGGGTCATTTATCTCCAATACTGCTGAAAGGCAAGAAAAGGTGGTGATCTACTGTGTCATATTAGACATCAGTGCATTGCCAGCTCTCCCTTGACCTTGAAATGAGGCTTTCAAACAGTACCAAGAGTGTCTTTGATCTCCACTAAGCACTGAAAAATCTTTTAAGTCATGTGAAGAATGTCTGACTTGGATCTCCAGGCACAACACAGATGACTAATGGAAGTCAGAAGTCCAGACTCCTTCTAAGAGAATGACTTTATATTAAAACCATATCTTTACCATTACACAAGTACTGTAGATAGTAGAAGACAGCTGTAAGTTTATTTCTCAACCTTTTTTCTCTAAGTTTCAAATGAAGGCATGCTAACTCCTGCACCACTGGTAGGTAATCCCAGGGGTGTGACTGTATGAATTTTTACTTTTATTTGTCTTTTTCTATCCTATTAATCTATGGATTTTTCCCATATGTATTCACAAGATTATACAATATATACACATGCAGCCATTGTTTTAAAGTGAGTGAATGCAGTTCAGTCTTGGGCAATTCTGGGAAATAATTTTGAAATAATTCCTTTATCTCCATGTGAAGGGTTAAGCCCCCCTGGCGCCCCCTGTCTTTTCCCAAGGAATGGTTTCACCCTTTTCCCAGGTTGCATGGTTAGACACTCCCACTTCCTGCTAGGATTTTGGGACTATAAGAGGGGAAACCCAGTCCCCCCCCTTCTCTCTCTCTTCTCCCTTCTCCGCTTCCCCTCGTGCCGGCAGGTCGAGCAGCTGCTCGCGCTCTGTGCTGCTGCAGCACGTGTCTCCCTGCCGCCCTGTGTTAGAGCACCGTTAGTGTCTGCTGAAACTGGGACTGAAACTTTTTCGCTATAGGACTCCTGCATCCTGCTTTCCAAAGCCAATCGAACTTCAGCTGCCTGCCGCGGTTGTATAATTTTTTTTTCCTTCTCCCCTTTTCTCCCTGGTCTCTGTACCCCTTTCCCTTATTCCCCATATCCCAAAGCTTGTTTCCCTTTCTCCCACCTTTTGTAAAAAAACCCTTTCCCCTTACTTGTTGTTAAAGTTTATCCTTTTTACTTCCAAATCGTTTTGAGTCTTTATTGGGCTTTTGGGCTCAGGGTGGGGGCAGCTAGCCTCAACCCAATACACTCCACTTCTGTTATAAACTCTACAACATCATCACTTTAATGTCTCAGCTAAGTGTTTCGTTTACTACAGAAGGAAAAATACAGTCTTAGTAGTGTCTTGGTTTAAGACAGCCTGCTCTCACAAACAAGCCCATTCCACCTCTCCCCACTGGCTGCTCACCCCACTCCAAATAGGAGGGAGAATAACATAGAAACAAATGGATTGGCTAAACCCATGACATTCTCTGCCCCTTATTCTATACCATCTACATCATGCCCGGTAGCAACTGGCATCATACAACATACATCATACTTCATTCACTGACCATTCTTAATCAAATGAGACTACTATTACTTTGTGGTACTAAACAGTCTTCCTACTGCAAACGTTCTGGAGCTCTGCCTTGTTCCAGTATAGCCTGGATCAGTCCATGATCAGTCTGGATGGATAGTCAGGCTGAGTTTCCACCCCTGAGGCAGTCAATTTCAATGACTCCTTCCAGCCTTCCAAGTGAAAGCAAACTGTAGCCTGCATTCCAGTGCTCTACTTCCAACACACCCAGCTGCTGAGATCTTACTGTCACACTAAAAGTATAGATGGGTTCCACCCCTTGTAGTTTGAGGGCATCAGAGTACACCAGATATCTGTATCTAATAAAGCTTGATACTCTTGTGGGTTCAACTTGCCAAGCCATCCAGCGTGCCAATCTATACAGTCCAAAAGACCTGATTGTTCTGCTTCTCAACCTGGTTGCTGGCATGGCCCCTCTAATTCTGAGTGTTGTGAAGGTAGTTTGGGAGTCTCCTCAGGAGGATCACAAGCATTATCAGTTCTTCTGCCCTTTCTGGATGGCTTTCCACTGGAAACTGAGGCAATGTTCTTCCATAGACTTGCACAGCGAGAACTCAAGTGGGTTTTCCATCCCACCTCCTTATGTCCTCCTCGTGTTGCATAAAAAAACCCACATGGTGCACCATGTTGTGTATCTTTCAGATTCTCTCCCTTGGAAGCACCTGCTCCTAATAACTGTAACACGGGACAGTAAAATGGGAAACAGGACATGTTCTTCTTGAGTTTATGGACCTCCCGAGACAGTTCCTTCAGAGCTGAGATAGGCCTGGACAGAGGAAGGGAGAGCTTCCTTGTAGTGCAGGAGTGTGCCAACCATTTTATAGATTATTTGTCCTTGGCCATATTTCAAGGCCAGAGATAAAGACTGAGTGGCCACCTCTGGCTCTTTCTCTTATTGCCATGATGACTCTGAGCCATCTTCTTCCTTTGCTAGACCAGCTGCTTGCCTCTGATGCAGCTCTTGAGGTCTGAGTAGCCTTGGTAGCTGTCAGTCAGCCTGTAGACCTTCTCTTGCCCCTGAGTAGTGGGAAGAGCTCTATCAGCATGGGCCAGGCCCCAACATATGTCAGTGATTTCTGTCTCTTGGGAACTTCCACGCTGACAACAGATATTTTCCAAGTATTTTACCAGTTTTTCAGGATTTTACATTTGTTCAGGAGTGAAATCAGAGGCTAAGCACTTGCCCATAATGTCCCATACACATTGCCACTCCTAATTATAGTCTCAGTATTCAAACAGTATTCTTGGGAAAGACTTGTATTACTGTGGGCAAGATGAGGCACGTACTCTGGGCACATTTAGGATGCATGACAAGTGAAGCAGAATGATGTTGGTGTCCCAAGGATATTAAAAAAATGAGAAAGTGTTCTCCCCTGTTCCATCTGTCAGATGGGTGAGGTTACTGATAAATCATGACACAGCATACAAATGCCAGTTTAACCAAGGGACCAGTGGAATAATCAAATCATAACATGCCAGGCGTATCAGTAACCAGCACAGTAACACCTTAGCTTTAAGCCATTTGCTTGAAGTTAAAAACAGCACCACAGAAGGCACCACATGGACTACAAGTGCCTTTTAAACTAGCTAATAAGGTTGATATGATAAGGTGTGGATATAGAAACCATGGTTGTGGCTGGGGAAGTATTTGTTCAGTACAGGTGGCATGCAGTTCTTCTCACCAACACCAGCAAAAGATGGGATTAGAAATGTAGCTCTAACTTATTATACAACTGCACCATCAGTGATAATATTACAGGGGGTACAGATGCAGGCTTTAATCAGTTGCACTGTACCTTAGTGTATATAGGGTTCTTCAAATCTCATGCTGAATTTCAATTTGTCAGGGCTGCATGATAACTGGTACTGCTTAGTATAGGTGTTTAAGGTGTGCTTAAATTCTGAAATGTAGTCATAGCAGACATGCTGTCTCAGATATTCCAGGACCACAATGAGCCAAAGATATATAGATGTACACAGCATATGCTCCCTGGCAGTAATTCTGTAAAGTACCTTGGGTAAGTCATAGAATTTCATTTTTGGTTAGATAGCCTTTTCTCTTGTCATAACCTCAGGTATTTTTGCTACTGTTTAAAACTCTTAATACATACAAAATCTCCCAACTCTGATCTTATGTGTGATTAACTATTAGCATATATGCAGGTCTCATTGACAGCTATAAGGCCTATGTATCTACAACAACCATATTCTGAGTTTGTTATTTTTCTTTTTCCCCCCTCTTTCTTTCTCATTCTCATATCTTTTTTCCTGAAATCCTGTTAATGGATACCTTCTGACTGTTTTTTTTAATGGCAAATAATGTACAAAATAAAATGACAGACACTGCATAAGACACAGATAAAATCCCGAGGAGCATATCCTCAGACAGTGCTGTCAGTTCTCTAAGACTCAGATGGTTTATGTTGCATTGGTTTTAGCTAGCACCAACCCCCTCACCCCCCCCCCAACCCCCCAGCTCAACAGCCCAATAAACAGATTTATATTGATTTGGAAGTAAAAAATAAACTTTAACAATAAATAAGAGGTATTTTTTAGGTAAAGGGAATTGCAAAAGATATGGGGAAAGAAAACAAAATACTAAATATAGGTATACAAGCAGTAGATGAGAATGCATGGAGCTGGATCCAGGTGGTGAAGTTAAAATTGAAGGTGGATGCAGATGGATGAAAAATGATGGTGAATGCAGCGTGAGGAGAGAAAGCGCTCCAGAGCTGTTTGCTCTCTCCACTTGTTTGCTGGAGAGCACATGGTAATGGCAGGAATAGCAGGATGCAGCCGGCTGATGAGTAAAGCGGGAGCAAGGGATAGAGGAACAGGAAGTTCCCCCCTCCTTTACAGAAGGTCGTGGCAGGAAGTGGGAGAGGCTAAACTCAACACCTTGGGAGCAGGTCAGACCACCTCCAGTTCAGATTAGTCCCCCAGAAGGGATTAGCACTTTAAATATGTCTGTGGGTGATTTAAGCCTTTAAGTTTTGACATGCTATCACTTTGTGTGTGTGTTAATATCTATGAGAACCACTGTCAAAAAAAAACAACTGAAAATACAAAAGAAAAGATCTTGACTAGGATCAGGTGATGCTGACAACTGTAATTGTGACTGAATTCCCCCATGGAAGCCCATTGTTTGATCAGAAATGTCCAAAGCAGAAAAAAGTTGGGGTTTTTTTTCTCTCTGTGTGTGAATATTGTGTTGATTTAATTACAGGAAAAAGTGTTTGGGAAATATTTTTAAGAGAGATTAGTCTGCTGTTGTCAGATGTCACAGAGATGGATGGAACTCAGCCTTATTACTGAGGCACTAGTTATGGGCTGATCTTGCTAGTGGCTGAGACAGTAGGCTGCATATTTTTAAATTGTATCAAGAAGGACCTATTATTTAGGACTCCTTATTACTGTCAGTGTCACAACATTTTGCATTATTCAAACAGAACACTACTTCCATCCGTCAGTCTCCCCTTTGCTGTCAAAGATGCAAATACAGGTTCTCATTGCTTAGGGGAGATTTGTAATATAAAAGAGAGGGAAGAAAGATGTCAAGAAAAGGTAAATGATACTGGATGAAAATCCTCAGGGAAAAGAGCAGCTGAAGCTTTGAATTTTTAGACTTAGTACATAATGAGAAGGAAAGAGGAAGAAAGTTTCCCTTTAGGATGTGCTGGAGAAAAGGAAAAGGAAAGAACTCTCATACAAAGATCAAGGAAAATGAAGACAAGTTCAATTAGCTTAAGAGTGGGATACTAAAAGCAAATTTTATGGCAGCTGAGCATATTTCAGAATAGACAATATATTGACAGATATTCTATTGCCTTTAAAATACTTTTATAGAATTTTTGATTTATTGAAGCAAGACTTCTTGGGGCAAAAAACTGGTATCAGCAACTTTTAAAAAAATCCAACAGTTATCTTGGCAAGGTTTTCAAAATTAGTTTCAGTATGTTGTTTAGATTTTTTTTTAAATACATAATTTTCCAGTTTAAAATTACTTTTGTGTTCATCTTTAAAATTGCTGCAATTAAAATGATACATTTTGAGATTACAGAAATAAGTTATTTGCTGTGTCACCAAATAATTTTGAAGTACATCTTTGCAGTCTGCAACATTTTTGCAATTGATAGTGTCCACCCTACATTGATATGGGAGTATTTTTGATATTTTGAAACGTTTGAGTGTCATTAAAATATATTTCCTGTGAAACTAAAGAACAATGATCCTCTCTCTGCTACTCCTTCTGCTGTTTTCATTCAGGAAACTTTATTTAGACAAATCCAGGAGCCTATTCACATGACCTCACTGTGACTCCAAAGCTACAGCAAGGCATTTAAATCATGAAGATTATACAGGGTGTATAGATCCTGAATAAAATTCCCTGGGGTGAAAATGAAGTAATTATGTTCTCCACAGGCTTAATCCATATGTTTCCACAGAAAGACTGTCATTATAATGCATGGCAGTCAGAGGACATGAACAATTGGGGTGCATTGCTTTAAGAAGCCTTTTTATTAAAATAAATAGGAAAAAACCAAACCAGAAGGAAGACAGAACATTTCTTTGTCTACTTCATGTTATGTCTTTACAGTTTGCTTAAGGTATGTTAACATCTGTTGGTGTTAGTATTGGAGATACTGAGAGGAGTTACAGTGTTATATTTGAATTGGGACTTGCACAGGTTTTTCAGCCTCTAGTAATACCCAGAGGGAAAGTTTGTGAATGGAGAGTAGCTGCTAATTTATTTTCTCTGATGCAGATCACAGCACTGTTTGAAAAATATTTTAATTATAAAAAGCAGTCGTAAAAAATATTCAGGTATTTGTAATCTGTGAAATCTTAGGGAAAAATCAATTCCTGGGTGATTTCCAAACAAGCACTGCAAGCTGCACAAATTAAAGCAAAACAGAGTGTGTTCTTTCTAATGCCCCTTTAAGACAATTCTGCTATTGCTGCTCCTGCCTGCCACTATCATGTTAGTCTGAGAAATGCATTCTTCTTCTGTTGCCATGAAAACTCATTCAACAAGAGAAGGGTCAGCATTCTATAAAGTAAATTTATTATATTTCACGTTTTTCTGCACAATTTTAGCTTATTTTGCAAAGAGAAAACAATCGATTCTACAGGAATAGAAACACTGTTAGAGAAAAGGCCAGTATGAAGCACATTCTATTTTCAGTAATGTAAAGATGATCTCCTTTAACCTGTACTCTCACCATATGTACAATGAAAACTAACCAACTCAATTTATTCATAATAATTGGTAAAAGTAAACTAATTGATTAAAAACAATGTCCCCTGTCAAATAAATTATGCCATGTGATTTCTGCATGTTGCGATTATTAATTTTTATTATTGTTAATAATCGCGATTTTCCAGGAATATTTCCCTGGGGTTCGTTTGGATGTTCGGCTGGCAAGATAACTACACAAATCATTCACGAACACCGAATTAAACAATTTAAACAGTCAGAACTTGGGAAACAGAGAGCCTAATAACAAAGAGCAATCCTAACTGCACCTGAAAATACTCACGGAAACGCGATAGGTAAAAGAGCTTGTCCTAAGGAAAGGAGAAAAGAAGGGGTTTTGCCTTTTGCTGCTGCTGCAAAAATACTGTAATGCTGCAATGCCGCACACTGCAAAAATGTGGCCACTGCTGAATGAGGTGCAGAGATGTCTACTATCCATGGAGGCAGCGGGAGAGAGAGAGGCAACAGCCAATTGCTTTCTCTTAAATACCCCATTAGGAAGGGTGGAACTGACCAATAGGCAATCAGCGTCCATTGTTTGGCCAATCAATTTAAACGTCCTGTGCCCAGGGTTGGACCCTAACACCTTGAGGGACAGCACAGGTCACCTGACTTGTGCGTATGACCTGTCCATGTGTCCCAGGACTTCCTGGTTCAAAGCCACGCGGTCTGTTCCCCTGCCACCCACCCCCGGACCTTACAACAGCGGGGAGGAAGAACAAGAATTGAACCAACTCTGGGCAGAATTTATGCCCTACCAGGACACTGCAATGCACAGCAACAAATCCTGGAAGCTGGTGAGGATACCAGTTTCAAGTAAAGACAAAAGGATGAAGTGCAGGAGTCTCAACTTAAATGCATAATTATAAGCGTACAGAAGCTTCTTATAGCTCTCGCTTAAGCACTTCCTTCTTCACAACAGTCTGAACTGAGGTTAGACAGCTGGCCTGTATCAAAAAGCTATCCCTGAGCTAGCTAGAAAGCAGAACACTGAGGAGAAAAATGATCTTCTGGCCCTGAAACTCCCTTGTCACAAAGTAAGTTACTTCTGCATTTCTTTAATTTTCAGTGGAGACTTGATCTTGGCTCCCAGATCTCTTCTTTTTGCTCCTTTACTGAAAAACCTATCCCTCCAGCAACAGTTACCCATCTGTATTGGGTTTGCAGTTACCTGCCCCCCCTAGCTTTATAAACCCCAGCTAAAACTCAGAAAAAACACTGGAATTTAATAAATGAAGCTTTATATTTACAGCAATGCACAATATACAAGCAAATATTTACAAGGTATAATAGATATTTACAGATATATACAGTGAAAAGGTAATACACACACCACACCCCTCCCAGAGACCAAAATCCCCAAGAGAGGGTAACCAAACTCCCCCTACCGCCTTTCCCCCCTTCCCCAGCCTTATCTCACCACCTGATGATGCTGCAGATAAGCTGAAGATGGGTCAGAGATTAGTAATAGGAGGAGTTAGTCGTTTTAGTGATTTTACTCTGAATTAGCCAAGACCGAGAGAAAAAGGAGAGTGCGGCCGGAGCCAGCACAGACAGAAGCAGACTGCTAATCTGGTTGTTTTGAGAACAGCTCTTAAAAACAATGTTTTTTTCTTTCTCAGTGAAACTCGGTGAAGTGACACTGTGTTTAACTCTCTCTCAGCCAATAGTATAATTTCTCACTCAAATTCTCCAATTAGCTCAAACCAACACACCATCCTTTTTTCAGTGACCCTTGTAAGCACTCCTTCTTTCTCAAGTGCTTTAAATTTTTTATGGTCTTTTGTGTTGGTTTGAGACAATCTGTTTCCTGTTTTCTGAGCTTTTGAATCACCTACATCCAAGATACATCTGGAATTAACTGAATTTTAAAATATTCATTATTGTAAATATTTTGTTGTTTAGATTAGATAGATAATTCTCATTAAAACTCTGAGTGAAGTGACNACTGAATTTGTAAATATTCATTATTGTAAATATTTTGTTGTTTAGATTAGATAGATAATTCTCATTAAAACTCTGAGTGAAGTGACAGGGGTGGATTGTGGTGGTTTGATCTAATTGGGGAATTTGAGTGAGAAATTAGACTATTGGCTGAGAGAGAGTTAAACACATTGTGTCATTTCACCGAGTTTCACTGAGAAAGAAAAAAAAAAAAGTTGTTTTAAAAGCTGTTCTCAAAACAATCAGATTAGCAGAGGGCTTCTGTCTGTTGGGCACTGCGGCTTCTTTCTCCTTTGTCTCTTGGGCTTGCTGGCTAAATTCAGAGTAAAATCACTAAAACGACTAACTTTTTCTCCTAGCACTAATCTCTCTGATCTTCGGCTTATCTGCAGCATTAACAGGTGGTGAGATAAAGCTGGGGAAGGGGGGAAAAGTGGTAGGGGGGAGTTTGGTTACCCTCTCTTGGGGATTTTGGTCTCCAGGAGGAGTGTGGTGTTTTACTGTATATTTCTGTAAATATCTGTTATATCTTGTAAATATTTGCTTGTATATTTGCATTGCTGTAAATATAAATCTTCATTTATTAACTTCCAGTGTTTTCTGAGTTTTAGCTGGGGTTTACAAAAGGTGGGGGTCAGGTAACTGCAAACCCACTACATATTTCAGTTTGCGTTTTTCAGTAAGATCCTAATTTATTCCATGAATTCTCCATTGACACTTTGTATAGTGTAGTTATATTCAGCAAAAAGTATGACTAAGAAAGAACTAGATCAGCCATCCATGTTACTTGAACTAAGCAGTATTGTGTATTTAGATGCTAACACAGAAGTCACTTACACCCCTTAAAATACTTCATGCTCATCTTTAGGACCAAAGAAGAGAGAAAAATAAATATAAAAAAGAGGAGTTTCTGGTCCTGTTTTCTGATATTGCTAAGTAGATTGTTTGAAAGAAGACCTGATTTCATCGTAAACAATTGAGTCAGCTAAAAATTGTTTTGGACGTTTCCTTTTAATTTCTCTATGCAAGTTAAGATCTTTGGCAGTAGCTTATCTCCTGACTATAAACACAATCTAAGATGCCTTCTCTACTCTTTTAGAGGCTTAATGTTTGCCAGTAGCATTCATCTGGATCTCTGTTCCCACATGGATGTACAAATAGCAAAATGTAGGTTATCTGCTGATGGGATAGCATACAAAGGCTATTAATTTGTCACCAGAGGAGGACTGATCTGACGATCTACAAGAAAATTTATAATCGTTGCAATAATCAACAAGACAATGATGTTCCCACAGCTAAGAATTAAAAACAGTTGCTAAGAATTAAATGCAAAGGAATTTGTGATTAAAAATTTTGTGATAAAGAAATAACAGGCCAAAGATGCTTCTGTTGCTTTTGTATAAAATCATCACCTAGATTTAAAAGACTGTCAAATTTAGAAATGTAAGATCAGTGAAAGTATACGAACATGATAAAAAAAACCAAAAAAATATGGTGGCAAGGAATAGAGAATAATGAAAACTAGAAAGTCAAAAGCATAAAGCAGGAAACTCAGAAGTTAGACAGGCATTAAGAAGCTACCAACTGCAAGACATAAGAGTTTTAAAATAATGGTAACTGAACATTTTTTTCAATAAATTCTTAGAAAACTATTAATAAATGATTAGAGACATGTATTGGTAGATTCTTGAAAGTAGTCCTTCAGACAAAAGTCCAAACTTTCAACAGCTATTTGGCTTGTTATTTGAAGTAGTCTTTTAGACGAAGGAGGAGCATACCTCAAGATGCAGCTTTAGCAGAAATACATATATATATATATATAAAATTGTTTCTTTGTGTCTTTCAGGCTAGAAGAATTTCAGTATTGTTGCATTTAGAATACAGTGGAATAGAATAGAATAGAATAGAATAGAATAGAACAGAACAGAACAGAACAGAATAAAGCCAGGTTGGAAGAGACCTCCAAGATCATCCATTCCAACCTATCACCCAGACCTATATAATGATTTCCAAAATGTTTCTTTGAGGTAGTCAAGAGAGGATTTACCTATGCAGAAAGAGATTTTGCAACTGCGTGCACTTTCCTGTGATGTTGTTTTCATTTATTCTCTCAAAGCTTCTTGGTGTTTGCCTAAAGTTAATGCACCCTTTCCATAAGCAGGAGTTTCACAGGCATTTCTGAATGTGTATAATTGCCTCAGTCTTAATTCCTGTTTAATAGTCTTAAATTTTCTAGCAAATTAAAAACTCGTTTCTGAGTTTGAACTGTATCATGTCATGTGAATCACATTCTGAATCATATTGTAATGAGAGTTTCATGGTTATTTTAAAGTTGTAGAGCACTGATTTTAATCTCCTGCCATTTTCAAATTAGAAACCATGAAGAGCAAAAGCAGAATATTTTCCTTAGAAGTTTAAAACAATTGGCTGAAGACTATTGCATGATGTTAAAGATTGAAATCCTTTGAAAGGCTGACAAAGAGACATGTCAGAGATTATTGGAAAGTAGATTTTCCTTGTAATGTCTGTGACAATGTCTCAGCCTACCAGTCTATGGCCTCCCTGCTGAGCCCACCAACAAAGCTTGGAGGTAGAATGTGAGGTGATAAGGAAAGGAATGTGTACTCACTCTACAGTGGGAAGCTGAGAGCGCTCTTTGATTCCAAGTATTTGGTAGAACAATTTGGGGAGCAAAAGAAGCTGTCAAAATGAATTCTTTCTGGCATATATGAGATAATGACTGTTATTAATTATGCAAAATTAATAATCCATATTCATTTTGATATACAGGAAAATAATGTTAATATCTATGAAAATTGTTTATTAACATTAAATGTCACCATTTATGTCTGGCTGTGAGAGTTGAGGCTCTTCAGCCTGGAGAATAGAAGGCTTCAAGGAGACCTTATAGTAGCCTTCCAGTATCTGAAAGGGGTATACAGGAAGGCTGGGGAGGGACTATTCACAAGGTCTCATAATGACAGGACGAGGGGGAATGGGTTCAAATTGGTGGAGGGGAGATTTGAACGGGATGTTAGGAAGAAATTCTTCACAGTGAGGGTGGTGAGGCACTGGAACAGGTTGCCCAGGGAGGTTGTGTCTGCTCCCTCCCTGGATGTGTTCAAGGCCAGGCTCGATGAGGTCTTGAGCATCCTGATCTAGTGGGAGGTGTCCCTGCCTGTGGCGGGGGGTTGTAACTGGATGATCCTTGAGGTGTCTTCCAACCTAAACCATTCTATGATTCTATGATTTTATGAAAATTAGTGTCTCCAAGCCTTTTGTCTTCTTCCGGCCCTCTGCTTCCTCCCACCCCAGCAGAGGGAAGGGAACCATGGGATCATGCCTTGGCAAGACAGGACATGTATCTTCCATGACAATGCCACTTGTAGGTTCTTTGCTTGGTGCCTCCGTTTTTGACTACAAAGCCAGTCTAAGGGATATACAGGATGAGAAAACACAATAAACAGCTTTAATGAAAGGAGTCCTCCTAGGGCACAGATCAATGTAGCTCACAAAGATATCTCTACTGATGTCTTTTGATTGACACATGTACTTAATTGGATGCCACATTGTATTCATGTTTTGTGTGTTCTGAGGCACACAACAAGAGCTCACTAACAAATATCATCTCTAAGCATAAGTATTTCATTGACCATGGCATGACTGTGGATGGACCTATGGCAGATCATCTGCAAGCCACTGCTAACATAAAAATAGTGTAATCCATTTCTGTGCCATTCAGTCCCTTCCAGAGTGATTTTACCATGCCTGCTTTAAGAGAGGAAGCTACAGGCTTTTGCTGCAGGCTAAAGACAGACCTTCTTACATCTTCACTCCATTAATGTGGTAGCAGTGAGATTTTTCTCTCTCTCTTACCCTATTTGGACAGATGCAATTTCAACCTCTACACTGATTATTCTGCTTGGAGGTCTGTCTCCTGAGAGCTTTTCCTTGAATACTGCTGTACCTCAAAGTGATTTCACAAGTTAAGTGGGTGAATGTAGAACAGTATGCACTCTGGCAACTGCCTCTAGAGGAAACTTGATAGAGTGACACTAAGCATGGCTTGTGCTCAGATAGTCTGTGTGGTCCAATGTCTAGTGATATGTGCTCATTAAAAAAAAAGAAAAAAAAACCAACTTGTGGGTTTTTTTATTTGTTTCTTTGGTTTGATTTTGTTTGTATTTAACTAGGAAAACACTACAATGAGACAGGCCAAACCCTCTTAAAAGTGTGCCACTTCACTAAGCACATTCCCAACCAAACTCCCTTCTCTTTCAGAACAGAACTAGCCTATAAAACCCACTCAGTCTTACTTTCTGCTGTGAGCTGCTCCTTTAAATTGAGGTAAGTACAGAAATTTTGTTACTATACTCTGAATTAATGCAGGATGTCCAAATGTTAGTGTATTAGTTTGTATTTTCATAGACAATTCATGACTCTTCTTAGAGATGTAATGTAAGGTGAATTTGGACCATGTTGACCAATGTGGAAAGCCAGTGATGATGTAATGATGGTGGAGTAGAAAAAAGTAGGCTCAATTTCATGGTAAATTTTCCACCAGAAGAAAGATGTTGTACTGGAGTGTATGTTCATAAAGTATGATTGCTTTTGATTTTTTTCTGGGAACTACCTTAAAATGAAAATCCTGAAAGTAACATTGACAATATATAAAGATCTAAAAACAGAGAGTCACAGCTAAAAAAATCAAATAGCAAACACTATATAGATCAGTTTAAAAAATCACATTGGATAGAAGTCGTGGCCTTGTTCCGGTAGGGCATAAAATCCTGACAAATTAGTTCAACCCTGTTCTCCTCCTCCTGTTGCAGGTCTCGGAGTTGACCAGTATGAGTAGAACAATGGAGGGTTTGGCCCCAACAAAGACTTGAGAGATAAGTACTTAGCACATAACCAAGTCAGATGTCTTGTGCTGCCCCTCAAGTTATGAAGTGGACACCTAGGTGCAGAACTTTGAACTTATTGGCCAAAGCAATGGATGCTAGTGCCTATTGGCCAGTTTCACTTTCAAAATAGTGTATTTAAGGGGGTGATTTAGAGCCATTGTTCCCTTTTTCCTGCTGCCTTCCATTGGGACTGGAGGTCTATTCACAGCTCTTTCACGGCAGTCATGTGTTTGCAATGTGTTGTGCAGCTTGCACCAGCAGCCAGTGGCAAGGCAACTTTTTCTTCCTCCTCTACCGGGATACTTTGTATGTGTCACATCGGTGAGTATAGACTAAGACTCCATAGGTGTGCTTAGAATTTTCCCTGTTATCATGTTCCTATTTTCCAAGTTCTGACTGTTTAAACTCTTTAATTCTGTGTTTATAAATAACCTTTGTGTAATTGCTTCTTGTCGACTGAACATCCAAAGAATCTTCCCAAATGTGTGAATATTAACAATTTTAGAATTAATATTCATTAAAATATCATTAATAGTTAATAATGGATTATTAATAATCAAACCAAACTGTGTTGGTTTGAGCTAGTTGGAGAATTTGAGTGAGAAATTACACATAGCGTGCCACTTCACCCAGTTTTGACTGAGAGAGAAGAAAG
>VWZI01001685.1:0-28457 GCA_013396835.1 Psilopogon haemacephalus | reverse complement strand
CTTTAAGGTCTCTTCCAACCTAAACCATTCTATGATTCTAAATATTAAATTTCAGTAAATAACTGTGGCAGTTGTAACCACTCCCTGCTCAGGCAGGACAGACCTCGAGGTGAGGCTTGTGAGGAGGTGATATTTATCGTCTTTTATCTATGGTGCCCCCTGAGTTTAGGGTCTTTTTGTTTTTTTGCAGAACCCACTAATTGATCAATTGAACACAGTCAAACAGACATAGGTATAAGCCTGGCTATGAAGAGGAGCTCCCTCTCACTCTTGCTCCACAGAATCAGCCTTTGCAGCTCAGAACTTCTGATCTTGGTGAGTACATATATAGCCTGGCTATCCACGGGAGATTTTTCTTTTATGAGTGAGTTGTGTGCATGTTTTGGGTCATTTCTCCAAGAAGTGAAATATTCCAAATAGTGTAATTAGTTGTGCAACGGTTATTTTCCCAACCTGTAATTTTATTGTGTTGGAAGTAACAGCAGGTTTACTTGTAATAAATCAATGCCTGTTGGCCTCCTGGTTTGAGTGTCTCCTTCACAACAATTATAAACCTAAATTAATAATGTTTTGATAACATTTTACCACTAAAAGTACTGGATTCATTTGTGGTCCCCATTCCCATTTCCAGTGCCTCATTCCCATTTCCAGTGCCATAATGTAAGACTGGAGAAGTGAAAAGAGGGAAGAAATGTTACTAAAGCTCTTTTAAATCTTACAAAAAGATAATTAATTTCACATGAATAATTATAACAGAATTATAATTTATTTTACATTTATTCTTATTTTCTTATTCACCCAGCCATTCAATCCAGGAGAAGAAAATAGTTAACAGACAGACTATTAAAATTGTGTAGCTCTTTCTAAACGTCAATTATCAGTGAAGATCCATGTGATGGTCAAGATGTACTTTCAAATAAGTCCATCAATCCACTTTCAAAAGACTGAGTTCCTCTGACTTAATGAATTTTCTTATTCATTCTATACCACACCAAACATACCAATCAGGCAAAAGAGGCTAAACCTTTATGCACCCACGGCCTGTGACATTTTGATTAATTTTATTGTGATCTCTGTTATGGTATTTTAAAATACAGCAAATGGTTCTATGCTATTCTCGCTTTTCATGTCTATTACTAATGTGCTGGTAAGTGCTTCAGACTTTTTGCAGATCCCTGGACAACGGATATACTTACTTAGCTGCTTCAAGAAGTATAGACTCTTTACAATTGTAGTACAAATCAAATATTAAAAGATCCTGAGGAACTCTTACTAAAGTTCAGAACTAAGGAAAATAACTAAGGAAAATAACAAGATACCTAGAGATACAAATCCGGGAGTTGTTTGGGTTTTTTTAATTGTTTCTTTTCTTCACTGAGAGACAGGAAGTTCCAAAGCAAGATTTTCAAGTTTCTTGATTAAAAATTAGATGGCTACTCATCAGTCTGGAAATAGAGCCAAAAACATAAAGTAGGTTTAAAATTACACAGTAAAGAGAAAACAGTCCTGAGATTGATGAACCCATCAGTCACTCTGCAGTTAGGTCAATTGTACATGTATGTGAGAGGATGTCAGCCCCAGTGGCCTCCAGTAGAGTCAGATCCACACATATTATATATTTACTCCTTAGTCTGATGATAATGCTCTCACACAGACTCCTCTAAGACATATATCTTGGGCATAGACAGAAGGTAATGGATTTCCACATTCGTAGCAAGCTGTCAACAATATTTTCAAGGGAGACTTGATAGCAGCTTTCCAATACTTAGAGGGAGCCTACAAAAAAAAAAAAAAAAGAGGAGTGACACTTCATCAGGGAGTGTAGTGATAGGATAAGGGTTATGGTTTCAAACTGGAAGTGTGTAGATTTAGATTAGATAGTAGGAAGAAATTCTTTACTGCAAGGGTCATGAAACACAGGATCAAGTTACCCAGAAAGGTTTTGGATGTCCCATCTCTGAAAGTATTCAAAGTCAGTATGGATGGGGCTTAGAGCAAACTGGTCTAGTGGAAGGTGTCCTTGTCCCTGGCAGGAGCATTGGAACAAGACAATCCTTAAGGACCCTTCCAATCAAAATAATTCTGTGATTCTGAATTATTCTGTGATTCTGCACTGAATATGCAGTGTGCAGGAGCTTACATTTATCTATCTACCTGTCTTGAGCTCCTTTCTTTGGCACTTTTGTTCCCTGCTGTCCTCATGTGCTCCTTTCTCCCCATGCTCTGAAGAACAATTGTCCAGTGCTTGTTAGGCAACATCTAGTATTCTTGCAAATTTGATTTTGCAACAGAGACATGTCTCTTCAAACCAACTCGGTCTCAGATTTCATGGCCCTTAGGATATATCAGCACTATGCAGTGCAGCATCACATGCTGTAATTGAAATTTCAGATGCATTGAACTGAAAACCATGCAACTGAGCAAGGACAGCTGCCTTGCTGCCAGTCTGCTGTGAAAGCTACCTGCTCACTTGCATCTAACTTGGGAAGTGTTATGCCTGGGTTTTGAATTGTAGACTGATTTTCATTGTTTACTCAATAGCCTTGAGTTGGCTATTGTCATAAAATACATCTGCAGAAGTTGTGCCTTGTTTCTCCCCACAAATAGAATCCAAAGCTGCACAATTTAAGATAAAAGCTCCTGTCACTCTAAAAAGCCTTATTAGTGTGCTTCATCCTTGAGCTTTCTTTTCTATAATTTTAGGTTTAAATTAATTACTATTAAAGAACTTGAAGCATAGTCCTCTCAGATAAAGAAATGTGTGCAGTGACAGGTGAAAGACCATCTGGGGCTTAGATTGAGTGATATTAAAAGACTGATAAATGGTGTAGTGTTTAAAACTAGAGGAAAATCTCAAGCCAAGCCATTAGGCAAATATGATCCATTACATGAACAGACATTCCAGTGCTTCAGGGAGATCTTTGTCATTCCCATTTCTGTCTATCTATCTAGCTCTTTTAATTTCTGTTTTGTAGGTATCTATCTTAAGTTTAAAATTGTGTTGTTGTGCATTCCAGATATTATTCTCTTGTCTCCTTTCTCTCCTTACATAAACTTCAGTAACTGTCCCTCGTATTTATTTTTGAACTGGTACCTGGGTTAAGTACATAATCTACTTTTAACCACTTCTAAATGAATATGAAGTAAAATAGCAGCCACTCAAAAAAAAAAAAAAAAACCAACAAAAAAAAACCCCACAACTACCACAAACTAAACAACTCAGCAAGAAAAAGCAATGAGATTGCCCTCTAAAATCCTACTGTCTCTATTGCTCCTGTAGGTATTATTAATCTCTGAGATTATTTTCTTCTTTTCAGATGGCAGAAAATTTCTAGTAGTTATGGACTCTTCATTAACTATGCTACAGAAAATTTTGCAGAACCAAGGACATCATCAAGAAATTAACAATTGATGTGTCTGTTCTGTCCTGCTGTACTTGTTAATATTCATTAATGGCATAAGACAGAGCAAGTGGAAAATAATAACAACAAAGAATTGCTAAAGTTCTTGATGAAAATATATACTAAAGGAAAAAATCTACCTGAGAGAAAGAGAAAGAGAAGAAAGAGAAAGAGAAAGAGAAAGAGAAAGAGAAAGAGAAAGAGAAAGAGAAAGAGAAAGAGAAAGAGAAAGAGAAAGAAAGAGAAGAAAAAGAGAAACCTGTAGAATAAAAAAAAATGTGGACAAAGGAAAAGAATAGATCAATAAAGTGGAAGAGACTTATAAAAACATTAAATAGCAGGACAGAGAGAAAGAGAGATTTCTATCTTTAAATAGAGGAGAAAAACAAAGGCATTGATAAATGAAGTTATTTCTCTGGAATACTAGAATGATGAAGAATGCTGCATGGGATACAGACCAAGGACAAATTCACACTGCATAAATACTTGATCTAATTTTATTGACAGGGATTTTTTGCACATAAACGATGCAACATGGTATTGAATGAAGTATTTATATAAGTAGCTCAGTTTAAATTAAAAAAAAAATATTTTTTTTGTTAGGTCATGTTATATCAGGTGTATTAAGCAGGAAACAGTTCAGTCTCCTGGCCAGATAATACACTTATTTATGTTAGAACCGGTGATGTACTCTTTAGTCTACATGTTTAGTATTATCTATTATAATTATTTTAGTTTTAGCTGCACTCTAATTATTAAAACTCTGTTATCCAAACCTTCAAGCACAAGGTAGAAAAAATTCATCTCAGAGTCTGCCATAGCCTGCCACTGATCAGCTGTTAAATACAGAGGGTTAGCCCGTGTTCATATTTACACGGATTAAAATCCAGAGAAGGTAAGTGAAGTAAGTGCAGTTACTATGTATGTAAATAAATCAGAATCTAGATTCAAATCACAGTAATCAGAAGATGTTTCATAATAAACATAAGGAGTGAATTTTTTTCCTATACAAAGCCAAGCTTAATAATCTAGAATATCTTGGTTTAAATAATACATATAGCTTGTACAGTTCACACTGGCGAATTTCAGCATTCCTCTTGATGAATTTTAGTGAATCTATTTATTTTTTTTTCTTTCTCCCTCCCATCAGGGGAACTAGACACTGCTTTCCTTAAAGCAAATTAAAGTTTTGTGTGTGAAAAGAGTGGGAAAATAATCAGATCAGAAACAGTATTTGTGTATTTTTTTGTCCCAGGTTTACAGTGAGTCCATCTCTATTTCTATGTATGAGAGCAGGAATTCGACTGTGCAGCTGCAATCATCTATGAGGAACAAGCTGGAAATCAAATTTCCTTTGGGATCTCTATCAGATAAATTTTAAAACCGCACTATATAAGATCAGTACAAATTCTATAGATGAACATGCACTCGCTTTCACAACCTGTATTGTAACACATGCCCTGCTCAAGAAAACAATTAAATCTACCTTTTTCTCTCTTCCTTTCAACATGCATCTATGACAGCTGCATTTAATGAATCCATTTCCTTATGTCAGTAACCTTTTTTTTTTTTTTAAATTATTTATTTCAAATAAAATTGCCTGTCTTGATCTGGTTTTAGCCTCACCGGTATCTTCAGATACTTTCTCCCTATTCATTCTCTTCATTTGGGGTGATTTTCAAAGGCATCTAATGCTGGGAGAAGCATGTGTCCCACCTGATTATGGTGGTAGTAAATTTGTAATGTACATTATAAAATTATTGCCGTGGACATGTAATTGAAAAAACGAAAACAAGTGCCAGCCTTGAAGTGTCATAGAACAGTTTTGTTTTGACACAGATATACAAGCTAACCTACCCACATTTCTGTAATGCATTTGAGAGTTACTATACTTATTTATTTATTGGAACTGCAGCTGTTATAAATACTTTCCTAAAGAAATACTTTGCCAACATTATAATTGTGATAACAGAGTACAAAATATTCTGCACAATTCATGGTATGCCTTCACTTAAGACAGATTCACAGAGTGCATTAAGTTGGAGTGGACCCTCAAAGGTCATCTTGTCCAACCTGCCCTGTGGTCAGCAGAGACACCTCCAGCTGCATGAGCCTGATCTTGACAGGGACAAGGCCTCAACCACACACCTGAGCAACATGCTCCAGTATTTTATCATACCCATTGTAAGGAACTTCTTCCTTGTATCAAATCTATATCTACCCTGCTCTGGTTTCAAACCACTGCCTCTCACCCTATTCCTACAGGCTCTTCTAAACAGTTGTTCCCCAGTCTTCCTGTAAGTCCCTTTTGAATATTGAAATGTGTCTGTAAGATCTCCTTGGAGCCTTCTCTTCTCCAGACTGAACTGTTCCCAGTTCTTTCAGCCCCTCATCATGTGGCCCTCTTCTGGACCTGCTACATCAGATCCACGTCTCTCTTGTGTTAGGAGCCCAAGACCTGGACACAGTACTTCAAGTGAGGTGTCACCATAGCAGAGCAGAGTGGCAGAATCATCTCTCAAGACCTTCTGGCCAATCCTCATTTGGTGCAGCCCAGGATGTGATTTGCCTTCTGGGTTGCAAGTGTACATTGTTGGCTCATGTATGAGAACGACTTCAAATACATTCTGTAAAACATAAAATCTAGACTGTTTTAGCATATAAGACTTTAGATGCACCTGGGTTTTCCCATTTTTGGTGAGGGTGTGGGCATTCTAGAAGATTTGGTGGAAATTAAATTTTGTTGGTATTGAATGAGGAGGTGGTCTTGTTTATCTTTTTCCAGGTGTCTGAGAAAGAAGACAATGTCCTCTGAATGTGGATTTCTCTCCAGTCAGCCACATTCTAGAAAAAAAATCGATACACATTTTTTATTCTACTGCCCATTGCCTATATTGTTTTTATACAATGTATGTTCTCTCAGTGTCTTTCTTCTAATGTTCTGCATTGTTAACATCACAACATCAGATATCTGTTAAAAACTTATTTTTAATTAACTGTAGAATCTTGCCTCCATCCCTGCCATCCGAAAGTTGCTAATGTATGATAAGCTACTTTTGCAATAGATTTTTAATATTATTTGAGGGGAAAAAAACAAACCAAACCAAACAAAAAAAAAGACCCAAAAGCTACAGATAAAATAACACTCACACTGTTTAACCAGCAAGGTCCCAGGAAAGCACTGCATTCAGAAATTAATTTCTGTACTGGAAACCACGTATTGAATGCACTTAAAGTTCAAGAAAGTTCTCTATTTGGCTTCAGATTTTAAATGGAAAAGTCCTTAGATGATGAAGTGCCTTCAGGATGATGAAATCAGGACAAAAAATCTACAAAATTTATTTCATAGTCTAATATCAGAAGTACTGCAGGATAAAAGTTGGCTGGTTAAGTAGTTACATGGATCTTCCCTTCTTCCAGGAGGTTAGGATTTATCAAATATTCTCTGGTTCCCAGCTCATGTCTTTAAAAATCTTTCTCTCTCTGTCTCTTTCTGGCAGAAAAGGAACAAATATCACAGGGAGATAATCCATTCATGACTCATATGTGACAGACAAGAATTAAAGCCAAGAATAAATTATAATTATATAAACTCTGCATACTTAAAAGCCAAGACAATTAACATGCAAAATGTGGTAACCTCCTGCCACAATAATTAACATGCAAAATCATGGTCATCAAGACCATTAGCAAGAGCAAATGTTATTGGAGAGAGGAATGTTTGCTTGCAGTGTTAAAATAAGGAGAAACAAATAAAAAATACTTTTTGTTTTATTTTGCTCATATTTTTGAGCAGATACTACCAGGCTAAGAATAAGCAATATGAGAGGCATAATGGGCAACAATGAGTGATACTTAGGCCCTGTTTGAAGAGGAAAAGTTGTTGATGTTTAAAAATGAGCTCTCTAACCCAAAGGTTTTACAAGATTTGAGAAAGAGGATGACTGAGTAATATGATAGCTATTTCAAAGCAATAAGAATATTTCTCTGACTGGCTAGACAAAAGGGTCAAAGAGATGAGAAGGAGTCTAAAATCATGTGATGATGTAATGTGTCTGGGGTTTTTCTCTGGTTTAAATTTCTGTAAGTACTGTACATGCTATATTATGCAAATTGTCTCTTATTTGAATCTGATTAAATTTATTAATAAATTATGTTTTTAACTAGACCACTCGAATCATTACTTCTCAGGAAATATTAGACAGCCTGTTCCAAAGACCTGAAATTACATTTAAGATTTAGGATGATATCATGAAGGGGAAGCATCTGTAACTATGTGACATTCTCAGCAGAAGAGATTTGAAAATTATCTCCTGGAAGAAAATAAGTTACAGGCAAAGGAAAAGTGCTGTAAACAGGGTTTCCTAAGTCTATCAGGTTATAAAGATAAGCCATTAATTGTTGGATACAACAGATTTTTTTCCCTCTATTTTGACAATTGTGGGAGAAAAGGTGATAAATGAAGAAATATGTATAGCAGGAGCAAAAGTGGAAGAACAAGGAAAGGCAAAGGAACAGCAATGCAATTAAGAAACACAGAAGCAAAAACAATGAAGAAAAAAGGATCATGGAGGAAAGAACACAAATCAAAACTGAAGATGAAGCAACTGAAATATGTCATGATGCTATAGCTATTAGATTCATAAAGCAGGCCATTATTCCATTAAAGTGAGCTTCCTCACTTGCTTTGCTAGAAATTCCTCTAAAGTAAGAAGTTTCTAATAGAGGCAACATTCTGTACCCCAGAGACATAATCTCCAGAAATCACACAATACAAGATCACTGACCTGTGAAGTCTATACCAGCTCTACACCAATAAGAGAGGTTCTTCCTTTCTGGTGTTTGTTTTAATTACCCTTCCTCAGAATTCAGTATGTGTATACAACATGATTGCCACAAGGATACTCCATGTACAGCGGAACGGTACATTTTCCATTCATGTTAAGGTAAAAAAGTACAAATTTTGGCAGTTCTCAGGCAGGTCCCTAAGAGTAGCTAGAAGCCTTTTTTCCAATGGAATTTTATTGGACAGCTATCTAGTTCTGCCTATTTCTATTATTGTTACTGATTGTCAGGCTGCTCCTTGAAGAAATATGCCACAGTAAGAGTGAACTGATGGGTTTCAAAGCACCAGTTTCTCCCTTGAAGTGGACTTTAACAAATAAATATCCCTTTTGTGGAGAGGAAGACAATCTCGCCAGTAGAGCGTGAGAAATTCTCACCATTATGCCTTAATTGTCATAAGTACACATATTGCAAGTGTAAACAGAGGAACCTGTTTACATCTCTGCCTGGCATTCTTCATAGTCTTCACTGTGACTCAGATTAACATGGGTGCTTTTTCAACCTGTTGGAATAATTTGTCAGAGAAAATGAAAATCTTCAAAATTCCCAAAAACAAAAGAAAATTCAATTTCCCAATCTCTCCAGAGACTACTTTTAGACAGGTTTGGGAAGAAATCAGTATTTGCCGCTCTACAAGCACTTTACAATCTAACTGCTGTGGTAATAGACCAGCCAACCAGAAGGCCAACAACAGGTTCTCTAGACCTGGTGAAAGGTCTAGAGAACAAGTCTTCTGAAGAGTGGGTGAGGGAGCTGAAGTTGGTTAGCCTGGAGAAAAAGAGGCTAAGGAGAGACCTTACTGCTTTCTACAACTACCTGAAATGAGGTTGTAGCAAATAACAAGTGACAGGACAAGAGAAAATGGCCTCAGGTTGTGCCAAAGGAAGTTTAGGTTGGATATTAGGAAAAATATTTGTAACTAAAAGGGTTGTCAAGCACTGGAACAGGCTGTCCAGGGAAGTGATGGGACAACTGTCCCTGCGCATATTTTAAAGGCATGCAGGTATTGTGCTGAGGGACATGGTTTAGTAGTGGCTTGGCAGATTAAAGGTTGGGCTTGATCTTAAATGTCTCTTCCAACCAAAATGATTCTGTTAGCCTATGATCATAGATATTCTAAATTGCCTACTTCTAAATTAGATCTCCTCATTGTTTTCTGGTTGTGCTTTTGTTTTCTTCTCCTGTTCTAACTTGTATTTTAATTTTCTTCCAGGCCTTGAATGTCATCAATATGCAGTTCATTCCCTTTTTCCAGATCATTAACAAAGACACTAAGAAAGACTTAATCTAAGGTGAGGCACTGCTTCATAACTCTCCATTTTTCTTTAGCAGTGCATTTTGTTAATGATCTTCTACACAGATTTTAGTAAATATAACTATGCTTTCATGTATCAAAAGTGATTTAAATTGATTTTACAGGTAAGATTTCATTAAGTGCTTCACTAGAATATTTCATATGTAGTGCTTTATTTCATCTAGTGATTTTATTGTTCTATTTTAAAAAACAATCAAGCTGTGGGAGTAAAATTTTATCTACTTCTTTGATATATGTCACCTTCTTTTTAGGGTAGCAGAATTGCTGCAAAACAAGACTAGTTGTGCTCAACAGCAAATTGTGAGACTGGCTCATTGACAGAAATTTAAAAGTAAAATAAAAAGAGAAAAAAATGGCAGAAAGAAAAAAATTACTAAAGTGAGCTTGGAAAAGAAGAACATCTGTGCTTATACCTACTTCTGACTGTAGCTGAAATGAGAGGGAAAATAATCTTATTTTCCAAATATATTCCCCTTTCTTCCACCTTCTCCTTGTCTGGGTTCATGCTTGAATATGATTCAGTGAGTTTCCGTATCAGAGATTGACAGACACTATTTTTAGGAATTTTAAAAACTTCTGCATCATTTAATTTCATAGTTAACTGATTTAGTATTTTACAAATAAAAATACTGGCTATTGCTTATGACAGTACTTCTTCCAGACCTTCACCACATCATTCATGTTTCCACATTTTATACTGTAAGAAGCAATGAACAGGCTTTCACTAATGACCTTCTCTATGTAATTAGTGATTTATATGCATGCATCTTACTTAGCCTCAGTTATTTTTAATCCCTTTTTGTAAGGCATATATTTCATACCTCTGATCATCTCCACCTCACCCAGTTCTTTAGCCAGAATTTGCAGCAGCAGATACAATTCAAAGCATGGGGACACCATGGGTTTAATTATTACTTATAGGGGTGTTTCCTACTTAATTTTCTGGGCACGTCCTAATGTTCATTCAATCCCTTTGCCAGCTGTAAGCATTGGACTCATGTTTTTGCAGTCTGTAGACCAATAAACATATCTACACACACCAAAAAAAAAAAAAAACCCAAAAAAACTAACATATCTTAAACTAGCTCTTGAGTGATAACAGTTCATTGAAAAGCTATCATTTTGTTACTCTGCGAAGGATTGCTTCTCCACTCATGGGTCATTTACCATTATAGATAGTGAATTTCATCATTTATTTCAGTTTGAAATAGATCCCTTACTTTCTTCAATGTAAAACAAAGACACTCCTTCATCTCCCCTGCGGTGAATTCATATGGCCTGAAATTGTGCCAGGGGAGGTCAACATTGGATATTAGTAAAAGTTTATTTACTAAAGGAATGGTCAGGCATTGGAACAGGCTGCCCAGGGAAGTCCACCAAGTCACGTCGACATGGCACTGTGGGACATGGGTTAATGGCCATGGTGGTCTTAGTTCGGCAATTGGACTAAATTATCTTAGAGGTATTTAAAAAAAAAAAAAAATTCCATGATTTAAATTTTATTCTACAACATTTACTTCTTCTATGAGTGTGGAAGGTGAAGTGGGTGAGGTACATGGCTGACACAGTAGGTAAGCACAAAGGGGAAATAGTAAGGAAATGGGAAAGGTAAAGAGATATGAAAGACAAACTGAAGGGGACAGTAGAATTATAAATTAATTTTAAAATTAGGGGAAATCTGAAACAGTCCAGGCTGCCTGAATGAAAAACTCAACCATTTATATATCAAAATAAGAAACCCTGAGTCTTAAATTATTTCACTTAAGTGAGTATTTTGCTAGTGAATACCAGTTGCAAATGTTCACCCATTTCCTGTGTTTTGTACCTTTCTAATAAAGGGACTATCCTTGCTTTTTGCACAAAATCTACTTTCTGAGGTAAGTGTGACTCTTTATTTTTCCTGTTTATATGGCAAGAGAATGCCTGGAGGTGGAGAGTTTCTCATGCAACTGGAGCTTAGTGTGCTGAGTCACTGTCCTTTGATGTGTGACGGACAGTCTGCAAAATGTTAAAGAAAATTTAGTCTCTTTTCTACACCCCAAATACAGAATTAAAATATCTTTCCATGTTATTAAAATGTTTCTGATATGTCATTTATGAATTTGAAATCACCTGAATTTAGTTTTAACTACACTGTAGATGAAATTAGTTATGGTGCTGGGCCTCTTTTTACTTGTTTCAATAATGGCTAAAGTGCTCAGTGTTCAGTCTAAATATAACAACATTTTGTTCTGAATATGTCTTTTTAGAGTGTTTACTTGGCATTTACTAGATGAGTCCTCTAAATAATGTAATTCTAGGAAAAGCTTCCTCAAAAGATCATTTTCTAAGTTGAAAAAGTAATTGTGATTTTCCCCTGAAATTACTTCTTTTTCCACCTCAGACTGATGGCATAATACTCCAGATCTTCTTACACTTCTTGAATCCTCTTTTGCCAGTAATATTTCAATGATGTGAGTGGATATTTATTGCCAATCACAAACTAGGAAATAATAGGAAAGAGAAGTCTCATGTAATAACTAGGTTCAGCTGGCTGAGGCAACTCCGGTGTAGAAAGTCACTTGCTCCTGGGGCAGTACTGATGAATAGGAATGCTTGCAGCAATTCAGGGCACATAAAAGTGTGCAATGAGTGACTTTCAGCCATTCCTTGTTTTCCTACCTGCACAATTCTGGCTTCTCTGATTTGCATAGAAGAGCAGGACTTTCCTGATAGACATACACCTAATCCTGTCTGATGTAATAAGACTGATTTCTTGTATGATACTTCTGATTTTTCCTGGAGTACTTCATACCAGGTCCTACTCGACATTGTTGCAAAACTTATCTTCAGTTCAGCGCTTATATTTTTCTCTCGGTTTCCTTTGGTTTCCTTCTCCCTCCTTCGTGTAAGGATTTTCTCATTCAAGATTACTTAACCATTAATGGAGAATTTCAATGGAGCTCTATCTTCTTAAGTGACACTTAAGAATGACCAAAATAACATGGCAAGGAAGACTGTACAATTGAAAAAGTAATTACACAGTGAGGACTTACAGTAATCTTTATTGTAGTAGCAGCATTTTGGATTATTTTTATTACAATATGATTTTTATGCATGACTTTTCATATCTAATGTATCTGAGATAGGCTCTTGGTGTTAGTAGTAATGGATATTACACAAAAAAAAGCATCAGCCGGATGGAATATACAGGACATCAGAATCATAAAAATGGACAAATTATTCTTTTGAAGTGCTTGTTAAATAAATAGCCAACTGGCACACAGGAGGAAACACGAAAGAATGGGCTTTATATTGATAGAAGATAAGGTTTTGTTTGGAATTTTTTTCTATATATTATTTAAATTGTCCTAAACCAAAGCTGACCAGTCTTATTACTCTTCTTGATCTTGAGTTATCCTTGTATGTTCTAATCCTTTTACTTAACTACTTCCTTCTTTCAATCCACCAGTTAATGAAGAGATATTGAAGCTGCCCTTTAAAATACATCGAGTTAAAACTGATGTCATAAGGTTAGGCCAGTTTTATTTTTAAAAACCCAAACAAAATAAAACTCTCAGTCCAACAAAACAAGATTATTTTAATTGGATGGTCTCATGCTACAGTAGCTTCTGCTATGGTAATTTGAAGTCTGCTTTTGTGTGTGGATTTGCAAAACCTGCAGAAAGAAAACAATAAAATATTTGACTGTCAAACTCTAGGCAATCTCACCTGAGCTTGGCTTGATAACTTAGTATGTTTACGATAAATCTTTTAACTTGGTTAAGTTCCTTCTATTTTTCTTAATAGAACTATGTTTTGCAAAAATCTGCAGCAAAATATAGCTCTTAATTCTCATAAAAGTTCTGAAACAAAGCCCTTTAATATGTTCAGGAATTAAAGCTGATTTTACAGTTAAAGTATTTTATTTTCTTATATATCTCTCCAGAGTACAAATGTATCCACCTCTTCTGTGTCACATCATATCCTTTTAATTCAGAATATGTAATCTGTTTTACTTGGCAACTGTTTCTTAAGTGGAAAGATGAACTAGCATAACATAATCTCATTTGAATTAACATCAGCTGTTTCCAGTGCTTCAATATTTATCACATGGCTATGAAGACTTGAAAATCTCATCTGTTTTTTGCTTGTTTGGGTTTTTTGATTGTTTGTTTGTTTTGTAGTAATACACACATTAGCAGAACATGGAATGCACTAAGATCAAAGTACTCAAAAAGCAGCTCATCTGGGCTGACACCTCCAGTATTAATGGTGTATGAAAATACACATCCTTTGTATTATCTTCCCATTTGGCCTGTATTAATGTGTATATATTAAGTACATTACATGAGTCCAAAGCTCTTAATTCATTACAGGACACTCAGGCTTTGCTTTTTCTTTGTTTCATCAATTTACTAAGGAAAAAAAAAAAATCGTGCTTTGCATTTGTAGTGGAAATTAATTCCATTTCCACTAATTCAGATAGAAGTTTAAGTTCAATAGGACAAAAAAAAAAAAGTAATATGAAATATTATTAGTGAAGCATTTGTCTCGATGAACTTTGCTTCCAGCATGGATGTGTATTTCATTAACATCTTGTCCTCTGGACAAAATTTAAAGCTGACTAGTTTAACAGAAGCAACATGCAGCCAAGCAATCAAACAATATGGATTTGTTAGGGGTAAATTGTTTCAAAACAATTAAATATCCTTCTCTGACAGGTAACAGACATCATGAACTGAAGAGAAGTGGTAGGTGTCATGAATCTCGGTTTAAGGAAAGCTACAAACATGAAATGAAATAAACTACCACTGATGGCTGAAAAGTCATTCTCAGAGCAGATAGTTCTGTTTTACTGACAAAATGGAGAAATGTATTGACTGGGATTCTGCAGGGATCTGGCCAAGGTCTGGTGCTGTTAAAATTTCTGTTAGTAATCTCTTTGATGGAACAGAATAAGTTCGTATTGAATTTGCAGATGACAGGAAAAGCTGAAAGTATGCTGGAGGACAGGCACGAAATCAAAATGATTTCGACAACCAGAAGCATGATCTAGGATAAAAAAAGGATGCTGTTCAATAAAAGTAACAGCACTAGGCAGGAATCATCAGGACAATACAATATCAAAAAGGCAAAAGGGATAACAGGTGATTATAGTTCAAGTCTTGTATCTGATCACACTCTGAATCTAAGCCGTTACATGTCCCTTGGAAACATAAGGAGGCATTCATGCTGCTAAGCATATTAAGTAATACTTTTCTTTCTGCTCAGCATTTTTAAGTCCCCAGAGAGACTGCCTCTTTGGTTTGGGGCACAACATTGCAAATAAGAGATATACTAATCAGAAAATATCAATAATGTTTTGTGTCTTGAAAACTTACAGAAAATGTAAATATTTAGCCTAGAGAAACACAGGGCAGGAGAATGTTTCCTGATATCAAAGATGCAAAAAAGCTGCTGAAAAGAAATCTATTCTCACTATCCATGGTATGTGATGAGGGAATATGTGAAGGGAAATCTACATCAAAGAAGATTCAGTTTGAATATTGCACAAAACTTCACAGCAAGTGTGGGGAAGCACTTGAAGAGTCTGCTTAGGAGAAGTTACAAACATTAATGATGTAATTAAGATCAAGCTATGCAAACATTTTTTATCATGGGTATATTGAAGTGGTTTGGAAGACTTCCTAGGATTTCCTTGTTCCCCAAGAACTTTTGTCATAGTCTTGTAAAATTGATAATCTCTCAGCTTTTGAATAATAACAAAGAACACTAACCAAATAAAGTGGCACTTAGAAGAGGAAGCATTTTTTTGATGTGTAATTTGTTCCTCTTTTCCTTTGCTGTATTTGTCTTTGTCTTCTTGCTTTCAAATTTTCTCCTCTCTTCCCATTTATCTCTATTTTTATAAACCTCATTTCTTATGAGAGCAAAAAATCCTCTTGAAATTGATCCATTGACCTTTTTCAGGCTCTCACATGGGAAGTGTATTCATTCACTACATCAATGATTTTTGGATGAGTAATGAACCATTGGCATTATTGTGGCATACAAAACACACAAGATTCAACATTAAGCATTTGCTAAAGTTTGCAGGTGTTGCACAGAAGATGATATTTTTCAATTTATTTTACAAACTGCAATATTGACTAGACTAGGGGGAAGGAAATCAAACACAACAACAACAACAAAAATCGAACAATACCAGAACAAAACAAACAAGTAGGCAAAAACACTGATTTTTGAACTTTCTAAAATGCATGACTTAATCACAGAATTGTCAGGATTGGAAGGGACCTCAAGGATCATCTAGTTCCAACAGCCCAGCCATAAGCAGGAACACCTCGTACTAGATCAGGAAGCCACATCTGGCCTGGCTTCCACCACTTCACAGGGCAACCTGTTCCAGTGTCTCACCATTCTTTTGATGAACTTCTTTCTAATGTCTAATCTAAATCTACCCTCCTCTAGCTTGGATCCATTCCGCCTAGTCCTATCACTACCTAACACCCCAAAAAGTACCTCAGCAGCTTTCTTGGAGGCCCCCTTCAGATATTGGAAGGCCACGATAAGGTCTCCTTAGAGCCTTCTCTTCTCCAAACTGCAAAACCCCAACTCACGCTCTCAGCCTGTCCTCATAGCAGAGGTGCTCCAGCACTCTTATAATCCTTGTGGCCCTTCTCTGGACATTGGACACATTCCAGCACTGATTTCATCCGTGTTGGGTGTTTGGAATCTGAATGTCATAATTTAAAACACAAGCAGCAATAATTTTATTTTCTTTCTGATTTTTCGACATGTAAGCTGCACAAGACTGAGAATTGAGAAACTAAGATTCTTAAATAATTTCAGGAATTGGAATTTTAAAAGTGAAAATTATATATAGAGATACAGGCTGTCATGGAAACATAGTATTTATGTACAGAATCATTTGAAACACATGCATAGGACATTTTACCTCCCCAGTTCATTCACCAAAACTCAAAAGTTTGGGTTATCTTTATAGTCTAGTAATTATTGTCCTTGCAATACATGATTCACTCTTAATCTTCAGGTTCATTGGGCTAGGTTATGATAAATATATGTCATCTGAAACTTTTTGGAAGAAAGCACAGCTTATTGTCTTTGCTTAAATGCCCATTTAGAAGATTAGAAAATATTTTAATTCAGTTCATCACAGATCCTGGGGAAAGCTCATCTCATGCTTATATTTACTGCAAATTTCAGAAACAAGTGATTCACATTAAGAGAAATAGGAACAACAATTTATGCTTGTAATTTTTGAGGTAATTGTTATTATTATTATATTTTTAATTTTACATTTATTATTGTGCTTAAAGGTTAAAACAAAATTTGGCTGAGGCAGCTTTTCAAGTCAGTGTCCATCTGAAATATTGCTGTCCCATAAGAGCCTCGACGTGACAGTCAGGAGTCGCAGTTCATCACAGGAACATATCGCACTGATGTCATCAGCTGGGCAGCATTCGGGTTTCCTCAGGGACAGGAAAGGAGCCAACTACAACACTTTTTCTGACAGCTATCCAAGCATTATTTTACTCTTCCATCTGTTTCTCTCTCTAGTCTACTATTTCTGTCCCTTACACAGAAAGGTCTTCTTCCATTCTCTGCTATTTCATTATTAGCTCTGCAAAAGCTGTTATGTGTATTTCTCTTTATATACACAATAAGGTAATAGAGTGAAAAGAATCAGGGATTTCTACTTTTTAAGTACACATTTCTTACTAAAACCAGAAGAAAGAGCTCTGTTTAATACAAAATAAATGCATACAAATAACAAATGAAAGTGCACTGATAAAATATTTCCAACCTGAATTTTTCTGAAATTCCAGGGGGAAGAAGTAAAACCAATATTCATTCTCATTTCTTTTTGGCTTGTATTTTCCAGCTCATTGGCCTGCTAAATATGAGGGCCTTCGGCCAAGTTTGGGGCAAGTTTGCATAAAAATTCTCACCGAATTTGCATAATATAGATCTAAGAATAAATCATAGTGAATTCAGCATCACAGTGCAGGATACAAACCCCGTGATTCTGTGAAGGTCAATGAAAGGCTCTAACTTTGCTGGTGTAGGAACAAGCCTTGATCAGTCCCTCTAGAAGCCTGCTACAACAGAACTGGTGTTTTGAACGGTACTTTGTTATTTCAATATTGAGGTCTTTGTGGGTTGACCTTGGCCAGCATCCAGACACCCACCAACAGCCCAGTTCAGAACAGGACAGAGGGAGAATGGAGGATAAAACAGCCCATGGATATAGACAGGAAGATCATCTTCTTAAACTTATCAATTACCGCCATGAGCAAAACAGATTAGACTTGGGGAAGATTAGTTTAATGTAATTTATTGCCAATTAAGATGTATTTGGGTAGTGAGACACAATGAGAAAATTAAAACATCTTCTGCCCATCCTTTTTCCCAGGCTCAACTCCACTCCTTCATTTCAGACTCGTCTACCTCCTCTTTCCACTGATGGAAAAGCATGGAGAATGGGAGCTGTAGTCACTTCACAACAGCTTGTCTCTGCTTCTCCTTCTTGCTCACACTTTTCTCCTGATCCAATGTGAGGGCCCTCCCATGAGATGCAGTTCTCCATGAGTCTCTCAAAAGTGGGTCGTTCCCAGACACTGAATTTCCTTTCTGTAAGTATCCACCTGCACTGTTGCCTGCAGCATTTCCTTTCCCTCCTTCTTCTCTGACTGGTACTCACAGGGTTATGTCTCACTTTTTTTCCTGTCTGATATTTTACAACCTCTCTTAAATTCATTTCCTGGAGATGCAACCCATTTGACTGATGGGCTCAGCTGTGTGCTGTGCTGTATCTGCTGAAGCAGTAGGAACCATCAGCACCCAGTGCAGGTAACCCTACAAGCCCTATAGCTAACACGTGGACATGGACATCAAATTTACATTCAATAATGGAAAAATGAAGGAAAAGTAGGACATTAGTTTATCTCCTGATATAAACATTGTCAGGAGGATAATAGAGAATAATATGTCATCTCTTTTTTTTTCAGTAATCTCCATTTGTTGTCTCACAGAACTTGTAATGCAGGGGCAGTAAAGATGTCTCATTCTCTTTTACAGCTTACAGGAGCTATAGGTAGAGATGGTATTTTCTCAGTGAGGAAGCAAGTGAGTTAATTCTGAGCCTGCTAGATGACACAGCATGCCTCTCATAGGCCTATTAGATGTTCCACCATTTTGTAAAGCCTGCATTAGATCTCCTTTCTTCATCTCCAGGTAGTCTTTCAGTTTCAGTAGCATGTCCTTTTTCTCCACAATGGTTGCTGAACTGACTTCTGAAAAACATCTAATTGCCCACTCTTTAGCTTCATTGGTATGCTCAAGATTTCCTAGAAATGTAAGGCATCTTCTGGGCTTTCAGAGTTATTTCAGGGTTATTTTCAGTGCAGTGTATGAAGCTCTTTAGGGAAACATCCAAATTCAGAGTGCAGCTGTGTAGCAGTCCTGCTTACTTATCTGTTTTTGCTGTGCTGGTACCTCATTAGTATCAATCCTTTTCCCCTGTCACTTCCGTCATGCTGCGTTGTGTTAGGGCTGGAGAAAGGATGTTTGTTCAGGATTTTGTGGTTTTTTTCTTTATCATTGGGACTCTTCTGTTTAGTATTTTAATTTCTTTTTCCTCTCTTGTTTTCTGCTTCCAGCAGAAACATCAGAAAACAGAGGCACTCTGATGGACCTGTTTCAATGAATGTGATCGAATGATTGATAAAATGTATCCATTAAAACCTCATTTAACTGCATCTGACTAGTCTAAACTGACTGTATGCGTTAGTCATAGCAGCTCATTCCAGTTACATATTCAGGCACTAAGGAAAGAACATTTCTCTTTGTTTTACTTAGTTCAGCCAGTTTTCCTATGTTGTACTAGAAAATAATCCCTAGAAAGATTAACAGCAGTTCTCCATGTATGTTATGATTGTGCTCCCACTGTGATAGAATAAGAGAATGGTTTAGATCAGAAGGAATCTCAAAGATCATCCAGTTCCAACCCACTCCACCCCCCATAGGCAGGGACACCTCCCACTAGATCAGGATGCTCAAGACCTCATCCAGCCTGGCCTTGAACACATCCAGGGAGGGAGCAGCCACAACCTCCCTGGGCAACCTGTTCCAGCGTCTCGCCACCCTCACTGTGAAGAACTTCCTCCTAACATCCCATTCAAATCTCCCCTCTGCCAGTTTGAACCCATTAGCCATTATCCTATCATTACAAGACCTTGTGAACAGTCCCTCCCCAGCCTTTCTGTAGGCCCCCTTCAGATACTGGAAGGTTACTATAAGGTCTCCTCGAAGCCTTTTCTTCTCCAGGCTGAAAAGTCCCAACTCCCTCAGCCTGTCCTCATAGCAGAGCTGCTCAAGCCCTCTGATCATCTTTGTGTCCCTCCCCAGCCTTCCTGTAGGCTGCTTTCAGATACAGGAAGGCTACTATAATGTCTCCTTGAAGCCTTCTCTAGGATGAAGAGACACAACTCTTGCAGCCTGTCCTCATAGCAGAGCTGCTTCAGCCCTGTAATCATCTTCATGGCCCTCCTCTGGACTTGGTCCAACAGTTTGGTGTCCTTCTTTTGCTGGGGGTTCCAGAACTGCACACAGTACTCCAGGTGGGGTCTAATAAGAGCAGAGTAAAGGGAGAGAATCCCCTCCCTGGCCCTGCTGGCCACACCTCTCTTGCTGCAGCCCAGGACACAGCTGGGTGGCTGGGCTGTACGTGCATACTGCTAGCTCACGTTGAGCTTTTCATCAACCCAGACTCCCCAGGTCCTTATAAAGCTACTATTTCTTGAGTGCATCCCCTTATAATCCCTGGGCAATGTGGTTTAACTGTATTAGCGTTAAAAGTGTCTCACTGTATGCCAGAGTTCTCTAATATAGGAAGTGAATGAGGAAGCTATGAAGTACAGCTAAGGCATCACTAAGTGACTGAAGGAATTCTCTAGACAAATTGTTGCATGATAAGTCTTTATGTATTTTTTCTTGAGGGTGGCAGTCATTTACAACTATTACAAGAATGGTAGCGGTTGGGAGGGAACTAGTCCAATGCCTCTGCTAGCACAGGTTTGCCTAGATTAGGTTCACAGGACTTTGTGCAGGCAGGTTTCGAAAGTTTCCAGATAAAGAGACTTCACAATCTCTCTGGCAGCCTGTTCCAGTGCTCCAGCACCCTCAAAGGAAAGAAGTATTTCCTTCACAGAAGGAAAGCATCACAGAAGATTGGTCAAGCATGACTTCTTCTTTGTGAATCCACGCTGACTACTCCTGCTAATCTTGATTTCCTCCACTTGCTTAAGGCTGCCCTCCAGAGTGAGCTTCTTCCTGTTCCTTTCCAGGGATAGAAATGAGACTGACTGTCTAGCAATCACCTGGATCCTCCTTCTTGCCTTTTTTGAAGACTAGAGTAACACTGGCTTTCCTCCAGTCCTCAGGCACCCCTTTTGTCCTCTGTGACCTTTCAAAAATGATGGAGAGTGGCTTAGCAATAATCTTAGCCATCTAACTCAGCACTCATGGGTTCATCCCATGAGGGACCACGGATTTGAGGGTGTCCATCTTGTCCAGATGATTGATAACCCAGTCCTTCCTGACTAAGAGAGAGTCTTGCTTTGCTCCAGACTTTATCACTTCCCTCTAGAGGATTGGGATTTCTAAGCACTGGTGTTAGCAGGAAAGACTGAAGCAAATATAGCATTCTCTGTATCTTCCATCACCAGGTCACCCTCCTTATTCAGCAGCAGGCCCACAGTTTAGCTAGTCTTCTTTTTCCTACTGATGTACTTGAAGAAGCCCTTCTCATTGTCTTTCACATCCTTTGCCAGATTTAATCCCAACAGGTCCCTTTAGTTTTTCTCATTGCTTTCCTACATGTTCTGGCTATATTGCTATATTGCTCCCTTTTTCCACATACTGTAAATCTCCTTCTTCCATCTGAGTTTTTCCAGAAGTTCCTTACTCATCCATGCAGTTGTCCCACCTCCTTTACTTGATACCTTAGTCATACAGATGCATTGATCTTGAGCCTGGGAGAAGTGGTGGTCGAATAGTAACCAGATCTCCTGGGCCACGCTTACCTTGGTGTAAACTGGGAGGAATATAGATAAGAACTGGTATAAATGAGAAGAAAGCCAGCTAGAAATATTTTTAAATTATTTTTTATGTAATCAATTGGGAGAAAAAAATGAAGATACAAAGGCCTTATTTAGCCCCCAAATATTTAGTAAGTAACACAATTTACTGAAGTGTAGGTAACACAGTCTTGAAATATCACATGTCTAAATTCATGAACAAAGGACTGGAATCTCATCTTCTATATTCCTCCCAATGGAGGCTTAATAACTTGCTTCTGCAGGAACATTATAAAAAAGAAACAACTCAAATGTATTTGGAAGCAAACACAGTGGTGGAAATGTCTCTTGTTGTTATGAAAAGCTACGAAAACCATACTGAAAAGCTGTATAATGTTGTAGTCAAATCACAGGAGGAAAGAAAATGTCAAAACAAAGTAAATTAGAAAAGAAACTAAAACCAGGAACTCAGAGGTACTTTACAAACTCTTCCAGTATACAATAGCCAGAAAATGCTCTATTTCACAATTACTGTTCAATACACAGGGAGAAAAACTCTTGTTTTTGTATCTAAAACCAAAATGCTATTTTTAAATCGATGATGAAGTATAAACTTGGAGAAGTGCTTGACTCATCAAACATATTCAGCTTGGTTATTGTTGTGTGCCTTAAAATACCAGCTGTGCAACCATAATTATTAAATTTTTAAAAATAAAGCAAGCTGTAACTCTGGGAGAAAATTCATGCAACTGAACACACTCCAGAGACATTCACAGCAGCTAGGTCAAGCGTTTAAAGTGGTGGATTCTTCCAAAACTTGAGTTTTTCCAAACTCCACTCTGTCCAGATGAGTTTGAGCCATCCATTAAAAGTATTAAATGTGAAAGGTTTGGAATCAGGATGAACTGCAGTGTATGTATTTTTGAAGCTTCAGAGCAAATTTAAAGGTGACTATTCAGATAAATTATGAATTTCCAGCTGTTATGTTTCCTACGCTGCCAGAAAAATACACTTTTTTTTTTTTCTCTATGACTTTTGTTTTAAGTGAATGACATCTACTAGGAGCAAATATAAATTTCAGCTTGATGGAGAATTGGAAAACAGAGACAGGAAAAGCACTATCTCTTTATGTAAAAAGTACAGTCTGTATAACCCCACAAAGGGACAGGGAGAGCATACAGAATCGTCTAAGAACAAAAGATGGAAGATGTACTAAATTGTCCATCTCTTCTGCTGTTTCTTATCCACCCAAACATGAACAAGTACCTTTTATATCATATCACATCACCCCAACAGACCTTTTCAACACAGTTTGCAGACCCTTCCCTGCTGTTCGTTAGCACTTTATGAGTGACTCTAGACCTCCCTAGCCACATACTGCTCTGCTGTGCAGCAATATCACCTAGGGCTATTAATTCGGGACTTTTGCTATCACACATTTAGGGGTCACCTTGTCCTTTTGTGAGTGGCAAACACATCTCACTATGCACCTGGCAAAAAAATCCATCTTTGAGAGATGATATTGCTGAGTGAAGTATTGAAAGTTTTGTTAGCAATGTGAGATAGTCCATACCCATTTTTATGAGTGTCTATATTACTACAAACTATCTGCTCTTGTCTTTGTACTACTCATTCATGTTGCTTTAGGTTATCACATAGGTTCTGCTATTACACTGGAACTAAAGCTCTGTTATCTTGATATTCTTCTTGGATAGCCTTAAGAAGGCTGTAATGGTTTGACCCCAAACATACATATATATATCCTACATAATTATGAGCAATGCTTGCTGCATGACAGAACTGGACATTGCTGGGATTTGTAAGGCTCACTGGATGTTATACATTTTGCAAAATGCCTTATTCCAGGGTGGGAGCTGCACTTTCTCTTTTTCCAGTTTTGATTCTTGTATGGGAACATGGCACAGGTTCCTCTATGAATTGGCACGCCATCCTAGGCCTTGAAAAACAAATCCTGTGGTGACATGGCACCCCAGAAAGAACTGAATCAGGTAATGAGACTAATTTCCTAAACAGCCTCATAGACACTTAGTCCAAGGAACACAGCATTGAGTGGGTGTATTATGCCCCCTATCATGCACCAGCTGCTGGGAAGGTTGAATGTTACAATGGCCTACTAAAAACCACTCTTAAAGCAATGGGAGGAGGAACTTTCAAAAACTGGAATGCACATTTAGTACAAGCCACTTGACTGGTTAACACCAGAGTATCTGTTAATCCTTTTCAACCCAACATGCCACATGCTGTAGAAGGTGATAAAGTTCCTGTGGTACACGTGAAGAATATCCTAGGGAAGAAAGTCTGGCTTAGCCCTACTTCATCTAAAGGCAAACCCATCTGTAGGACTGCTTTTGCCCAAGAACCAGGATGCACCTGGTAGATGATGCAGGAAGATGGTGAAGTTTATTGTGTGCCACAAAATTGCTCAGAATCATGTAGGATATATCATAGAATCATAGAATTGTCAGGGCTGGAAGGGACCTCAAGGATCATCTAGTTCCAACCACCCTGCCATAAACAGGAATGCTTTGCACTAGATCAGGTTGCCCAGAGCCCCATCCAGCCTAGCCTTAAAAAACTTCCAGGGATGGAGCTTTTACCACCTCCTTGGGCAATCTGTTCCGGTGTCTCACCACCCTTATGGTGAAGAACTTCTTTCTAATGTCGAAACTAAATCTATCCTCCTCTAGCTTGGATCCATTTCCCCTAGAATTGTTTAGGTTGGAAGAGACCTCAAAGATCATCCAGTTCCAACCCCCTGCCATAGGCAGGGACACCTCCCACTAGATCAGGATGCTCAAGACCCCATCCAGCCTGGCCTTGAACACATCCAGGGAGGGAGCAAACACAACCTCCCTGGGCAACCTGTTCCAGTGCCTCACCACCCACACTGTGAAGAATTTCTTCCTAACATCCCATTCAAATCTCTCCTCTGCCAATTTGAACCCATTCCCCCTCGTCCTGTCATTACAAGACCTTGTGAATAGTGCCTCCCCAGCCCCCCTGTAAGCCCCCCTTCAGATACTGGTAGGCTGCTATAAGGTCTCCTTGAAGCCTTCTCTTCTCCAGGCTGAAAAGCCCCAAGTCCTACCACTACATGAAACCCTAAAAAGTCCCTTGCCAGCTTTCTTGCAGGCCCCCTTCAGATATTAGAAGGCCACAATAAGGTCTCCTTAGAGCCTTCTCTTCTCCAGTCTGAATAGCTCCAACTCTCTCCATCTGGCTCCATATATATATATATATATATATATATATATATATATACATATACATATATATAAAGAGAGAGAGAGAGANAGGGCAGAAGAGGGAGAGAGAGAGAGAGAGAGATTGATCTCATACAATTATAATTACAGCAGACAAATACAATCTGTAGCAAAATAATGCATTGTATTGCCAGTCATTGACAACACAGTCGAAGTAGCAGAAATGCAGTACAATGGCATTAATGACAGACTTCAGATATGCCTTCAGTTTGTGGGTAAAGATAAATGCAGCAAAAGCTGCATGACATGCTCTAGCCACTTGTTATTTATGTTGAATGGAAAGTGTATTTTATGACATAGATGCAGATACTGTGAAGAAACAAAAGGGTTTGTGTAGTGGTAGCTTAAACTGATCTCAGGGATGCCTGCCAGAGTCCCCCTACTCCTTCCACCAGTCCTTCTTGGTCTATCTCCAGCAGAGATGATGCAGAATGCTGAATCAGCAGGAAATACCTAGTTTTACTGTAGAATTTGTTTTCCAGTGACACTGTGCTGAATGCAGGGCCTGGCAGGCACTTGAGCCAGCACAAGGAAGAGACTGGAATGAATAGCCAGGGATGGCAAGATGAAATGGCTTTAGAGCAACTGGTAATTAGAATTGTCACTGAAGCCACTAAAATTGCAGCCTATACTGCATCTAAAGACAGTCAGCAATTAAACTGTGTCCTACATGTCCAGTATATATCATCATATTGACTTGTGCTAGGTGTTAAAGTGTCAGAAACAAAATACTGACTTGCAATAATCAAAAGTGGAAGGAGATGGAAAAGCCAGGGAAATAATTGTATCTGAAAGCTCTTGGAAACTGGCCTAACTGGAAAGGCATATAAGGATATTTTCAGGTAAAAGCCTGATGTTGTTTGCTTCTTGTGCTCAGGTAAACAGAAATGCTGTAAACTAAGCAAAAATTATAGCCCTGTCTGGCACCAATCTTACCTTCTGCTGGAAATGACTTGGGAATATGCCAAATATCAGCTATATGGCCAGGCTGAGGATAATAAACAGTAATGTTATTTGAACAGTATTGATCAAAATATGTACTCAGTGCAACCATTTGCTTGTGTTTTTTTAAATTAGTCTTCCTAGCAACTTAAAACATCCTTTGAGCAGAGGACAGACATGACTTCCTTCCAGAAAAGGCTGGACAGCAGCAGGCTTTTCATACATGATATATGAGAACCTGTTCCTTACCTCTCACATCTCCACTACTGACTAAATGGTTTCTCACCTCTGATTTCATGAACTTGAATGGCTCACATGGCTCCTATAACTCCTACAAGGATAGTGTCATACTGGAATGCTCTGGTTTCATACTACATAAAAAGCAGCTCATGTTTGATCTCTCCACTTTGAAATTACCTTTGAATTGCTGGTTGTAATCAGGTTTACTTAAACCATCATCCCTGATGGCATAGACAACAATCCTTCAATGAACAGGTTGTCTTACTATGGAAAATCAGCTCTTCAGTATCAGGATTACTTCTTTACAGAGACTCCCAGTGATAAAAAAAAGCTAGACAAATCAACAGAAGCTGATTAACCATCACTACCTGTTCTATTACTGCCCCACAAATAGAGGATAATACATTTATCCATTTAATACACCTGTCTTAACTTGAGTAGAGCTTATGATGTTGTTTTCTTTTCCATGCTGTGATATGATTTTCTATAAGAAGGGAAACAAAACCAAAACAACCCCAAAACCCTGAGAAGCCAACATTAGCTTTAAATCCTGATGCTTGAATTACCGAACAACACTGTCTATCTCAGCAACAAAATCAATACATTTCAACTAAATATATATTTTTTTTTAACAAAGAAAAATGAAGATTTGTGATTATCTAAGAATGGCTGAAAAGGACAGAGGAAACAAAGCCATCAGAACAAAAAGTTATTTTCTCTTTTGAGATAAAAATATAAAAATTATTTTCTAAATGTGCTTCATTCAGTGTGCTCTGCAGAGTCAATCTAGCCCTTTCAGATTTCATCATTAATCATTCAACATTCTCCAATTCAACTTAGAGAAAGCTCCAAGTTTCAAGCAATATGATAATTTATTACTTATGCAAAATTCAGTCAAGGTTTGGTTGCAATCCCTTTTATGAACAGCATCAGCCAAGTTGCCAGGATGCATTTCCAAACTCACACAGCATTTAGCAGCAGCTACATAACTGCTAAAGTAGTGAAGCAGATCTGCTCAGACATGAAACCTGGATCTTTTCACAGGAAAGTTTACCTGATCAATTTGCCAGTCCTTTCATTTTTACAAAAGCAGCAGTCTTACCCTTCCAAATCTTTAAATACTTCTTATGAGAAAAAAAAAAAAAGCTTTTTCCACATATTGTTGGCTTAGAAAAATTTGGTCTTCTGTAGTGCAAATTCTAGCTCTGAATGCTGAACTTGCTGTGACAACGATATCCGTCTCAGAAGTTTCCATTGAAAGGCAGCTGCTGAGAGTAATGGTGGGAAAGAGTGAATGTCACATTTGGGGAAAAACAAAATAAAACAAACCAACCAAACAAACAGCACAAAAAAACCCAACAAAATAACCTAGGGAATGGGTCTGGAAAAGAAAACCACTGCAGAATAGCCTCCAAGCTCCGTAAAAAGACATGTCATATCAGACAAAATTACCTGCCAGGACTGAATGTTTTATGTCCTGAAATCTTAAATGCTGTTCTTCACACCACAGGCATACCTAATTTCATCCACTACTTACTGATTTTGCTACATATTTGTATTTTATTTACACAAGATTTTACAGTTGGCCAACTACCCTGAATGATGCTCGGGAGAAGATAGTAATGTTCCACATAAGCGTAAGTATGCATTAGACTACTGCTTTTCAGAATTAATTTCTACAGTTGAAATATTATTTTTACAGCATAGATTCCTTCAAATGTTAAAATCTACTGAATATAAGGAGTAGGTAACAGTTCTAAATTTTAAGAATTTTTTTTTTGCAAAACATAACTGGCACAGTGAGAAGTAACTTGGAATTTACAGGGGCAGAATTTTATGTGATTAATAACATCTGTAATTTCAATGAGAAGAAGTACATTAGAAAATTTACAAGAACAAAAAGACTTGTGTTTATGAATTGACTGATCTTCCTTATTCACTTTTATTTAGAAATTTCCTTTTAAAGCATCTCCTTTTAAAGCATCACACAAAGCACCTCTGATATTCCATTTCCATGAATACAATTATGTAGCATTAAACTTTAACTAAGTAACTATTCTCATAAAATTTTCTAAAATATTTCATTTAATTTTTAACTTTCTCCACATTTAAATTGATTTATAAAGTGTCAAAGATAAAATAAATTCTGAAATTCTCCTTATCTAAAAATAATTCCTGAAATTCTCCTCCAATATCAGCAATTACATCCAGCAGGCACATGAAGTGATCAGGGAACTGCAAAGCCCTACCAGTGCTTTTAAGACAAGGAAGGCCCATTTTCATTTGAATTTGTGGACACTGAGTGTCCCGTTATCGCTTTGGATGCATTCGGGCATTGGCAAGACAC
>VWZI01001681.1:267602-282016 GCA_013396835.1 Psilopogon haemacephalus | reverse complement strand
TGGGGGGGGGGGGGGGGGTTGTGGCCCAAATTATTTTAAAAGTAGAAAAAGATGGTGACTTTGATAATTTATTTTCTGCACGAGTAGGAGAGAAAGCCTTAAAGTAACAAGACAAAGCCAGCTAGAAATGGAAGACAGAAGAGCAACAATTGTTTACTAACCCACTGCAAATAACACAAACTGTGGTCACTTACCAGAGTCAGACCTGCACCACAGCAAGTAAAAACATGGCACAAACTATGGTGCCTGGTCCTAAATTGCTTTAAAAATTTATTAAGTCAAGAAAAGTCCACAGATCTTGTATGTTTTCCCTTGAAGAAAGAAAATGTAACCCCCACTACAGTAGCCTTTAACAGTCATTTATTAGAAATGCAGTAGGATTTAAGTGATCAGTGAGAAGCACTTCCAGGCTGATCACCTTTCTCATATGGCACAGAGAGCGAGGTCCGCTTGAAAAAGAACTGGTTTTGTGATTGCTGCACAGGAAACAAACTGCCTGGCCCTTCCCTGCAGCCAGCTGCTGGTTAACACCACCCACGGCTTGTTCTCGTCATCCCTGCCAAAGGATCTTCTCCAGGAGGGTGGTGACCAAAGCTCCACTACCGAGGGACGGCACAGATCTTGTAGGGCTCTGGTGCCATGGTGATGCCCAGCTTGGGCTTGAGGCTGTAGGTGGTGCCCAGGGGTGGCTGGAAGGTGAATTTCTGGAGCAGAGATGTGAAGAAGAGGAAGAGCTCGGAGCGGGCCATCACCTCACCCAGGCAGGAGCGCTTCCCTGGGGAGACAGGCACCCATAGCACCCTCAGCCAACACTGCCTGCCCAGCTGCATTCACTGATGAAAAAGCCTCTGCCTTCCCTTAGGACAGTGGTGCAGCTGTGCTACCCCCTTCCCAGGATGAGATTTGTTGCCTGACTCGAGTTCTCCAGAAGGGTGTTAGTGTTACAGCATGGCTGCTCCATGACGTGCAGGACACGGCAAGGGCACCTGTGTGTAACTGTGCACACACAGTGTGTCATCCCTGGGCTGTCAACAGGCAAGTCCCTACTGAACTCAGCCACGTAGGAGCAGGAGCACACAGTAATGTTCTTGCCTTGGTGAGGGGGTTTCTAGTCTCTCTGGCATTTACGGTCTATTATTCATCCTCATCTCTCCCTGTGTATTGTGAAGAGAAACAGCTAGGAGCAAGGTTGTGGGGTGGCAATGTGAGCACAACATGAGTGGTATCAAATTTAGCCAAAATCTGCCCTATCTATTGCTCTTTTGTGTCTTCACCTTGCAGTCAGATGTCCCACCCCAGTGCTTCACAAAGGAACACCAAAAATGCAGCAAAACTTACCCATAGAAAAGGGTATGAAAAGCTCCTTTCTCTGGAACTGACCATCCTTCAGGAAATGCCCAGGGTTAAAAGTGTGTGGAGTTTTCCACTGGTTCTTGTCAAACATCAAGGAGGTTAAATTTGTTATTGTGAAAGTCCCCTAAGAGAAAATGAAGAAGAGATTGCACTTTGTCACTGGCAGCAGGAGAGACATTTTTCTCTCTCTCCATGAAGAACATCCATAGTCAAATTCTGCAGGAATTATTTCTCCAGAACCCTCTAGCCAGTTTTTTTCACTTCTTGTCTGTTTGGAGGTGTGCTTATTACATAACCACATTTTTCCCTCATCAGCATCACTTTATCTACTGTACTCTTGGGCCAAAGTTCCTGTCAAAGCTATATTAGTTGTGATCTGTGCCTTGCTGCTCTGTGTTTCGCCTTGCTGGAGGTGTTTCGCCTTGCAGTGCTCTGTAGAATTTTGTGTGCTAGAGACCATTGTGTGGGTGGCACAAACACATGTTCACTGGGAGTGAACTCTGGACAGGGGAGAAACACTGTGGGTCTGCCCATGCTATTTATGCATGAGGAACCTAGCCAAGAGAATCATGCTTGGGGAACTGGGAGTCTCCGGCTAAAGCCTCAGCACTGGGGTTACCTTTGGTATGGTGTAGCCACCCACGACTGTGTCCCTGGTTGGTGCTCTTGGCACGTTGAATGGGATGATGTTGCCTATCCTCTGCACTTCATGGATGACAGCATTGGTGTAGGGCATTTTGTCCCTGTCCTCCAGGGCTGGCTGCTTCATCTGCCCGATCACCAGGTCAATCTCAGACTGCACGTGAGCTGGAGGCAAAGATCAGGGATCAGCTAAGGACAGACCTGAAACTCTTTAAACTGAATTTAAAATCACAGAATCCATTTTGTTGGAATCCAGTCCAACCACTGACCCAGTACTGAAGTGTCAAGATATAAAGTTGGCAAGTCCCAGGTCTATGCACTGCTTTAACACTCCAGGGATGGTGACTCCATCTCTGGTGACTCATCTGGTGACTCTGCCTGGGCCAGATCATTCCAATTTTTTTGAGAACTCTTTCATTGAAGAAATATTTCCTGATATCCAGCCTGAACCTTACATGGCACAGCTTGCAACATTTTCCTCTTATACTGTTGCTTGACACCCACTAGAAGAGGCTAGCCCCCTCCATGCTTCAAGATAGATGTAGAGAGCAATGAGGTCTCCCCTTGGACACCTCCCCTTTTCTAGCCTGAATAACCTGAGCTCCCTCATTTGCTTCTTGGAGATCATGTGCTCCAAGCCCCTGGCAAGCCTTCTTGCCCTTCTCTGAATACACTCCAGCACATTGACATCTTTCCTATAGTAAGGGATGCAGAACTGAGCCAAATATTCAGTGTGGCCTCACCAATGCTGAGTACAAAAGGATGATCAAATCCCTTTTCCTGCTTGGGATTCAGGGGCCTGGTTGTACCTTGAATTTCTGGATGGACGGCCATATAGAGCAGAGCCCAGCGCAGGGTGGTGGCAGTGGTCTCGGTCCCAGCAAGCAGCAGGTCCAGCACACATGCCACCAGGTTTTCCTCCTGGAAGCTGTTGCTGCTGTCATCCTTCACAAAAAGCTGCATTAGTGCCACACAAAGAGAGAGGGCTGCCCTGACACTAGGCTTAGTCCCAGCCAGCAGCAAGGATTTTGGCAGAAGCTGCTGGCCCCTTGCATCTGCATCTTGCTGATGCGAGGCCTGAAGCTGATCTCCAGCTTAGGGCTCATAAACGGCCACACAGGCAGCTCAGATTAAGCCTTTGTGCTCTTTCTGCATTCCTCCTGATTTCTAAGAAGTGCTGCAGAAGGGTTTGGTTTGTGTTGCTGACCTTGGCCATCTCCTGCAGGTAGCTGTCAATGAGGTCCCGGCTCTCTGAGGGATTCCAGTCTTCCTTGTGTTTGTAGATCCTCTCCATTACAAAACTTTTCATCACCTTACAGTTTTTAAAAATGGTTTGATGTGATCCAGGCAAGAATTTCATTATAGTTGGGAAAGATTGGTACAGCTTTGGACACAAAGGAGAAAAGGAAATTGAATAAATGACTGAACCCCCTCTTTTGTTAGCAAAACTTGAGGAGCTTGCAATGTCATGCTTGCTAAATTGCTGGAGCTGATGGAAGTAGCTCAGCTGCAGAAGAGCATTGCAAGGTTTTGGTGTTCCTGTTATGGAGTGACTTGTGTATTCCCCACATTACAACAGGCAGGTTGGCAGGCAATGAGCAGGACAGGTGAAGCTGGGTGAGAGAAAGCAACGTGAGCCTTGCATAGCTTGAAAATTATGTCCCTGCTGACTCTACAAGGGGATTATGCTAGATGACCTTTAAATGTCTCTTCCAATCCAAAGCATTCTCCAATTAGAATGTGAAAAAACAATTGCAGCAAATATTCCTTGTGGAAGGGAACAAGGAATGACAATGAAGTGTGTTGGTGAAAACACTACAAGTTTTGAGCTTGACTCTACAGAAGAAACTATGATCCTGCAAAGCTGCACACCACCCATGCTGCTGGTGAGATGTCTGTACCTGGCCTGCTATGGTTGCATGGAGCCTAACTGTCTCGTCCAGCAGCTGCAGCAACTTTTGGAAGTCCTCATCGTGGTATTCAAAGCGGTTGCCAAAGGTGATGGAGCAGATGATATTTGAAACAGCATTAGTGAGCTGAAAGTGGGGATTGAAAGGATTGCCTGGAGAAGGAAAGGCAATGATCAGTTCTCTTCCAGTCTTCAGAGAAAAGAAGAAAACAAAGTCCTCAGAGGTAAAACAGTCAGCAAATACATGAACAAATGTCATGGAATGTTACTTTCCTGTGAATTGTGGCTGAAGTTCTAACAGACCATGCCAGTTCTTGCCCTCAGCACAGGTTATTGGGGCCATGGCACTCACCTTGCTCCTCTCCAAACGCATCGACGAGGTACCGACACTCCTCCTGGATGCGCTCCTCCAGGCTCCTCTTCCCCAACCCAAAGTTCCGAAGTGTGCTCAAGGTGAATCTCCTCTGCTGCTTCCATAAGAGCCCATTGGAGAACACCAGTCCTGGTGGAAAGACTCCAACGTCCCACTGTGGATCAAGGCAGATCCCTCTGGCAAGTGGAAACTTCTCCAGAGTTTTACCTTATTACCAGTACTTTCTGGGTTCTGTGGGGTCAATATTTTGACCTTATAGCCAAGCTAATTCTCCTGCTGGATAACTCACCCTTGTTGCTGAAGATATGCTGCTGGAAAGGAGAATCAGGGCGATCTACGAAGTCTTCCCCTTGGTTTACAAGAACTTCCTTGATCAGTTGCTGCCCACTAACGAACACAAACGAGGTGCTGCCCATATGTATGCTGAAGATATTTCCGTATTTCTCTATAAGCTGGAATTGTGTGGAATGAAATACATAAAGAAGTTTAATGTGGAATGAATATGCCTGCGGGGAATAGGGACAGCCCTGAAAGTGATAGAGACTGAAGTAAGGGAGGCTGAGAGAATTGGAGATGGAGGTGTTCATGTGAGTGTCTCCTTGGCTGTGTTTCAAATTTGAACCCCAAATGGAAACTAAGCACAGGTTACCACTTGAAGTAAAATACAGTAATCATTGTAATGAAACTGCTTACAATGCATTATAATGCAACTGCTTATCACTCACTAATCTATGCCTAGACATGAGAAATCATCAGCCTTTCCCAGCTAACTCCCATCCCCCCACCCAATTTATCTACTGAGCATGACATCCTATGGCATGGAATATCCTTTTGATTCATCCGGGTCAGCTGTTCTACCATGTTCCATCCCAGCTTCTGCTACACTTGCTCCCTGCAAGAGCACAGGAAACTTGCATTACTTAGCAACAACTAAAGCATCAGCACGTTTGCAACAATATTCTCCTGCTAAATACCAAAACCAGCTATGCACCAGCAGACAGGAAGGAAATGGACTGCATCACAGCAGAAACCAGGACACTATGTACTGTCTTTTTCCTTCCTCTTCTTCCAAATCAGGAGCTGGTGTTGTCTGGCCATCAAGCAAGTAAAATTCTCCAGGTCTGATGTTACCATCCTGCTGTTTTGCAGCTTTTGCTTCACTCCCTTCCCAAATGCCCTTCCAGTCCCAGTCAGCCCTATAAGGCCCCTAGAGGTGTGACTGCAGCCCTGGTATAGTTTGGTGTCCTTAGCCCAAAGGATGGCTCCGTGCTTGTCCCTCTCGTCATACCCAGCTGCAAATTCATCCACATTCCTTCTGATCAGGGGCAAACCTCCCACCCACCCTGGGGTGAGCTCCTCAGAGACCTCATGGGCCATGGGGTTTGAGTTATACCCTGTACCAAGCTGCAAGGGTTGCGTAGCTGTGGTCCCCTCCATCCCTGCCTTTTGGTGCCCACCACTCCTGTACCTTCTGCATTGTCTTTGCAGGATCTTTGAAGTCCATCAGGTAGAGGTGCCCAATGAAGGGGAGGGAGAGGGGGCTGGGAGGGTAGTTCTTCGGCTTTCTGCGCTTCAGGTAGTCAGCAACGAGCAGGAAGACAGTGAGGAAGATGAGGAGCATCTGGAAGGAGATGCTCTCCCAGAGGAAGAGCAGCATGGCTGGATGGTGCAGCCCAAGTGGGACGTGTCCCGCGGCAGGTCAGGGCAGGCTGAGCTCAGCGGGCACCACCGAGCCCCGACGGACACGGGCAGATGGCACAGCTGTGGACACAAACACAAGGCACCATCGAGCGCCTTCCTCTGACCTGGCATGGAGGCTGCCTTCAGACTCCTGCTGTCCCGGATGTCAGCAAGGACCATTCCACTTAACCCCTTCTTGACTGAACTCCTCCATTTCCTCTCATCAAAACCACAAACGAAGACAAAGCAAACTACCTCCTGCTCCCCCTTTCCCCTCCCCCTTCCCAGCACTGCTTTACAAAGCCCCAGGGATCCAGGCCCTTGTGTAAAGGACGGAAAGGAGCCCTGGGGGCTGAAAGCCTCCCGGCAGCCTGGCCGTGACGTTCCCAGGAGCCCAGGGCTCAGTGTGAGCTCTGCTGCCTCCTTCCCGAGGTGGCCTCACCGTGCCAGGTCCTGCTGTCAGCTTCGGGGTGCGAGAGCGGCTCCGGCTGCTGCCAACACCTTGCGCTTTCCTGCTCCGCAGAAGCTCCTTCGCTGCTTCCTGCTGAGCTCCGCAGGGACACTCAAGAGAGTTGTGCAAACTTGCACCAACCGCCTGACTGGTGGAGGTGTCAGTGCGTCACGGCCATCTGGGCTGGGAGCTGTATTTGTCTGATCTCTGCTGTACAAGTGCAAGCACAGCGACCTGACCTGGCCGTGGTGTTTTCCCTGCACCAAGCCCTGCGGCCATCCCTTCCCACGGCTCTGTCCTCGGAGTGCACAGCTTCTGCTGCAGCCTGCAGTGGCGAAACGGGAATTAAAAATGCGACAGAACTTGTGGGATCAATGTGATAAACAGCTAATAGACAAAATTCCAGTGTGCCCAGTATGGCTTGTTCTGCTGGAAATGCTGGGGATTAAAGGTGTCTGACCTTTCCCAAACACTTCTGTTAAACAAGATTGTGGTGTTATAGGCCATGTCCCATCTTTCTGTGAGAGTATGTCTGTTGTGTTGTAACGACCATAAATCAGAGCTCTGCTGGCTTCTCCTCTCTTTCCTCTTCACACTTCCACTCCCAGACACTGGTTATGTCTGGTGACCGTGGTCTGAGAGCTGGGCAAGTGACCTTGTGAAGTGAAAAGACTAAACCCTGCTGCAAATTAGCTGCTGCTCTATGCCCTCTGGGATTGCCAGTTGTTACTGAAATAAGCAAAGACCACCTGCTCTCCTACACCCCATTGACAGCACCCAGAAGACGGGTGCACACTTCTAGATCACTGTGCATTTGCAAGAGAAAACTGAGTGCCCTCTCCAGTCTGTTTTGCAGGTTATTTATCTGCCCAGTTCTTACTCTTGTTCCCTGAGCATTAATTCCACCCAAAAGTGAGGCTGGGGATGGGAGCTTTCCAGAGTGAAAATTAGCAGGGAGAAGGTGCCACAAGTTTCTTTCAGAGCCCCTGTTTCAGACCTGGTTTGCCACAGAGCTTGCTTCTTCCTCTCTCTGAACCACACTCCTCAGCCTGACCATCCTGACCGTGGTAACTGACTATCTTGCCTTGGGATGTTTCCCCTATGAGGGAAGGGGCTTTGCACCGGCAGAGGTGTACCAGTGGCCATCAAGTGAATGTCCAGATACAAAAGAACCATCTTTCCTTCCTTCTTAGGCTGGATGCAAAGCAGTTTCAAACAGTGAAGAATAAAAACTGCAGCTGTGTGTGTTTGAGGGAGAAGGGACAAGAAGAGATTCTCATCTGTGCAGGTGATACAAGAAAAATTAGAGTTACACGTTTTTGAGGATGTCTGTAGGAATGTTTGTTTAGCCAGACCTGTGATAAGAGCACAGGCCTGCGGTGGCTCAGAAAGGCAGGAGGGAGATGGGGGGAGGCGGAGATATCCCAGCTTGAGAGGGGCCTGTCGACTTGAGATGAAAAATACTCTGTGAGGACATCTTCTGGTCCTTGTCCCAGATAAATCAGTCAAGACCACTAGAGGGGCTGGAACCGGGATGAAGAATGGGAAAACACCTATGTTAATGAACTCTAAGAAATAATGTAACAACCCTGCCCCTCATTATGAATATGTATGCTCTTGTAACATAAACTGGGGCTTGTGCCGGCATGGGGGGTGCAGGATTGATGGAGTGATCCTGCCTGCACCCAGCGCTGTAATAAAACATACCTACTGCAGAACTCTCTGTGAGTTTTGAGGTTCATTTTGCACGTCACAGGAAGCCTGAGCCGAGCTTCAGGATGTTTGCAGCCCATGGGTGACCTGTCATAGGACGTATGGGCAGCCACCAATGCCTTTCTGAACGCAGGAGTGAGGGGTGGTGTGTGCAGTAGGGTTCTCTTTCCAAGTACTTGGTCATGATGTGAGAAAGCACTTTGATTGGTGTTAGATGGACAGTGCCATATGCGGGGAAGGGAGGGGCAGGTTGCTACACAGCTGCTGTTTGTTGTGTCTGCTTCCCTCCCGCCGACAAACAGGCCGGAGCTGCCGACTAAGGGGGGTCTACCCATCTGGTCCTTGTTCCCGGGGTGTGTGTGGGGCGTTGCAAAGGGCAGCAAAGACAGCCTGCGTGTCTGCTGAGGTCGCCCTGAGAAGAAGACGTCTGCCTTCCTCCCGCTGACCGCCGAAGAAGACCCTCAGAGTCGCACCACGCAAGCGCACAGAGGCTCCGCATTTTCCCAGAACTATTTTGCAAAATTCAGTCTTCTGAGAATTCATTGTTTATTCATAAGAGGGTCATATTAAAAAAAAAAACCTGTGCCAAGTTGTATCTGTGTGTGGGTTGGTGGAACACAGACTCCCCCACACACACACTCAGTGCTGTTTGCCTATTATCTCACAAAATAAAACTTTAGTGTCTTTTTGGGCACAATCGGTGTGGACGGCTCATTAAGATCTAATTAGGGCTCATTTATAACAATGAGAAGACCCAGAGCTTGGGTCTGCCAGCCTGTCTGGTTATGGCTTTTTAGGGAGCTCCTGAAGAGCCAAGCACTGCTGCAGAAATTCATGCATATCCTGGTTTAAGACAACTTGCTCTCACAAGAGCCTCTTAAACAAAGATCAGGAGGGAAAGTAATACAAAAAGCCCTGTGGGGTTGAGATAAGGAGTTTAATGAAAATAACACAATGCACAAGTACCTTAGCTATTTCACAGAAAAAGAAAAAGCAGAAGCAGCAACAGAAGCCAGGCATAAAATAAATCCCCCCCTCCACCAAGACTGCAGACAGCCTAGCAGAACAGACCCACCCCTAAACCAGAAGCAACAATCAGAAGCAGGAAGATTCATTACAATCTAAACTACAAGCCCTTGTGATACTTTGCTCCAGCCAGCACCTTCGTTTTAAAGCTGGCATGACCTCTTCATGGTATTGAATACTCACCATGGCTGGTGCAGATTAAATTCAAACCCATGACATTCTCCACTCCTTACTCTATACCATCTACACCATGCCCAGCAGCAGTTAGCATCACACATCAGTCATTGTCCTTTCCCACTCAAAATGAATCCAACAGGTCAGGCCATCTGATCTACCCAGTCCCATAGATCTGACTGTCCCTCTCCTCCACCTGGCTGGAGTCAGGGCCCCTCTAATTCTGACTGGAATCACTTGTGTCCTGTAAAGATGCTTTGGAAGTCCCTTCAGGAGGATCAGAAGCAGTATCCAATATCAGTTCTGCTGGTTTTTGGTCAATTTTCCACTGGAAACCAGGGCAGTGTTCTTCCAGGAAGAGTCTCCACATACTCGTGCAGCCACTTTCCTTGTATGTTTCTTTTTCCACAGAGGTGACTGACAGTGGCGCAGGCTGGTTCTGGTGCAGCTGCCAAGCCTGCTGTTGGGACCTGAGTAGGTGTGGTGCCTGCTTGTCTGTCTGTAGGCTCAGAGACCTTCACTTACCCAGCACAGCAACACTGTGGCTCTAATCCACTTCCCCAAGTGATTAACACCCTCACAGGGAACACAAAATTCACAACATAAGCAGGGCCTGGACCCAGCAGGCTGTCCCAGCCATCCTGGTATGTTGCCTTGTATTGGGTGGCAAAAGAGACTGTCCCGGTTTACACACAGTCTGGTCTAAGACTTGGTGACACGATAGAGAGTGAGAGAAAACAAAACAAACAAAAAAAACCCAAAAACCAACCAACCCCGAGGGTCTGAGATAAGGAATAATAGAAACAACACAATGCACAATTACCATAGCAAGTTCTCAGAGAGGCAAAGGCAGAAGGAGCACCAGAAACCAGCCAGCCATAAAATGGCACTCAGCAGCAGACGCAACAGAACCAATGACATGGCCAAAGGATCTTCTCCAGGAGGGTGGTGACCAAAGCTCCACTACCGAGGGACGGCACAGATCTTGTAGGGCTCAGGACCCATTGTAAGGCCCATCTTGGGCTTGAGGCTGTAGGTGGTGCCCAGGGGTGGCTGGAAGGTGAATTTCTGGAGCAGAGATGTGAAGAAGAGGAAGAGCTCGGAGCGGGCCATCACCTCACCCAGGCAGGAGCGCTTCCCTGGGGAGACAGGCACCCATAGCACCCTCAGCCAACACTGCCTGCCCAGCTGCATTCACTGATGAAAAAGCCTCTGCCTTCCCTTAGGACAGTGGTGCAGCTGTGCTACCCCCTTCCCAGGATGAGATTTGTTGCCTGACTCGAGTTCTCCAGAAGGGTGTTAGTGTTACAGCATGGCTGCTCCATGACGTGCAGGACACGGCAAGGGCACCTGTGTGTAACTGTGCACACACAGTGTGTCATCCCTGGGCTGTCAACAGGCAAGTCCCTACTGAACTCAGCCACGTAGGAGCAGGAGCACACAGTAATGTTCTTGCCTTGGTGAGGGGGTTTCTAGTCTCTCTGGCGTTTATGGTCTATTATTCATCCTCATCTCTCCCTGTGTATTGTGAAGAGAAACAGCTAGGAGCAAGGTTGTGGGGTGGCAATGTGAGCACAACATGAGTGGTATCAAATTTAGCCAAAATCTGCCCTATCTATTGCTCTTTTGTGTCACCACCATGCAGATGGATGACCTGCCCCAGTGCCTCACATGGGAACACCAAAAATGCAGCAAAACTTACCCATAGAAAAGGGTATGAAAAGCTCCTTTCTCTGGAACTGACCATCCTTCAGGAAATGCCCAGGGTTAAGAGTGTGTGGAGTTTTCCACTGGTTCTTGTCAAACATCAAGGAGGTTAAATTTATCATTGTAAAAGTCCCCTAAAAGGAGAAAAAGAAGAAACTGCACTTTGTCACTGGCAGCGGGAGGGGCATTTTTATTTTCCACTCTTCTTTCCATGAAGAATATCTTTAGTCCTCTTCTGCTGTTTGTCCAACACCTCCTTGTATGCCAAATGTTCTTACTTGTTGTCTGTTTGGCAATCTGCTAATTATAGAATCACATTTCTCCCTCATCAGCATAGTTCTTATCTGCTGTATTCCTGGCCAAAGTTCCAGTCAAGGTTCTATGAGATAGGAACTGTGCCTTGGTGGGGTGTGTGTGTGAGTGGCATCTTGCAATGCTCTGCAGCCTTCTACATACTGGAGAATATTGTTTGGGTGGCACACAGACATGGTCAATAGGAGTGAATTCTGGACAGGGTAGAGGCTTGATGTTGCTCGATGATCCTCCACCTGGCCTGCAAGATGGTACCTGGGGAACTGGGAGTCTCCTGCTAAAGCCTCAGCACTGGGGTTACCTTTGGTATGGTGTAGCCACCCACGACTGTGTCCCTGGTTGGTGCTCTTGGCACGTTGAATGGGATGATGTTGCCTATCCTCTGCACTTCGTGGATGACAGCATTGGTGTAGGGCATTTTGTTCCTGTCCTCCAGGGCTGGCTGCTGCGTCTGCCCGATCACCAGGTCAATCTCAGACTGCACATGGGCTGGAGACAAAGAGCAGGGATCAGGCAAGGGCCAGGAGAGAAAGCCTTGGAATGAAGCAAGGTGCTTGCTGTAAGACCCCCTAAGGACTGCTCCGAGATGCCCCCCACTGTTTGCAGCTCTTTGTTCTGAATGCAAGGGGATTCCAAATTTGTGCCTCAGAAGAGAGAGTGTCTCAGGGAGCTGCTAGAAGCAGGTAAAGCTCCTGAGCTGGCTGTACCTTGAATTTCTGGATGGACGGCCATATAGAGCAGAGCCCAGCGCAGGGTGGTGGCAGTGGTCTCGGTCCCAGCAAACAGCAGGTCCAGCACACATGCCACCAGGTTTTCTTCCTGGAAGCTGTTGCTGCTGTCATCCTTCACAAAAAGCTGCATTAGTGCCACACAAAGAGAGAGGGCTGCCCTGACACTAGGCTTAGTCCCAGCCAGCAGCAAGGATTTTGACAGAAGCTGCTGGCCCCTTGCATCTGCATCTTGCTGATGCGAGGCCTGAAGCTGATCTCCAGCTTAGGGCTCATAAACGGCCACACAGGCAGCTCAGATTAAGCCTTTGTGCTCTTTCTGCATTCCTCCTGATTTCTAAGAAGTGCTGCAGAAGGGTTTGGTTTGTGTTGCTGACCTTGGCCATCTCCTGCAGGTAGCTGTCAATGAGGTCCCGGCTCTCTGAGGGGTTCCAGTCTTCCTTGTGTTTGTAGATCCTCTCCATTACAAAACTTTCCATCACCTTCCAGTTTTTAAAAATGGTTTGGTGAGATCCAGGCAAGAATTTCATTATAGTTGGGAAAGATTGGTACAGCTTTGGACACAAAGGAGAAAAGGAAATTGAAAAAATGACTGAACCCCCTCTTTTGTTAGCAAAACTTGAGGAGCTTGCAATGTCATGCTTGCTAAATTGCTGGAGCTGATGGAAGTAGCTCAGCTGCAGAAGAGCATTGCAAGGTTTTGGTGTTCCTGTTATGGAGTGACTTGTGTATTCCCCACATTACAACAGGCAGGTTGGCAGGCAATGAGCAGGACAGGTGAAGCTGGGTGAGAGAAAGCAACGTGAGCCTTGCATAGCTTGAAAATTATGTCCCTGCTGACTCTACAAGGGGATTGTGCTAGATGACCTTTAAATGTCTCTTCCAATCCAAAGCATTCTCCAATTAGAATGTGAAAAAACAATTGCAGCAAATATTCCTTGTGGAAGGGAACAAGGAATGACAATGAAGTGTGTTGGTGAAAACACTACAAGTTTTGAGCTTGACTCTACAGAAGAAACTATGATCCTGCAAAGCTGCACACCACCCATGCTGCTGGTGAGATGTCTGTACCTGGCTCGCTAAGGTCCCATGGAGCCTAACTGTCTCGTCCAGCAGCTGCAGCAACTTTTGGAAGTCCTCATCGTGGTATTCAAAGCGGTTGCCAAAGGTGATGGAGCAGATGATATTTGAAACAGCATTAGTGAGCTGAAAATGAGGATTAAAAGGATCGCCTGGAGAAAGAAAGGGAATGATCAGTTCTCTTCCAGTCTTCAGAGAAAAGAAGAAAACAAAGTCCTCAGATGTAAAATAGTCAGCAAGTGAAGTGAGTGGCCTCAGAAGGACAACCTTGTGTGTCACTGATTTCCTGGGACACCTCATAATCCCGATGTGCTGGCCAAGCTTGGATGGGCATCCGTAGTTGTTCCAGTTCAATCAGATGATGGGAGATGTTCATTTACTTTGGGTAAAAAGGTCTGCAGAAGAGCAGATGTCATTTGAATTCAGTGGAACTACTGCTGTTTAGCAGAGATCTCCAAAAGGGCAGGAGGCTGAAGGTGGGTGATGAATAACACTTTGGGCATTACCAAGCTGCATTCCCCAGAGGGTTTGAAAGCAAATCACCTATAAAATGAGCTGAGCTGCTGGCAGGTTGCTAACATCACTTGCAAGGTGAATGGTTGCTCAGCATGCACTGAATGGCAGATGAAGTGGCCAAACCACTGTCTATTGTATTTGAAAGGTCATGGCAGACTGGTGAAGTTCCTGCTGACTGGAAAAGGGCAAACATAACACCTATCTTCAAGAAGGGAAAAAAGGACGACCCCGGGAACTACAGACCAGTTAGCCTCACCTCTGTGCCTGGCAAGATCATGGAGCAGATCCTTCTGAAGGGTCTGCTGCGGCAGATGGAAAACAAAGCAGAGGTGATTGGTGGTAACCAGCATGGCTTCACCAAGGGCAAATGACGCCTGACAAACTTGGTGGCTTTCTACGATGAAGTCACAGAAGTGGTGGACAAGGGAAGGGCAACTGATGTCATCTACCTGGACCTGAGTAAGGCCTTTGACTCTGTCCCACATGACATCCTGGTCACCAAGCTGGAAAAACATGGACTTGATGGGTGGACAACTCGCTGGATAAGGAATTGGCTGGATGGTCGCACACAGAGAGTGGTGATCAAGGGCACAATGTCCACCTGGAGACCAGTGACAAGTGGCATCCCTCAGGGGTCAGTGCTGGGACCAGTGCTGTTTAACATCTTTGTCAGTGACATGGACAGAGGAATTGAGTGCACCCTCAGCAAGTTTGCAGATGACACCAAGCTGTGTGGCACAGTCGACTTGC